>CM035807.1:39301701-39335447 GCA_020466095.1 Chlorops oryzae | reverse complement strand
TAAACAGTGAAGCACAGCAATAAGCTGTTTGTTTCATATTTCAATTTGCTCCATTTTATTTAAGTATGATTTTGCAAAACTTATGGTTTCCTTATCAGAAACTAATAATAAGTGAATTGAACTTCAACTGGCAGCTTTGCGAGTAATTAATGCAATTTTCCAAATACTAGCAATGCTAAATCTGGCAAATTAGCACAGAAATCTAAATTCTATGGAACGCTATGCCATGCTATGCTATGCTACTTTATGACTGTTCGCTCTCATACATTTTCATGTAATTTAATTTCTATGTGACAGATGGCAGTGCGGCGCACAGTGTCGCGAGCGCGGCCAAAAATGCCAAAAATGAAGATTGGAAATGCTTAAAAATTTTTACTGTTATGAGTAGTCAATATTTATACTAAGAGTAATCAACAAAAATTTTCTTAATATGTTAAGCCGTTTAAGCGCAGCACGCTTTAAAGTTACACTAAGCGAAATTTGTTCGATTCTGTTAGCGAAACTTTTAAAAATAGCTAATATTTGGAGTGCTATAATTTTGTTGAAAGTAGTCTCACCTTAATTATTTATATGCCAAATTATAACATAAGCTTTATGCTTTAAGTGACATTTAATTTATTGTTTATATTTGTAACATATGTTATTTTCCGTTACATCAAAATAAGGAATTTATAAAAAGAAGCGATAAAAAGCAAAATAAAATTTTTAAAATTAAAAAATAAAAAAACGACCCCTCAAACCGCAAAGTGTTTTTTTGTTTTATATACCTCAAAGTGATATAAACATAAGTATGTAATATGATTTGCTTTTTCCTGCGGGTTTTTTTGTTATGTCGATTTTATTATAGTGATCTCCGTTGCTAGAAGGGAACTCTATAGTGTGTGGCTCTCTTCTAAAGACAGAAAATGGGGAGCAAAACAAAACGATATGATAAGTTTTGTTAAATAAACTTATTTTGCAGATTTAGATGAAGAAGATTTGAAAACAAAATTAAGCTGGTTTGGATCCAAAATTCAAAAAAAGTGGCATCAAAGCGTTAGGAGGAAAACTGCATTCGAAGAAACCAATGCGAATTGGTTAAATTCCTCCATCGATTTTAAAATTAGTGAGGCAGTAAGTACAGGAGTTTTTAATATTAGATTTAAAATAAACATAGTTTATTTTAATTTCAATTATAGACATCTAATAATCAGATGAATCAACAACAACAACAACAACAACAAAGTGACAAGTTACAGACATATGATGACGAGGTGAGCTTTGTGCAACTTTGGGTTTGTTTGATCTTAATGAAATTGTTTTTGGCTACATCCAAAAGAGTACATCCGAGTACTAGCAAAGGAAGGCCACGAAAATCGTATGAAGACTCTGCTGAAAGATCGAAACGTAGAAAAGTAGGAGACTTAAAAGTTTCTTCTTCAGGGGAAATTCTGGCGGCGGCTGAAAAAATCAATAGGCAAGAACATATGGTAAATCGCTTGTCAGTTGCACGATCGTTGGCCTTATACTTTGACCTTCAACTTTCTGTCCGTAAATATAATATTTTACGATTCGTAATGAATTCCGTGAACAAAGATTGCCTTCCAAGCTACTATTCATTGCACAATGAAATGGAGCGTTTGCTACCAAAACCAATTATTTTGTCCGAGGTGTCTGCAGAGGTACCCTTACAAGCATTATTAGTGAGAACAGCTCAAAGCATATTGGACTCAATTGACATATTGGACATCAGACTGTTGTGCCTCCGATTCCGACGACATTTAACAAAAATAATTTTGTACAATTTTCCATTTTATTTTATTTTATTCGTTTTATGTATTAAATACAAAACACACATATTAAATAATTCTACGATTAAAAGTAGCATGATTCGAAAAAAAAAAATTCTGTGGAGTGGGTAGAGGGTTTAAAGGGGAATTTTGAAAATTTCTTAATCTCATCAAAAGAAATGTCCATGCCAAATTTCAAGAAGAATTAACACTCAAACATTTAATAATTTTGGAACAGCAGTGATTATTGAATGAGCGTACGGGCGAAAGCGGTACAATTGTTTTGTTGAATTTTCATGCATTTTCACTGCATTGCAATTATCGTAAGTCGTCGTGTAGACCTAAAATTTTTTTGAATTGTGATAAAAATATATTTTAAGTGTTGAAATCCATAAAAAGTTTCTTTATTTTTTAATTAGCTAAAAAAAATTCTATATAAACAAGTGCACCATAAAAGTGCGCACTTTGAAGGGGCGTAGTTTCTGAAGGGGGCGTGGCACCAAAAAAATATTTTGGGGTCTACATTTTTTTCCTATACATAATCTGTGTACTAAGTTTAAGCTTTCTAACTTTAAAACTGTGGAAATTAGAAAATCACTTTATATGGGAGGTGGGCGTGGCAGTTGGCGAAATTCTATGATTTTCTCAAAATTTCTTAATTTAGGCTATAGTAATACTCCAACCAAATTTCATTGCTCTACGACCACGCCTTCTATTTTTGGCCAAGAAATGTATGGAGTCGCGACACTGTGCGGCGCACCGTGGTTATGCAGCGGAAAAAATTCCATTTTTCGACCATATGATTTCGAAAAAGTAATGTCGAAGTTTTGTAGAGATTTGTCTAAATAAGAGAAATCCATAAGCTTTTGTGTCAAAAGGTAATATTAATACTTGGTTATACCCGTTGGAAGTCACATAAACATGCAAGGTTAATAATTGACTAAGATTTTTATTAAATTGGGTTACGGCATTAATGTAAAATAAAATCGCTTCTGTACAAAAAAATTGTGTTCTTTAGTAAAAAATAACATTTACTCATGAAATCACCGAAAGGAATCAGTACAATACGATAAGTAGTTTTAAAAGTTAAGCGGAAATGAAAATGAACTACAGGATTTGCTATCTTTGTTGGAATAGAACTAATCTGAGTTACGAGCAGTTATTTTCAAATAGTGTAAAAATTAAAGCTTTTAGTTAGTTCTAACATATCATGAACAAAAAAAAAAAAAACGGCCGGCATAGCCTAGCAATTTTAAGATATCATTTTTGTAAGAAAAATGCATGACAATTGCAATAAAAATCTTTCAAAATGTATAGTATACTTTTAGGCATTCCTATTCATTAAGCCGAATTATAATAGCAACAATTAACTACAGTACACGCGGGATAACTTCAACTCCTATTCCGTCAACATCCCAAAACGTCAACACCTTTTTATTTACATTGACTATTCTAAAACGTCAACAAAACCTAAAATCTCTAAAAGTTAAACTCTGCGTAATAGAAAATTTTAGCTGGAATTACGTATAAAATACGAATTCTCAGAATTTCGAGAACCTCCTTTTGTGCGAACAATGTAGATTTTGCTCTCTTTGTTCAGTTGTTTCGAAATTTTTGAAATTTTTTGCGGTATAAAATGAGCTCTAAAAAACTCATAATAGATATTTTCGATACAAGTGTCGAAATGAAGCTTTTTTTTGCACGAGTGGTAAATGTTGTAAAACGAGGCGCAGCCGAGTTTTACAATACCACGAGTGCGAAAAAAGCTGAGTTTCGACACGAGTGCCGAACAATATTTTATGCAATAAGATTTAAACTAAGATTTTAACCTAAATTTAAGAAAGCGTTGTTTTTTGTTTTTTGTTATTGTGAAGAATTTTTTTATTTTGGAATTTGCAGATTCATAAATTTGAAATTCTTTATTATAACACTTCGTAGTATGTCTGCTTATTTTTTGCCTTGATTTTTTAAAATGGCGTGCATTTTTTGAAACAATTATTTTCACGCCTTTGCCTTTATTTTTTGAAATGGTGCGTTTTGAAATTTATTATTGCAGCCTTGAAAAATTTCAATTCTTAAAAACATGTTATTTATGCCATTTTTTTGTTTGTAAAAACAATTTTTTATAACTTTCTCAAAACTAGTGTTCAATATTATGCTTCATTATTATTTTAAAATCGACATCATAATAGGCCTATTATGATGTCGAATTGCAAAAATATTTTTTTCAATTTTTACAAATAAATAAACATTTGAATCATCGCCTCGAATAACGTTGTAAGCGACAAATTAACATTTTTGGAAATTTGTCATGCCAGCCGGTACGAATAAAGTCATTTCACTTCTTTATCGTTATAAGGTCTTGAGCAATATCCAAGAGTTTACCAAATAAAAAAACTTTTTTGAGAGGGGATAGAGTATGATTGTCAGTGCGGAAAAAGGCTCAAAAAATTTGTCGCTTACAACGTTATTCGAGGCGATGATTCATTTGTTTGATTCAGATTATTGGTTTGTTTTAGTTTATACTAAAAAATCGTGTAAAACTATAGTCCCGACTATGTTTTGATCTAAAATGAGGACAATCATAAACGTCAAGAATCTGGTAAACGTCAACACTCGCGGTGGGGGTGGCCGATTTTGATGAGTCTTTATATTTTTCTTAATTATGTCAAATACAGACTTGGTGCCACGTTTCATTGCTCTACGGCAGAGGTGGGCAATGTGAATGTATTCAATTTTTGCGATTGCATTGGATACGCGCAAAAGCTCTTTTGTTGATAATTCGGCAAACAACTGATTGTCAGATGCGAGCAGGGCTGCCAGTAAGAGAGTTCGCTAAACAAACGAAAATACCTCTAAGCAGCCAAATTTTTTCTCCAACTAGCGAATTAATAGCCAACATTACCATTACGGGTCACATGACTTCTACAATTCATAATTTCCAGCTAACTTCCTTAATTTAAACATTCATGCAATCAGAGTATATACCAGGACCTCTTACATTTCCAACTTTTTCCAAAAAATCCTTGTGGGATTTTTCGTTGGTTTTTTGATTTCGGAAAATTTGGAAAAGGGGTTTTTAATAGGTCTAAGGGGTCTTTTCTCGGAAAAATGTGGCACCACTAAGCATAAACCGGACAGTCCCGTAGGTGTGAAAACACAAAAGCTCATCATGCGTACATGTGAAAGCTCTTCGCTCGCGAGCTCAAGGCGTGCCCACCTCTGCTCTACGGCATCTCCTTATATTTTTTGCCGCGATATGTATGAATCCTAACGACTGTGCGGCGCAGTGCGTGAGTGTTTTCACCTTTAGGCATGAATCATGCCGCATGATCAATGCTCTCTTCTGTATATTAAGTGTAGGCAGATTTTTTAAATTTCTAATTACCCGCTTATTTTGTTTATTTGAATTATTTTTATATTACCGGCCACATTCAAAACGATGGAAAATTCCTTAAGGTTTGGTATTTTTAGGGATCATTTGTTAAAGAAATGTTTGAAGAAGATTCTACGTTGGAAATAAAGTGTCTTATAGGCCATGCCCAAACCTCCCTACCTTAGTGAGCATTGGGCACTTTTGAATAAATTTCGAATATTAGGTATCTGTCATTTGGAGACTGATTATAATTTTAAGAAAGTTCTCTCTAAGATATTTAGACAATTGTGTTGTGCGATACGAATCTGAGTTTAAGTGTGAAAAGTGCCCAACCCTCCTCTATCACTCACAGAATTGTTTTTTTTTTTTCTTCACGTATTGATTTTCGATTTTCAAGTAAAGGGGTTGTCTCATTGGCGAGGCTGTTTTTGGACCTTTTTTAAAAAAAATCCTGACAGAAAACGAAAAGAGCTTTCTCAATTCAGTGGTTTTTTAATTTATTAGGAATAAATGAAAGTTAATTAAGAAGCAGTTTGTTTTTTTTATGTGAGGGCGGTTCAAAGTTCTCGGCCTCAAAGTGGATGGTCCAAAAAGGTGTAGTGCTGGCTTACACAATTCCAGGTCTCCAAGTTGTCCGAAATGAAAAAGAATAAAAGGGTTATAATTAGTATAGATGTCATTATGGCGTGAATCTCCAAAATCCAAATGGCGGCATTTAAAAAATGACCCATCGATTTCGGGTATATTTTGTAGTTCATTGTAAAAAAAGTAGTAAAAAATTTGTTAAAATTATTCCAGGCTGTTATGGAAACTGACACAGAATTGAATCAGAATCAGAATTGAAATCAATATCTGTTTCAAATGTTGTTATGAAATAGACACAGTTTTGCTTTTTTCGAAGATAGCAAAATCGATTTTCGAAGACAGGAAAACCCGACACTTGAAAATGCTATAAAAAAAAACAAAAACTACGATATGTGTTAAAAACTACGTCAATCTTGGCGGCCCCCGTGGCTTAGTTTGCTGAGATATCAAATTTCAATGCGAGAAGTGCTGAGTTCAACTCCGAAATGGTTTTTTTTTTTTTGTTTTTTTTTTTTGATTAATGATTTCGCATTTTCGTGGTATCACAACGAACTGATATGCGTCCCACGTGCATCACCTTTATTGGTGGCAGCCAAACTGTTGCAAAGCTTGCAAAAAGAAATGAGCTAGAGAATCGAGGGGATGATTACATTTTTTGTGGGTGGGTCTGCAGAATTCAACGACACCACGAGTTGCTGCCATAACAAGTCCACAAGCGGTTTGTCCCGCAAAGTAAGCCCCTTGTCCATGCCCGGGTGGTTTTCCATAACCTCAACTAGTATAGAAGCCTGAGTCGCATTTTTATGCGTTCCCTTTAGTCAAAAACATTAAATACCCAATCAACTAAAAGCTGCTCGGTTTAAATCAGACAATAAAATCAATAAATCTGTTTCTGTAACACCTAAAAACAATGCAAACCAGATTTCGAAAATGAAAACAGTTTCAAAACTGAAAGTCTGATTCTATAACCCCAAAACGAAAAATGTGTTGATTTCAAATCTGATTCTGACAGTTGTCGGTTTCCATAACAGCCCCGATTATTAAGGTCCACGCCATAATGGTGACAATTCTGCTCTGATTTTACTTTCTTTCATTTAAATCGGTCCAGTTGAACTGAAGAAATCGTGGCAGCCAGTTCAAAAACAGTGGTTTCGAGATAAATGCGTTTAAAGTTTGAAGCAACGCTATTTCGAAATTTTTGGGTAGTTATTTTTAGGAGTTTTGTTTGACAAAAAAAATCGAGTGACACCAGGGACGAAAATCACAGTAGATTTTAAGCTTTTTGGAGTGTCGCAGTAGATGTCAAAAATTTCAAAAAAACGCAGTAGATCTACTGCAATTGCAGTAAAGTTCCAGCCCTGGTTCCAACCCTGGTTCCAACCTTGATACCAATGTTGAAACATATCGATATATGTCGATATATAGCGATATACAGTCCTACCACATAAGTTTGCGTCCATACTAAATCTCGATATCACTTTGTGTCTTAGCTAGGTCTGTGCAAAGAGTATAGAATCTGAAGAGTTGCCATATTCATAATGGCGCTTCGAGGGAAATTTTTTTTCATTGGGTTGAAAACAAAAAGGTTGGAATTCTTTAAAAGAGTTCCCAAAATAATTCAAAAATCGTTCGAAGGGAAAAAATTTTTCAAAATGGAACAAAGCGCCTTTTTGGAAATTAGTTTATAGTAAGTTCGACCAGCAAATTAATTTGAAAAAATTAAAACGCGAAGGAACCCAAAAAATTTTGCAAAAAGTAACAAAATCGGAACCTCCCTTTCCGTTTTACTTTCGATTTGTTTAAACATTGTTGAAGGCAACCCCGTTTTTGATTTGAAAAAAGGTAAGAATCAAGATTCCTTTTAATCTTCGAGGAAAATTTTCATATGAACAACGCCGGTTATTGGTTGTATAGGAATTGAGACAAAAAAGTTCGACCAAAAATCTCAGCTTTCCATTGTTTTTGGACTAGGGCTTTCTGATTGAACAGTTGAACCCCTTGTTTTTTGTATAGAATCTGCGCAAAAGGTTGAACTTAAATCTCCTTGTCTTTTTGAATGGGCTTGTTGAGGTTAGAACAGTGGAAATCTCCTTGTCTTTTTGCTATGGGCTTGTCGAGGTTAGAAAGTTGGAAATTCCTTGTCTTTTTGACTATGGGTTTGTGTGAGGTTAGAACAGTTGGAAATCTCTTTGTCTTTTTGACTATGGGCTTCGTCTGAGGTTAGAACAGTTGGAAATCTCCTTGTCTTTTTGACTATGGGCTTTGTGTGAGGTTAGAACAGTCGGAAATCTCATTGTCTTTTTGACTATGGGCTTCGTCTGAGGTTAGAACAGTTGGAAATCTCCTGTTTATGACGGATGTGTGCTGGCAAGTTTGGTCATTGATGAGCATAAAATGCTTGTTGTTAATGTAGGGTGATTTTCTATGAAGGAGTAACATGAAAATTGACGGCATGTTCGACTTATACAATACTTACTTGAAATATGCGGAACTGCTATGTGTATATAAATAGCTATCACAGACTTATAATATTGAAATAAATAATTCAATACATACTTAAGTCGAATTTACAAAACGTTAACCTAAATTAGAGTTAAATGAATTCAATAAGACAAAAAGAGTCAGTTATAAATAACTAGATATGTACGTATAACTCCAACTTCATTAAAAATATTTTGTTATTCATAAAACTGAACTCAATGTAGATTTGTGGTAAAAATTTTGATTGGACTTTTTTTTACTTTTCGACAGCCATCTCAATGATATTAAGAAGTAAATATTTTTTATAAACCAATTTTTTTTTCTCATAGACAAAACAGATACAAAGGAAGAATTTTCAATCCGACATGCTAAAAAATAACGCGGAAAGTGAAATCGGATCAAAAGTTATAATTTCGTCATTTTAGTTTTTAAGATTGAAATTGGGGGAAAACCCTTATTTTTTTTACTCCATATGCGTTTAAAAATTTACTTAATTTTGAAATCAAAGTTAATCCACTAGTGGGGCACTGAAGAGGGGCAGTTTTAATTATTTTCGTCGAAAAATATTCTTTAAAGTCGGATTTACTTTGAAGTCCTTACAAACCTCGAATATTGTAGGTATTTTCGACTTCGAAACAAAAATGTGAAATCAGGTTATTTGACACAAGGTCAAAATATAGAATAATTTTAACATATTAGGGGCTCGCCCCAGTTATGTGAGAAACAGGAATGAACATTTTCATATGAAAAAAAAAAAATACTTAAAAATCGATAGTCTGGATCAGAGACCTGCATGAGTGCATTCATTTGCCTATATGAAACATTCTCAAAAAATTGAAAACATAGCAAGCAGTAGGCAATATATTTATGAATACTGCTAATACACTATTCATTGAATATAGTGTAGTGTAGTGTGAAATAGAAAAAAATGCAGTGATTGATTGAATGTATTCACTAGGCTGGGTCGTTTTTACGAAAGTTGTATGATCGCGTTGGAATAGTAAAATTATGTTTCCTTATGTATAAAAAATAATTTTGTGTAAAAAAAAATTCAAAATAAGCTGCATCTTCATACCGCGCAAGCGGATTGAAAGTTGGAAAAAAAAATTTATCGGGCATGTGATTGGATTCCCTTTCCCCAAATTTTGGGGAAAGGGAATTTCGTTCCTCCAATATTTTGAAAAATGTATGGCAATTTTGAAAGAAATGACATTGTCAAAAACAAAAGAGCGGCTATACGATAAAATTTTCGATTTAAAAAATTTCGAACATATTTAAATTCCCGAGTATTTGTTTCAATTTCCCGGGGAAATGAATTCCCGGGAATCCAATCACACACCTGTATATGAGATTTTTCCGACTTCAATGATAAAATTTAGAATTTCTCAGCTTTAATCTCATTTTTAAATACATTATGTTCCCAGATATTTTTGGTCATAAAACTATCTTTCAAAGGAAAGCAACGAAACTACGATCGACCAAAATTTTACGGAGATATGGTCGAAGAAACTCAGACCTGAGGAAAATTGCTCCAAGACATGCCAAAAATGTGTTCGAACCTATCAATTTTGTAACCATTTGGAAGAAGGCATATTGCCATTTCAAAAAAATCTTGCTTGAAGAAATCGGTTATTTCATAAGGTTGTTATAACAATTTATATATTTATCTATTTATCGGTTTCATTTCAGAACGTGCCCTGAAAAAAAAATCCTTGAAAGTTTAAAATCCTTCTACTTGAGCTCGAACAGCAAAAAACAACGCTCAATACGATTATAGATTTTTTAAATCGGTTCACAGAAACCAAAGTTACACGGCTTTGAAATTGGACAATTTATTATTTTTTAAAACCTGTGTTAGTTAAAAAAAAATGCCGAAAAGTATACTACATTTTTTTTATTCGATAATGAGCTTATGTTTGGGAAAAATATATAGCAAAGTCAACTTACTTCAACTTTAAACCGCTTGGGAGGCTCAAAAATTCAGCATTGCTTGATTTTTTTAATCAATAAGTATTAATTCAATACTCTTGTAAATTGTGGATGTAGGAGGCATTTCTCCAAACCAACCCTCTAGCTACGCCCTCTTTTTAAAATTTTGTAAATAAGCTCAAACTGAAAATTTAATCAAAATATCACAAATATACAAACAGATCAGTTTTCGTGATTTTCATAACAGACGCTTGTACTGGAGGGATCCCTAAAAACAATCCGATCAAGCCCATTTCTCGAACATGTTCTTGTTCATAGCTCCCCAAATCTCCATACCTTTAGTCAAGATTGCTCAACTCCTTCGATAAGAAAACTGTAACAGACCGATATGGCTAAATGGAATTTCCTGGTGATACAGTAGAATCTCGCAAAAGTTACCGCTCGAATTAGTTAAACGCTTGGTTAAGTTAATCGAATTTCAGCGCCCACGTAGCGTTCTAAAAAGTTAATTTTGGCGTTAACTTTTCTGAGCGTAATTTTTTTTCTTTTCCTTTTTTTCCTTAAATCAACCCTATTTCATGTGTATTACGTGGAATAGCGAAGAAAAACAAAAGAAGACAACGCAAATCATAACGATAGCACTTAAAAGTGACAAATTCGATCGAAGCGTGCAACCTTATTGTGAAATAGGAGTTGTGCGCGAGTAGATCTTGTGTATGTAAAATAAATATAAATATGGTTTAAATCAAAAGATTTAAATAGAATAAGCATGTTATGATTGCAAAAATATATTTTTATGCATGTAGTCCCTATTTCTTTAATTTTTTTCGATTTTGAAAAACATTTGGAAAAGTTAATAATTCGGAAAAGTTGATTACCCCTGGGACAAATCGATTAACTTTTGCGAGATTCTACTGTACTAACCATTTCTATAAAATTTTTTTTTAAGTCTATCTCGAGTACGGACGAAAATATGCCATATACCCTCGACACAGAGTTTGTCGGGTATGACTTTGCTATATATTTTTCCCAAACATAAGCTCATTATCGAATAAAAAAAAATGTAGTATACTTTTCGGCATTTTTTTTAAACTAACACAGGATTTAAAAAATAATAAATTGTCCAATTTCAAAGCCGTGTAACTTTGGTTTCTGTGAACCGATTTAAAAAATCTATAATCGTAATTGAGCGTTGTTTTTTGCTGTTCGAGCTCAAGTAGAAGGATTTTAAACTTTCAAGGACTTTTTTTTCACGGCACGTTCTGAAATGAAACCGATAAATAGATAAATATATAAATTGTTATAACAACCTTATGAAATAACCGATTTTCTTCAAGGAAGATTTTTTTGAAATGGCAATATGCCTTCTTCCCAAATGGTTACAAAATTGATAGGTTTCGAACACATTTTTGGCATGTCTTGGAGCAATTTCCTCAGGTCTGAGTTTCTTCGACCATATCTCCGTAAAATTTTGGTCGATCGTAGTTTCGTTGCTTTCCTTTGAAAGATAGTTTTATGACCAAAAATATCTGGGAACATAATGTATTTAAAAAATGAGATTAAAGCTGAGAAATTCTAAATTTTATCATTGAAGTCGGAAAAATCTCATATAAATTTTTTTTTCCAACATTCAATCCGCTTGCGCGGTATGAAGATGCAGCTTATTTTGAATTTTTTTTTACACAAAATTATTTTTTATACATAAGGAAACATAATTTTACTATTCCAACGCGATCATACAACTTTTTTTTTTTCATATAAGAACGACCCACCCTAGTATTCACGAATGCTTCAAAAATACAACGCCTACTATGTGAAACAATTTAAACGCTTTCTGTAAGAAAATATAACTAATAGTATTAACCATGAATCCATGAAAACAATATTACCCATTGCCCAATATTGGCGTTGTTGTTGGCCGTGCAAGATTCGTGGCACTAAGTCATTTACTTGGTTGGACCTTAAGCTCGGAAAGTAACGGAATTTTCAATCAACCAACATAACAATTTTTCAGTTATATTTATTACTAGCAGATGCATTTTTAAACACAGAATTTAAAAATAACAAATTGTTTACATTGCTGGGCCCTAATCGATTTCTTTTTTCGGTAATTATGTTTCCATCCATAGAAAATACACGTTCAGATGCAGCACTACTTGCGGGAATTGATAGTACATTTACTGCAAATTTTGAAAGATTCGGAAAATCGGTTGTATGATATTTCCACCAATTAAGTGCATTAAAATTAACGTCATTGTTTACTTTTAACAAGCTATAACGCTCTAGTTCGTCTCCAACAATTCCAGAAGTAGTTTGTTGATTTGATTTTGTATTAACACTGCAAAAAAATAAGTCGAACTCCATTTGTTCAGTTGCAGAAGTATGACAAACAGTAGAATTATTGGTGTCTATAACATTTCCGTCAGGTATTATTTTAGATAGGCAAAAATTTTTCAGATCGCTTGTTACACTTGGGTCAAACATTTTATTAGTGGGAGGATACAAGAAACAAGCTGCTTTGTAGTAAATGCTTAAATTTGGCAACCACTTCTCTTCAACTTGATGCAAAATATTTATCTTTAAGGTTTTTGTAAAGGAATTATCTTCTTTTGTTTCTTCGCAAAGTTGTTTCAAGCTGTTGCCATACAAAACTACATAATTTATAGTGATGTAATTTACACCTTGTAATTTTTTGATAATTACATCAAATTTCCCAAAGAGTTCTACCAAAATTTTCAAAGTCGGGTAGTCAATAGAAGCCACTCTGTTAATTTCCTTATTTTCTGTTAAGATTTAAATGATTTTATACCAATTATGTGCAATAGATTGAAATAAATTAAGATAAGAGCTCCAACGTGTAACACAATAATTTTTTAACGTAGTTTTAAGCAAATGCTGCATGCTTGATTTTTTGAAATATTTTACTAATTGTTTACTTGCTTGAAACATTGGCTTCAGTTCAACAGTGCATTCAAAAGCGGAATCCAACACATTATTAAGCAAATGATTTGCGCAGTTTAATCTGGTATAATTTTTATAAGCCTTCACTATATTGGATCCTCTGTCTGTTACGAACACTATTTTGTTTAAGTTTTTTATGTTGAAATCTTCCAGAAGTGTTTGAAGTTTCCTTAAAACGGCTTCTCCTGTACATTTTTCGAAGTCCATTGCCTTAGTACCTAAAATTAGATTCTTCAGCTGACATTCCTCTGTGTAATGTATTGTAGCGCAAAGAAAGTGCCTTTTTACATAATTATCTGTCCAAAGGTCACAAGTAATAGATGCTCCTCTATCTTCGATAATAGGTTTCAGATCTATTTCTAGCCTTTTTCTTTCAGCTATTTCATTTACATGGCGAGACACGGTTGTTGAGTCTGGAATCAAATCTTGCACGTCTATGTTTTTGCCATACTTGGCTCCGATATTGATAAATTTTTCTATCAGATTTTTAAAGCCACTACCGTTAACTGATGAAAAAGGGCGACAATCTTCAACCACCCATTGTGAGCATGATTCAACAACGCTTTCTTTATCTTCACTACTGACTTTTGTAATCTCTACTGCAGCCGTGCACTCTAAATAGCATCTATGCCGAACAAGATTTGAGGTTTGCTTTCCGTTGTATTTGAAAATTTTCTTGCACGATCGGCAGTGCACTATTCCATCGATAACTGTTCCATCTTCTTTTGCAATGAGTGCAAAAATCTTCCATATTTTGCTGGAACTCCTCCTTTTTTTTCTAATGAATATTCTCCGCTCTTCAGTTTTTCAGCTATATCCATATTAATAATTAAATTTTCTGTTTGAAATAATTTTTTCAAATGAAAAGGGCAACGAATGATTCAAAATCATTCACTATTTGAACATAGCAATATTGACATTCGATGACCAACTTATGCAGTGTATATAAGATCACACTATTCATTAAAAAAAAATCACTATACGACAGTATTCAATGAAACTAGTGTCGAATGGAAACCTGACTGTAGCAATAAAATTTCGTTTTTAAATTTGAAATGAAACATTCGTTACAGGTCTCTGGTCTGGATATGTCAAAAAACTATTCAATTAGAGATAACAATTAAAAAAAAAATTCGAAAATGACTGAAAGGCGTTTTACACTCGTCAATTATTCACATCAATTCTAACTTTTTGGAGAAACAAAGTGCGACAATTTTGAGTAAAATTAAGCATACATATTTCGATTGGACGTACTCGATAGATCGGTTGCTGCTTTCTTTGGGAATTGGAAACGCGGATGAAACTTTAAAAGCTAATAAAACCAAGGATGGAAACCGGTTCTGAACCGAACCGGTTTCAAACCGAACTTGCCTTATTTTTTAAATTCAAAAACCAATCCGTGAACCCAACCAATGTAAAAAAAAAAAACAAGTTGAGTTGTGTCATAGGACACCAGATAAGAACGAAGTTCATTATGGTATTTATAAATGTTAGTAAATATAATTCGCAGCAAGGTTTTTCGCAAAACTCAATTGTTTTTATTAATCGAAAAATATATGTATACAAGACGGCTGTTTGTTGTTTTCAACAGTTTTTCACAAGCAAAAATGCGATACAGTATATTCTGCTTAGCTGCATTCAATTATTTTCCATACAATTTTATGCACTTACGCGAAAAACGCACCTACCCGAAATTTTTTGCTGTATTTTTGAGTAACATATCAGAATGTCTTTAACAACACTTGAATTCTTAAAAGAACGCCGTCCAAATATTAATTTTATTAACAAACAAGTAAGAAAGCTAAAGTCGGTCAAGCCCGACTTTGAAATACCCAGCGTCCCGACGTTATGAGCGCACTATGTTTAGCTTCTCTATTTAGGGGCGTAGCAGTGGGACGGCCACATAAATTATTTCCCTACACCTTTCATTCGCCTTGGTGAACCTATGTTGCGAATTTGAAGCTTCTATGCCTTTTACTTCGGAAGTTGCGAAAATTCTCCATTTGTGGGCGTGGCAGTGGGCGGGCTACATACATTTTTTTCCTACACCTTTCATTCGCCTTGCTGAACCTATGTTGCGAATTTGAAGCTTCTACGCCTTTTACTTCGCAAGTTACGAAAAATCTTCATTTGTGGGCGTGGCAGTGGGCGGGCCAAATAAAATTTTTTCCTACACTTTTCATTCGCCTTGGTGAACCTATGTTGCGAATTTGAAGCTTCTATGCCTTTTACTTCGGAAGTTACGAAAATTCTCCATTTGTGGGCATGGCAGTGGGCGGGCTACATACATTTTTGTTCCTACACCTTTCATTTGCCTTTGTCAACCTATGTTGCGATTTTGAAGCTTCTACGCCTTTAACCTCGGAAGTTACGAAAAATCTTCATTTGTGGGCGTGGTAGTGGGCGACCCACAAAACTTTTCCTACACCTTTCCTTCGCCTTGGTCAACCTATGTTGCGAATTTGAAGCTTCTACGCTTTTTACTTCGGAAGTTACGAAAAATCTCCATTTGTGGGCGTGGCAGTGGGTGGGCCTCATAAAATTTTTTCCTACACCTTTCATTCGTCTTGGTCAACCTATGTTGCGAATTTTAAGCTTCTACGCCTTTTACTTCACAAGTTACGATAAGCCCTTATTTTTGGGCGTGGCTCACGGAGGGCGGCGTCCATTTTTTTTCCAGGATATGTCCCTTTTTGTAGTTTACCAGTACACCAAATATCAATGGAATGTGTTGAGTGGTTCGCAAGTTACAAGCATTTTACTGAAAACACATTAAATTCATTTGTGGGCGTGGCAGTGAGCGGATGTCTTCCATTTTTAGTTAGGATGATACTCGGACCCCGATATACCTGTGTGCCGCATTTCGAATTGATTGGTCCAGCCGTTTCGGAGGAGATCCGGACACGGACGGACGGTCAGACGGACATGTCTAAATCGATTCAATTTTTGATCCTGATCAAGAATATGTATACATATATGTCTATATCTACGGAGCGTAATTTTAGCTGTTACAAGATACCCTAATATACCCTGCTTACGCTGGGTATAAAAACAAATAAGAACTTTGACTTAATTTCGCTACTTGAACGCATACGCTTATTACAAGTAATCGGACTCACAGGGTTGCATTTAAGTCACACATTTCCTATATTTCTGTCAACCTGTCATCGAAATTTCAACTCTGATTTCCTTTCTTCAAAGTAGTGAGTTCGTTACTTCCTATCAATTTACTTTAACAGCGTTGAGCCCTCAAAGTGCTAAGTTAGATAAGCAGAATATACTGCAACTGAAAAAGCATACGTGTAAAGGGTTTTCCATCGCAAATGAGATAGTCTCGAAAATGCGAATTTTCATACATAAAGATGTTTTAAAGTATCGATATTTTTCACACCGATATTACATCCGCAGCCCCCGGAGTACAGACGATGATTTTAAATATGTTTTAATTATGTACGAATTGACGAATGCTTTGATAGCGCAAAAAAATTATAAGCTACCTAAAATGCCCTTATATATTTGCAACAACCTACTAATCGGAGTTATTCTGAAAACGTTCAGTCTGGCAGCACCACATATTGTTTTGTTTTGTTTGAATGCATTTATGCTTGTATGTGGCTGTGTAGTTTCTGATAATTAATTGTTTTTTCGGGATATCGTCGGAAATAAGTGTCGCCTAAAAAAGTATAATATCTCGGCCGCATCAGCAAGTCATTTTACGTAAATATATGTATATTTCTTTCTTTTTGCAAAGGTTATTATACCCTTTTTTGTGAACTTCAATTTAGGTAACGCGGATTTTATAGCGGTTTTTCACTTTTTCTCGACTAGGTCCCCTGTCGCTATCGTTTCATAAAGAACTTCGTTCTAAAAAATTTGCGGAACAAACCAGAAACCAAACCAAAATATTATAATAAATGGTTCGGTTTACATGCACTCATATCCATGAAATTGGCAGGACCAATTTATTTCTGAGTAACGAATATTTTAAAGCTTACGGATAAAGACTAAAAATGACCAGCAAAGTAGCTGTACATTAAAAACGTTTTTTTGAAAACAATAACAACAATAGCTCTCTCTATAAATGGTTTGAAAATTATAATTTTTTTTGGAATATTTTGACCTTTTCGAACAAAAGAGCTATATTTTTGGACTATAAATGAAGCTCAAATTATGCTGTTGGTCTCAAAATTTATAAAGTATGAAAGTACAAATACAAATACATCCCTTGAAAGTATTTTATATTTTATATTTTAAATACCTGAGAAAGAGTATTTTGTAATTGGGATTTTAATTACAGCAAACCATGTATTTTTCCCAGCCTTGACCTGAACTGAGAAAGATGAATTGTTGAAAAATATTATGAAACATAAGTACATATAGGACTATAGGTCTAACTCTTCTTCTTCCTAATCCCTGCAATGTGTTAGAGCTACGCTGCTTCAACATAGGCATATAGCATGAGGAAAAGAGAAGCACGCTATGGCAGCGAAATCTTTAGCTCTGCTGTGGTGAAATGCATTGCCACTTTTATTTTTAATTTTGGGCGATTTTCGAGTACATTACATATAAAATATCTACCAAACTCATAAAATGCCATGAAAAGCTTGAAAAATATAAAACTAATCAAAGAGACTCAATGTCAAGGAGAAATATAAATTGTTTTGTTAGTCCTACCCTGTCTACAAATCTTTTTGATCACACTGTTTCAGCAAAAATACTAAATTCTATGTACAATCAAATTCGTAGCCGTAGTCAAAAATGTATGTTAATTTATTACAAAATGAAAACATTCGCGCACATTAAGCAAAAACATATCGTAATATATTTATTAAAGTTTCAATTATGAACTTTTCAAGCAATATAAAAACCGAGCCGACGCCGTGTTTCTTTTATAATTTTCTTGCAAGTGGCATCATAGTGCCACTTTTTGTCTGCCCGTATTGTTGTTGGTAGCTTTCTGGTGAATTTCTCGAATTTGTTGAATTTCCTATTCCTGCTTAAGGTTTTTGTTGGTAGCTTTTTGGTGAATATCCCCAATTTGTTGAATTTCCTATGCCTGCCTAATGGTGTATATCCCCATCGCGGCAGAGGCTTTTCGACGTCGACAGTTAGACCTACAGTCCTATATGCATAAGTATAAGAAACTGTTGAAACAACAGCAAAGTATTTGATCTGAGAAAGTAACTGTTAATGTTCAAAACTTTTTTATTTGTCTTGAAGTCTTGCCTAGGTCTCAAATTTTTTTGTTTTTGCTGTTCTCTGCCTTAAGGCCACATTCTGATCAATCTCACGGTAGTGTTTCGATAGCTCACACAGAAAAACTGGCTATGAAAACTTCCAATTAATGGTGATTGTTAAACTCGATTCATTGGCATTTTTATTGTCACAATTAAAAATTTCAAACAAATCACCATTTTCGGCAAAATTTTGTAATATGCATTTTTAAACAAAGTTTTGTTTGACTAATTTGTCATATCAATCACCAAAAGTATTCACACTTAACAAAACTTTGTTTGATTGTTTAATGTATCAATTAATGAAAATATTCACACTCAACAAACATTTTCAATTAACGATTTGTTCTATCAACAACCAAAAGTATTCATCCTCAACAAAACCTTGATTGCTTGTTTTGTTATATCAATTAATGAAAGTATTAGTGCATATAATATTTTTCTAAAGTTCTCATTAGCTTTATGCGGACGTACGTATAAGAAGAGACAAAATAATCAAGAATATGCTGACCATATATTACTATATATGGGCATTTCCACAGAAATGTCAACCACAACTTAAAAATTTAATGAGCTGCTAAGTCAAATTTTTTTATATATTATATTAGAATACTCTTATACATGAAGCTTTAATTCTGAAAGATTAAATATCTTACATAATATTTAAACCCAAAAAAACCTTGTCGAAACTTGTGGCGAAATTTTTCGATAAATTTGATATAGTTTTTGTATGAACATTTTATAAGCCTACGGCTGGTTAAAAGGAATGGTATTGGGTAAAATTTTGTCTAATAATTTTGAATGATAGCCCCACTATGCAAAGAGAGCGCTTGCATATGAAATAACTGTAAATTTTTTATATTGTTTTAATATCTATTTTTATGTCGCGTGAGTTACGAATATATGTAATTTTTGACCAGTGTGATTATAAAAAAAAATTTCAGTGCAAGATCTTTTGCGGCTAAAGAGAGAATAAGTTTAACAACTAAAAGTGATAAAAAAAAACCCTATATATTATGTTTACATATCTATTATTTGCTGTTGAAATCTGTCGCGTGAGTTACGGTAAGAGCAAATTCGAATACGAAAGCTACAATAATATTTAATGTTTTTATATTTTGGGCAAAAATATGGAAAAGAAAGAAGAAAACAACAAAGTCAAAGAAAGAATGAAGAAGTGGAGATCGAATTTAAAAAAAGATGATGGAAAGTGCATGATACAAGAAAACAAGATAGCGCCACTTCAGCCCGATGATGTCACAAATACAAAATGAGAGCTTCGTTGTTGTTGTTTTGCATGCAAAGCCAACGTCACAGCTAAATTTTGGCATGGGAAACAACAACAATGCGAATGCTACAAAAAAGCGGTACCCGAAATGGCGCTATCTTGCTCTCTTTGTATCATGGGAAAGTGGAGAGATTATAGGAAGACACAAACGGTCAAAATTCGTAATATTGTGGGAATAAAAAATAATCATGATTTTTCATTTGTCAACAAAAATAGTATTGCAGTCGCCAAAACCTTTTATTCAAAAAAGCATAACATTAAGATATAGACGTGTAGGTAGGTAGGTAGGTTGAAGTGGCTACCACTTAGGCCGTTAATCGGCCCATTGTGATACCAAGGAGGTTTTCTTGTGTTTGTGTGAGTGTATTGTCTTATTATGTAGTGTGCCCTAACATGCGATTTTTGAAAAACCAGTGCTAGGCTTGGAACATTACACTCCGTTTCGCCTGTGCCGGGAATCTAACCTCGGACCCTGGGATCAAGAGCATAGCACGCATCCCGTACGCTATCCCAGAGCCACTATAGACGTGTAAGTGTAATATGAATCTTTGATAGATTTTTTTTATCTTCTTAAATTTTTGAATTAACTTTTTTTTTTGTTTTTTGGTAATGAAATACATTTTTGTTATGTTATTTAATATTTAATAAAACAAAACTTTGTTTAAAAGCTAAACTTTCAATATTTGAACATTAATTTTCTAAACGGAAATTTTGTCGCGTGAGTTATGTCGCGTGAGTTACGGCAAGTATTTTTTAAAAGCTCAATATATTATTGAACACCCAAAATTGATTGGCTAAGTGGGTTTATTATAAAATTTCACAGTCTTATAATTATTTTAAAATTTAAAAAAAGGCAAGTTGTGTACGAAAAATTCGCTAAATTTTCAACTTATAACTTTGCTTGTAAAACGCACTTCCTTTTTTTGTCGCGTGGGTTACGAAAACATTTAACTTTGCTATTCTTAGTTAATTGTTGCAAGGACAATTTTGATAGACCATACCGTTAGTACTTCTACTAAGATATATGTACATTGTAAATTTTTTATACCTTAATTACATAAACTTTCGAGTAAGCAAGCCTTGAAGTCGTACGCCTGTCGCGTGAGTTACGATGGAAATGCCCATATGTCACTCTCATAGATTTTGGGCGGGACATTTCGCGCCAGTTAGAAAGAGATGTTACTCGGCAGGCAAAAAAAGAGCAAGAGAGAAATACTTTTGGTGAGTACCTAAGTGAAAAATGCTCATTTTGGTGGGTACCCAAGACCGTGGTGGGTACCCAAGACCGTGTTGAAAAGAGCCAAAATAGAAACGGCTCCTGAGTGACATATATAGTTATATATGATGCTGACATATGTCCATTAATCATGATGTTATAATTTATAATTATCGTCCGTAAACTGACTTTACAGTAGTGATGGGCAAATCCGAAACCAGTATCGATACTTGGGTATCGCGATACTCAAGTCCAATCAGTATCGATACAACGATACTATCGCGGCTAAAGGAATCGATACCAAGATATAGTATCGAATAAAACGATACCCATTTTTATATCCGCTCCCCTGTGTAAAAAAGTGCTTTGAAGCGCAATAATAGGCTAAACTCTTCCTTACCCGCGTTTTCATTACGATGATCGTAAAACGATTTCTAACGAAACTATAAAATATGAAATACTTAAAAAATATTTTCAGGGTATGTATTTGAAATGTATGTATTATATATGCAAATTATGTACAGTATCTTGAGCAGTTTTAATGAAAATCCAAAAAAAAAAGCAAATTAGCATATTAAACCTTAAATTAGCATGAGCTGTGAATTGGCCTATTGTTGGTTCAGAGCAGCAAGGAAAATTCTTCTTTTCAAATGCTCTGGCGAAAGTCAATTCCCGCACTCATCCATTATTAAAGCCGCCATTGAAAAAAGTCTTTCGCAAGGAACGAGTACCCAATTCAGACAGAATACTCTAAATTAAGTCTTCAAGTATCGATACTAGTAAGTATCGCGCTGCGAAAGAATCGATGCCAAATTTCGATAGTATCGCCCCAAAAGTATCGATACCCGATACTATCGTATCGGTATCGCCCATCACTACTTTACAGACTCCAATTTTTATTATGGAATCAGTGATGCCAGATTGTGGGTTTTTCCCCATATTATGGGTTTTTTCACTCAAATATCGTGACATGGGGAAAAGTATGGGTAATTTTATATCGAAATTTATGCACTACATTTAAGGTATATTTACTACTTATGAGAATGAAAATCGTGTTTTCCCTCTTCCAGTACCGTGCATGACTCTTTTTGCTGTATCTAGTCGCGTGTTCCCTAAGTGTTGTAAAGAAACTTGGTTTTTTTTAAGTCATGAATAAGACTGCAATTTTAAGTTACTTTTATTTTTTTGTTATTTTCTTGATACTTTTATTAAAATATTAAAATATTGTGTTTAAATCCAATGTTCAATTTTGAAATCGGTACGCCCATATTTTCAAAAAATCATTCTGGGTTTTTTCGTGGGTTTTTAGTTTTTGAAAATGGGGAAAAGTGGGTTTTTTTCCAATATATGAGGGTTTTTTTTATCGATAAAATCTGGCATCACTGTATGGAATATGTAGATGAGGCAGTTTTTTCCTTTTTTATTTATTAAAAATTTTTGGTTGGTTTTTAATACCTTTGATTGTTGATATTACAAATCAATAGTTGAAAATGTTTGTTGAGTGCGAATACTTTTGGTTGTTGATACAACAAATCGTTGATTGAATATATTTCTTGAGTGTGAATACTTTCATTAATTGTCCCAACCAAACGATTTGTTTAATATAACAAAAAGTGTGATAGGCTGAGTTTTAACAACGAAATTGTTAGAAAATTGGTTGTATTTACGCACAAAAGTTTTTCTGTGCAGTGGTTTAAGCTGTGACCATGTAGGAGTGTAGTCTAACTCTTCTTCTTCCTAATCCCTGCAATATGTTAGAGCTACGCTGCTTCAACATAGGCATATAGCATGAGGAAAAGAGAAGCATGCTATGGCAGCGAAATCTTTAGCTCTGCTGTGGTGAAATGCATTGCCACTTTTATTTTTAATTTTGGGAGATTTTCGAGTACATTACATATAAAATATCTACCAAGCTCATAAAATGACATGAAAAGCTTGAAAAACATAAAACTAATCAAGGAAACTCAATATCAAGGAGGAATAGATATTGTTTTTTTAGTCCCACCCTGTCCACATAACTTTTTGATCACACTTTTTCAGCAAAAATACTTAATTCTATGTACAATCAAATTCGTAGCCGTAGTCAAAAATGTAAGTCAATTTATTACAAAATGAAAAGATTCGTGCACATTAAGCAAATAATACATTTATTAAAGTTTCAATTATGAACTGTTCAAGCAATATAAGAAACCGAGCCGACGCCGTGTTTTTTTTTTTTTTGATAATTTTCTTGCAAGTGGCATCATAGTGCCACTTTGTGTCTACCCGTATTGTTGTTGGTAGCATTCTGGTCAATTTCTCGAGTTGAATTTCCTATACCTGAGAGCTATCCCAGAGCTACTAAAGACGACTGTAAGCGATTGAAAAAAACTGCTAAAAAACATAAAAGTCTAAATTGTACCCCTCTTTTAGTTCAAATAATAAAAAACGCTCCTAAATACACTGAGCGAACGTAACCATGATTTTTTTAAAAGGGCGCATTGTTATTCACAGTCCTTTTGATTTTCGAACAGAACAAAAATTTCAAAAGAAAAATGGTTGAGTCAACAACATTTTTGGTTGAATTGAAAGGAAATATGTTTAATTACATTTCTTTTCGTTCGGTATAATTCTCATTTGTTTTATAAAATAAGACATATAAGATATGTATTATTCTTAGAACTTTTTAAGCATTGCGAAAGCAGTCACCAAAACGGAGTGACGAAATCGGATGAAGTCCATCCGATGGCTATTTTTTGGGTCATGTTCTGCAGAGTGCTGTGCTCTATGGCCATTTGCTTTGAACGTTTATTAATTTTTTTTGACATTTCTTCTTGTATAGGTATTTTTTTTGGAATTTTTAAAAAATATATCTTGTCATTTCAAGTATGACCGTGGTTGGTTCAACAATTTTAATTTAAATCCATTTTTGAAAATTATCAATTCAATTCAACCTGAAACATAGTTGATTCAAAAGGAAAATCTTTATTTTTTTCAACAAGAAAAATTGTTAAAATTAAAAATTTTCCTTGTTGAAGCCGTTTTGTATGTTTTTCCTTTTGATTTAACCAGTTTTCTGGTTGATTTTTTTCTCTGTGTAGGTTCCCAAAAAGGAACAAAACGTTGGGCAAAATAAGTAAATAATGTAGTTTTATTTACATCTACCCCGAGGACCAAAAAGCTCACCAGAAATTAATTCTCAAAATAATATTTTGGGTATTGGTCATAAAATTCTAAAACAATTTACTGTCGGAGAGCCTGCCGAAACGAACATATTTGAACCACGAACAACAACATGAGGAATTTCTTTCAAGATTTGGAAACAAATTATGGCAAAGAAACCAACTTACAGTTAATTCTGCACACAAAAAAGAAAACTGGCAAAAAAACGGAAGAGCTGAAATTTCTTTTACAATGTAAAACATATGGACTTATACCAAAGCAGAAAAAGTACAATACACTTTGAACGCGCTCGATCTATTCTTTCTCTCTCTTTGATTGGAGCTCATAAACTTACAGTGTTGCCGTTTTGTGTACTTTAGTACGCATTGCGTACTTTTTCAATCACCTGAGTACTTTGTATGTACCAAATTATTTTTGGTCGATTTGCGTACTATTTCGATCAACTCCGCATTAGAGTTGCAGGACTATCGATTTCAGTTTTTCTTTGATTGTTAACGGTTAAAATTAGAAACTGGGCGAACGATCAGCTCGATTCTGAATATTCCCGGGGAATTTACTTTTTTCGAGAGTAAACTTCATCTTATTTAAATATGTGGGACGAAAATTGATAGGGAATGGGTATTTGACCCATACTCATAATTTTTCTTACCCTATCCATTTAAAAAAGGAGAATTTTAGTCTCGAGAAATGTAAATTTTCCGGGAAATCGTTCCCCGGAAATATTCATAATTGGGCTGTATTTCTTGCATTCCTCTTTGTTTCTCTTTATGATTTTTCACTGATGTTTTATGTTGCTCGTTAAACCGAGTGCAGAAAAAAAAATTTATGCCATTTTCCTCGTTATATAAAGTATTCAATAGAAAGAGTTTGAATGCTCTTTAAATGCGAGCCTCGCTAAATCGAATGCTCGTTAAATTATTTTATAATAAGTTTATACTCAAAACTAGTCCTTTAGTCTAGTCTTTGACTACAAAAAAAAATTCATCTTGTATAAACCTTGTATAATTACACTGTGGTAGTCGAAAAAAAAGACAAGGCCAAATTCAACGGTTTCCCCCTATTTCGGGCACGGGGAATCGAACTGCATCATTAGTTTTTTGAGTTATCGGTAAGCCTTCATACGATTTTTTTTTTAAAGTTTTTTTGGCCACTTTTTGGCCCATATCTATGTTTGAGTTGAAGTTGGGTATTCTAAACTGGTATCAAAATGTAGTCTACGATACGCCAAGTAATTTTTCCCAAAACACTGTTATGATAAAATGGAGCGTTAGGGAGCTATACGCGTTTAAAAGTGCAAAAAATTCAAATTTTTTGCGAGATGTTTTCTTGCATACTTTTAGGATGTGCCTTGAGCATATATTCATGCCTTTAAATTTGAACATATTTAATAACATACTTTTAGGAGGAAACAAAATATTTAAAAATATATTCTTCAACTCCTCATTTCCTTATTCTTCGCTTATTCTACTGGAGCGAAAACGAAAGCAAAGAAAATTATAAAAATTAATTTTAAAAAAAGCAAATGTTTTGTCTAGGATTGAACCCAGGTCTCTGGGGTGATAGCCCGACACTCTACCAACACACTACACACCCCATTTACTGAAGTGTTACATAGCTCGTGTTTGTTCTGCCAAGCTTTTAAAAATTAAATAAATGAAGCCGTTCAATAAAAATTACGGAGCAGTAGAGGTTTGATGTAGCGTAGTGCATAGTATTCACGACTCGCGACCTTAACACTGCAGGTTCAAGCCCAATCAACCAGAACGATTTGGTTGTAAAGGATGCTTTTTTTTTTTTGTTCGTGTTTTTGCAAGTCGCAAATAGACATGGCCGGGAAGGCCTATTTCGAGCATGATGATGGTAAGTGAAAATCCGAATCCCTAAAATCACGAAAAACTTCAATTACTTTTGCTTGCATAGTGCGCTTTTAGTTTGGTGAAAGAACCAAAACTCTTCAACTGGCTCTTATCTTAATTTAGTGAAATGAATTATGAATTTAGGAGTAATGTTTCAAAAAGCATCCTTCTCCTACCTCTTCTTGTGTCGATGAAGCTATTGACCAATGATTCAAACACTTGTTGCTGCTAGCCTCACGCTTGCATATGTCAAGATCGTTCTCCTGTTCCCAGTAAAATCGCAAGCAATTAGATTTATATTTGACTTGATATTTTTGGCAAAACAAACACGAGCTATGTAACACTTGACATAAATTGGGTGTGTAGTGTGTTGGTAGAGTGTCGGGCTATCACCCCAGAGACCTGGGTTCAATCCTAGACAAAACATTTGCTTTTTTTTAAAATTAATTTTTATAATTTTCTTTGCTTTCGTTTTCGCTCCAGTAGAATAAGCGAAGAATAAGGAAATGAGGAGTTGAAGAATATATTTTTAAATATTTTGTTTCCTCCTAAAAGTATGTTATTAATTGTGTTCAAATTTGAAGGCATGAATATATGCTCAAGGCACATCCTAAAAGTATGCAAGAAAACATCTCGCAAAAAATTTGAATTTTTTGCACTTTTAAACGCGTATAGCTCCCTAACGGTCCATTTTATCATAACAGTGTTTTGGGAAAAAATTACTTGGCGTATCGTAGACTACATTTTGATACCAGTTTCGAATACCCAACTTCAACTCAAACATAGATAAGTGCCAAAAAGTGGCCAAAAAAACCTTTTTAAAAAAAAAATCGTATGAAGGCTTATCGATAACTCAAAAAACTAATGATGCAGTTCGATTCCCCGTGGCCGAAATAGGGGGAAAGCGTTGAATTTGGCCTTGTCTTTTAAAATTTTTTCAAAAAACTATCACAGTGTTATATTACCATGATGAAAAAATTACGTTAGTTTTTGTGATTTTTCTTTACAAAAAAAAAAATATATGTGTGCGTACTTTTTCTATAAAAAAGGTCCGTTTTGTGTACTTTTTGATCAGTTTTTTTTGGCAACACTCTAAACTTATCTATTTCTTTACTTCAATTTCTTTACATTTGTACTCTTAAACTTGTCTTCTTTCGATTTGAACTCTTAAATTACTCTTTGCATTGTTAACTTACTGTTTTTAATTGTATAACTTTAAAAACATACACTCTTGCATTAACTGAACGAAAGAAATTGTATAAAAGAGAGAAGCTTCCTAACATAGCACTATGGTCTGGCGACTACTATTTGCTGGCCGAAAGTCACTTTTTAAAATTTCGATAAATTGATTTTTTTTTCACCTAGCACTAGACTGATTCTCCAGAGTAAAAAACTGCATACTCATAATTTTCTGAAAGTACCTCATCGCTAAGATATCAGCTGTTAAAGTTGACATTTGAAAAAAAAGTTGCAAATTTTTAAAGCACGTGGTCAGAATAGGAGAAATTCAGATTGGAATATATCGTTGAGTAACCAAAATATTGCAAAAAAGAAATGGAATACGAGTAGTGGAGGTGATATTAAAGTGATCCGTAAAAAAAAACTTGTATATAGCTTTTTGGGTAAAAATGGCAGGCATTTTCAAAATGGGCTCGTATTTGGGTGAGAATTTTCATTTTAAGTGAAGCTATAAAAAATTGGCAGCATTCGGCAGTCTTAAAACTTTGTAGACATTGAGAATATATAAATTTGAATTTGTAGACTTAAAATCATGTTGCTCTTTTTTGCACTTTTTGAGTAATTTCGTTTTTTGTAGAAAACTTCTACGTGTGTTTTGCCATATTATTTGATATTTGGAAAGAACCATCCAACAGAAATGCAAGAGAAACGGCAGTTCTAAAATTTTTGATGCAAAAAATTAATAAAGAGAACACTGCAGAAGCATATAACATCTTTTTAAAGGAAAGAGTATGATTTATATGCAAGCGTATATGTAAAAAATGGATGAAACGTCATCGACAATGCACGTATGCATCTTCCGTCAGAAGTGAAATCTTTACTGAGCACTGCTGATTGCTCTTCATTAAATGGAGACGACGAAGGAGATACCGATACAGTTAATTTTGACATCGATCCAAGATTCGATGAGCTTCTAAATTACTTAGAATTGGAAAATGAGATTGAAAATATTTAACTTACCTCAATAGAACCTTCGCACTTATTTACAGCGCAAAATACAAATATATTGCGATTGTTTGAATCACGTAGGATTAGAAAATATTTATACAATATACATATAACAAAAATATAGTCAGCTTTTTTGAACATTGATTTTGTCCCAAAAAAATAACAATAAATTAAATATGGTAAGTAAACTTTAATATCATAGGTATATAGCACATTAGCAACCAATTTGAATTTTCCTAAAACAAAAAACAAAAAATTGGGGATTTCATTCTAAAAACACCCCTTAAGCTACGCCTCTGGCAGAATTTTGAGTTTTTGATGAAAAAAATGAAATGAGCGACCCCGAAAACCCCCGGGAACCAAGTTTCAAGTCAGTGAGATTACTTTTCGACTTTTGGCCAGCAAATAGTAGTCGCCAGACTATAGTGCAATGGTGAAAAGGTATCAAGGGAAATGGGACATTCGTATGATGGCAGACTAGACTATTGCTGGGGAATTATGCGCGATTTCCCAAAAAACGTTCACTCAAGAAAATCACTTAAAAGGCAATTTCTTCATGTACAATACTAAATACTATGTAACTAAATACGTTGCAAAGCAAACTTGTGTTTTTATTATAAATTTTACATAGATTCTCTTCTATTTTTTCAAACCTTTGAATAGCTTCGGAAATTTTCAAGAACTTATCAATATTTATACACCATTTTATTGTCAATGCACCGAAGGAAATCGGGTAAAAAGGGGTTCAAAGTTGAAAAATTTGGGGAAAAACTTACATTTTCAGTTTCGAATTGGAAAATTTCCAATAAACTCTTACAAACCAAGAAAACAATTTACATTTGTTATAATACCTGTCTTTTCGCTTCTCACTCCTGTAAAAAAAATAGTAGTATAAAAATAAGCAACCGAGTTGATGGCAGTTAAGTATATCAAGCTCGAAAAGAACATATTTTGCCTATATCTCTTTAACTAGAGCTGATGGAGAAAAACCGACATTTTTGAAATCACCTGAGTCCAGATATTTTAAATCAGTTTCAAAACCGTAGGCACAAAAAACTGTGTCGGCCTGTCTTATCAAAGGACTTTAATAAACAATAATTGCAAACTGAATTCAACGGAGTTTTTATTTGTGGTCTTCGCTTAGACGTCCATCCCCAGCACGCAACAGAACGTTACGCAGCCGGATTTTATCGCATGCATGACAAAATCATCAATGCAGAAGTATTGAAGAATTTATTTGTAAAGAGACCAATTTGTGGTGATTCGAATGATCTGCTAGTGAAAATTTCAGGGAAGCAAGAGCTCGCTACAACAGACCCTTCTTCAAACGGAATTTTAATTTGAAAAAGCGTTGATTATTCCTTTTTTCAATGAAATCTTATGAAATTTTCATGACAACAGCGTTTTGCATACTTTGAAGATATCTGCTATGTTATACACATTTTGTTAGCAAGTTTAAGTCACTTATGCTTTTTATTGAAGTGCATTTAAACCTAAGCAATTGTGATCGAATAAGTAACGTTTTATGTTGTTGTTGATCAACACTATGAGCTAGCGTTTTATTATAACATAATCAATGAAGTGTGTTTCCGCCATCAAGGTTAACCTTCAACTTTTATAATTAAGAACAATTAAGTTTAAATTCCAAAGTTTTCTTTATTAATTTTCTTTTTATTATTTTTCATATATATATATTTAGAATGCTCAAAAGCATATCGATTTCGAACCTTGTCAATTCCCTGGTTTGCCTACTTCGATCTGTTAACCCAAGTTTCTAGGTTCGTCCGAAACAGTCCCCAGAAAAACCGTAGGTGTTTATTTGAAAAGTTAGCTAGGTGTATGGTTATCTTGAGGCGGCTTCTGAGGCACTATGCAGATCTTTGTTAGTGGTCGTGCCAATCGACTGGTTTCGGTTCGTACAATGACTGACCTAACCTTCCCATCTTTGCTGGTGATCAGTTCCGCAACTCGTGCCAATGCCCATTGCGCTGGTGGAAAATTCTCCGACTTTAAAAGGACTAGTTGACCTATGGCAATATTTTCTTTCTCTCTTCTCCATTTCTTCCTCTCTTGAAGAGTTGTCAAAAACTCTTCCCTCCATCTCGTCCAAAAGCATTTGATCATTTTCTGTTTTTCTTTCTACAATTTGATATCTTTGTGGTGCGGTAGTTGATCGTAGTTGAATACAGGCGGTAGTACCAATGGCTCTCCCACCAAAAAAAATGACCAGGTGTGAGCGCTTGCAGGTCATTCGGATCGTCAGTAAGCGGATAAAGAGGTCTGGAATTAAGAATGGCTTCAATTTCGATTAGCAGAGTCATGAACTGTTCATGTGTGAGTGTATGAGTTCCAACTACACGCTTCAGATGATATTTCATGGATTTAACAGCAGCCTCATATATTCTCTCCTTGATGTGGTGCTGCTGGCGTCAAAAATTTCCATTCAGTACCCTTGCAGTTGATAAAGTCAATGAATTCCTTATTCTTTCCAAAGTTCAATGTTTTTTCGATTTCATTCTTCGCCCCAATAAACGATCTTCCGTTGTCACTGTACATCCTTTCACATCGACCACGCCTTCCGATGAATCGTAGGTAACATTGGATGAACGCTGCTGAAGATTGATTTGTCACCAAGTCGAGATGAACTGCCCTTGTCTTTAGACATACGCAGACAACTGCCTAGCATTTTTTTTTCGTCATCGATTTACTTTCGTTTCGCAACAGTTTGATTTCAAACGGTCCTGCATAATCCACTCCAGTGCATAGAAAGGCTTTTCCTGTTTGAACCCTATCCTCCAGTAAATCAGTCACACACAGAAAAATATGACCCCATAAAATCGATAAGATCCCCTTATTGAACGATTTTATAGAGAAATCTTCTTAAACTATATGAACGATGTGCTTTTTCCATAGAGAAAACTCTTTGAATGCATAGAGAAAATCTTATTGAATCATTTTAATAGATATCCTCATATATTTAATGTGAATATCTCATTATTTCTGTTGAAGAATATGGAAAACTTCTTGATATAGTCAAATAATAAGGTGACCATATCAATCAAACTATGTGACATTCTTATAAAAGTGACCTTTTGATAAGTTATCCTTATCGCTTTAAGAAGAGGCCTTTTTAAAATAAAAAGCAAGACTTATTGATTTAAAAAAGTATGTGAATTCCGTATTCATTCTATAGTTTAAAAAGACAAACCAGTTTTTTTGATTTTACATTGATATAATCAATCTATCAAGCTGAAATCATATCACGCGATGGCGTAGTTGAAGTGTGCTAGACTTGTAATCTGGAAGATCCGAGTTCGAACCCCGCCGCAGGCCAAAGAAGTTGTGTAAAAATTGTGGATAAAACAGGCAAGTAAATTTCGAAGGGAAAAATACGGGGAGCAGAAAGTAAGTTGGACACGAACCAATAAAACAAGTTGCCTTTCGTCGGGCCTTTCCGAAACGTCACGCATAAGCTCTTTCAAGAAATTCCTAAAGAATCTTTTTTTTTAATTTTTTAATCATAAAAACTTTGGTAAAATCTTTTATTTCTCAGTTTTTCAAATAATGTAAATGTTAAATTATCTACTTTTCCCGAAAAAAAAAAACGACGCTCGCTGGAGCAGGGATCGAACTCGCCGACCTGGTTTTTTACAAGAATTCATATCAAAATGATAAGTTATCTTCTTGAATTTTCGTTCAATTTTTCGTTAAAATAAACAATAAGTTTTTCTCTATGGTTTCAATAAGACAATCTTCTTGGATAAAAACCATAGAGAAATCTTATTGTTTTTCTTCCATTTTATGTGGTATCGTTTTCTCTGTGCATCAGCTGATTTTCCAATTGGAAATTATACCGCACGCATACCACACACTGGCGCAGGAATGTTCTTATTTCATTCCTAATCCTAGAAATCCAGTAAGATCGTCGAATGTACTGCGTCATTAATTGAATGTTGCAAGCTCCGTGCTTGCGAGAATAAGAAGTCATGAATGTCCTTGAATGTAGGCTTATCATCTTTACGACTGCGCTCCCATTGCAAAGCTGTATCACTGTCCATGCGTTCATGCAAAATGTGTACGAGAACCGCATCCCAATGCTCGGTAGGGTACTTAAGGGCATACAACTGCCGAGCCGTTTCGTGAGCGACGTTAGCCATCCGTTGCAAATCATTCCCACGAACCGGTGATTGTAAAATCGGCAGTCGAAATAAGCGGCGAAAATAATTTCGCGTCAAATGGTATGTGTCATTGAATAACTCATTCAACCGTTCCCAGGCTCCACTATAATTTTCATCTGAAATTTCCCACACTCCTAGATTTGCTGCGGCATGACCGGTTAGAGAGTTAGGCAGATAGCTAAATTTATAAGCCGGAGAAATGTCCTCTCGACTATGAACAGCGTTCATAAATCTGTCCCTGAAGACCTGCCATTTAATCAGTGACCCGTCAAATGTTCCCCATGTATTGGGAATATTGTGAGGATTGAATGGCAGCTGAACTTGAATCGGTTGACTTAGTTCTGGTGCCACCGCTGCAGCCTGGACAGCCAGTTCTTCCTTTTGCCTAATGGCATCAATCTGATCCTGAACCTTTCCCTTGCAAGCTATGTATGCTTCTTCTCCTTTTATCCATTCCGTCATGGATTCATTCTGCTCTCCCTCAATTTGCTCATAACCCGAGTAAATCGAGCTATGATTTTCTTTAAAGGCATTCCAGTGTTCTTCGATCACGTCGATAAATATCTGGCATCGACCGACCGAGGTTAATGAGTCCAGTTTTCCATTTTCATGGAGCCTTTTTAGATTCCATAGAGCCATTTGCATTGATGTCTTTTTTTGTGGTTCCGCCATAATCTTTCTATCTTTTTTCTATTTAAAAGAGAGAAGGGAGAATATAACTATACCAGCCTTTTCATCTTTTCTTTTTAGAAGATTCAATTCTGTCTCAAAAAAATTAATAATTTTGCATGTAATTATTCAATCCTTGCAGGACTTTCCAATAATTTTTTTTTTTTTTTTTCAATCGAATTCTTTCCTTTTCCTCTTTTCCTCGTATTTCCGCAGTGGACTGTATAGCCGATACTTACATGTGTAAAAGAATGCTTCTCGTATTTGGATTTTGGATTATTTAATGCTAGAATGAAATTTTCAGTTCCTATAAGGTAAAGATCAGAAAAATATTCAAATATGATATTGGGTTGCTAGATTGAAACCCACAATAGAATTTCAGCAATGAATGACATTCGTGTGCAAACATGTATGTATGCCACAAACCATCTATCCAATCTTTCCATATCTGTCCATTCTTGCGGACTATATGTACAACGCACATATGTACCACAAATGATCTATCCAAGTCATTTTGAAACCAAACCATGGCATCATCTAAATGACATTCGCATTGCAAACATGTATGTATGCAGCAAGCGATCTATCCAATCTTTCCATATCTGTCCATTTTCGCGGCCAATATGTACAACGTAACATAAGTACATATGTACCACAAAAAATCTATCCGTCATTTTTATACCAAACAATGGTATCATCAAAATGACATTCGCCTGGCAAACATGCATGCCACCAGCGATCTATCCAATCTGTCTATATAATATTTGACAAAGGAATCTTATCTTTAGGTTTTCGGTGGTATCCGACTCAGCATTTTGTAAGGTTACCTTAATTTTTTAAGCAATAAGGGGTTTG
>CM035807.1:38756164-39301601 GCA_020466095.1 Chlorops oryzae | reverse complement strand
TCTGTTGCAATGCGCTCTTGCTTCTGTGATATTTTCACTAGAAGATCATTTGAAAAATCGCCAATTGGCCTCTTTCTAAATGAATGCTTCACTACTTCTGCATTAATGATTTGTTCATGCATGGGATAAAGTCCGGCTGGGTACAGACACCAATTTTTCGCTACTTATTCTCTCATCGACGATTTGATTTTTCAGGTCCATTGAAATTCTTTTTGGAATTTCAACAGTTTTAAGATTATAGTTAATAATAATTGTATTAAATAGGTGAAACAAATCATAGACCAACTAAAATGTGCTGCAAACATTAAAAAGTGTTTATTTAAAAACAAAAGTGGACTAACTACTAGTAAGTTACTAGTATTTCAGTGTGAGAGATAATTTAAATTGAATTTATAGTTGTATGAAAGCATGTTATTTATTTCAATTTTTTTTTTAAATATTTGCTATAATTTGTTTCTGGATGAATTTAAAAATACTTTATTTTTTAGTAAAATACTTTATTTTTTAATTATTTAATAAGCTTATAACTTATTTTGCCCTTAGAAAGTTGGCAGCCCTAGATGTAACATACACGCTTTGATGTACAAGAGAGAATCTCGTTTTCTTTTTAACATGGTAATTTTTTTCTATTTATTTAAGTTAATGAGGATGACTGATAATTAGACAATATTATCAATTAATGTACTATTTCATTTTGGTTTGAAATAAAAATTGAATTTTCTCTTGTTTTAAATTTTTGGCATTCATTTATTGTTGGTGGTACAAAAATCTGGCTATTTCATTTCGCATAACTTCTGCGGCATTATTTGACATTTCTGGCAACACATTTTGGTCCTCTTGGGGCACATTTTGATCGGTTTCGGCAATTTAATTTTCTTCCAGATCTGCCATAAAAATAATAAATTTTTCTGCATATTTTAAGTCAAACGTACCTTGCAGCTTTTACACCTCTGAGCTCAGCAGAAGTAAAATCCGGATTTGCAGCGAAATATGTGGCCATCATAAATACATCAATTTTTGGGAGATTTTCGGATTGCGCTTTCACACGACCGCTTTCAGTCATTCTCATTTAAAAAAAAATTTGTTATCTCTAATTGAAAAGTTTTTTGACATATCTAGGCTATCGATTGCGATATTTTACTATCGCGTTTCGCTAGTTTCGTGTAAACTGTAACTGTAAATTTTGACAAGTTATATTTCGAGTACCCTCAGAGTACTCCTGTTTGGCAAATTGACCTCTTCATAACTGCAGGGATACTATAGTATCGTTATAATATTGAAATAGCCTCAGAATAGAATAAAGTATTATACAGTGTACTCTCTCTTAAGCGGACACTTGCGGGACCGAAAAATATGTCCACTTAACAGAGGTGTCCGCTTAAGAGGAAACTAATTGAGAAGCAGAAACATTAGAGTATTCGCAAAAAGTGTCCGTTTAAGAAGAGTTTTCGCTTAAGAGGGGTGTCCGCTTACGAGGAGTGTCCGCCAGGAGAGAGTCCATTGTACTACGATCTTCTTTTAACCCAATTGTTTGATACCAAGATTGTAACAAAGACATTATGTAACCGAACTGATTTTGCGCACTACATTCTCTCATAATGAAGGAATTTTTGCAACAAACCATATGCATAGAAATTCCAAAATATATTTTTTATATTTGAATGAACCATTAACAATTTTAATTAAAGCGTCTGGGTTAAAACATAAGGATGTTCAGCCGAGAGTCTTGTGAAAACAATCCCCATACCTTCGATTAATGCAAGCAATATTCCACCTATTATTGCACTTCCAGCCATGGCGGGTAGACCATTTCTGGCTGCGAGTATTCCACCTGATGCAGCTCCGCTTATTATAGAGTTCCAAGGGTCTTCTTTCTTGCGGTAGTAAACGAGACTGCAATCAATCGTTGTGAACATGCAACCCCAAAGAGCGAAATTTCCTCCGGTTGCTGGAGCTCGGCACTTGAGTGCAGTTATGCCACCCAACATTCTTCTTACCATTCCCGCCGGCGCATTACGAAAACCTTTTACAACTTGAAATACTCCACCTCCAATAGAGCCCATTGCATATGCCGCTCCGCAATCGTCAACAATTCTGTACGGGCAAGGCTCTCTAGCATATTCCTCCATAATTTTAATTCGCTTTTGAAAATCTTATATGTATGTATATTCTGGTAAAAATATTCTATTGTTGGACAAGTATTAAGAATTCAAAAGGAATGTTTTTTTCTACATTATTCCATTTCTAAAATGTGCTTCAAATCAATTAACTGTCAAATTTATATTTATTGAAAAACTAGGTGTATTTAAAAAAGTTGTGGCAGTAGTACAACAACAACGTTGAAAACTTGGAATTGTCAAAATCAGCCCACTTGTTTGAATTTTGTTCAAATAGCCCAGTAGCAAATATCAGGCGGATCTCCGCGATGACACCCGCATGAAGAAGGGGTCGTCCCGACTTCCTTTGTAATGGAATCGCTCGGTGATATTTCTACATAAATGGCATTGCGCATTACGCCGGACAAAGTCATCGGCGCGGAGCGAGAAAGTGGACTATAGCGAAAAAAGTATTTGAGAGCTGCACGTGCTCTTTTCTCTCTCAATGTCTGGGTTTAGAAATCGTTTGACATCTCTCTATCTCTCTCCTGAGCACAGAAAACTGGAGTTTCGAGAGAGGATCTCTCATCGTGTTTTTTCGTATATTTTGGAGATTTCTAAAAATCTTTCTGCTTTTACAATTACACTAGTCTACACCAAAAATCTCCACGAACCAAAGATATGAATTCTATAGTAAAATTTTCCGCTGATTACGCAAATGGGGAAACAATTTTTCGATCGGAAAGTTTTTCCGTTATTTCCGAAAAACCCTTTTTCGGGATTTTTTTTTCAACATGTCGTTATTATACCCAGCGTAAGCGGGGTATATTAGTTTTGTGCAAATCTTGTAACAGGGAGATATAGACATATATATATAGAAATGATCAGGATCAAAAACTGAATCGATTTGGACATGTCCGTCTGTCCGTCTGACCGTCTGTCCGTCTGACCGTCTGTCCGTCCGTCCGTGGTCGGATCTCCTCCGAAACGGCTGAACCAATGAAGTCGAAATTTGGCACACATGTATATCGGGGTCCGAGTATGATCCTAAGTAAAAATGGGAGACATCCGCCCACTGCCACGCCCACAAATGAATTTATTGTGTTTTCAATAAAATGCTTGTAACTTGCGAACCACTCAACACATTCCATTGATATTTGGTGTGCTGGTAAACTACGAAAAGGGACATATCCTGGCAAAAAATGGACGCCGCCCTCTTCGAGCCACGCCCACAAATAAGCCCAAAAATAAGGGCCTATCGTAACTTGTGAAGTAAAAGGCGTAGAAGCTTCAAATTCGCAGCATAGGTTGACCAAGGCAAATGAAAGGTGTAGGAACAAAAATTTATGTAGCCCGCCCACTGCCACGCCCACAAATAGAGAATTTTCATAACTTCCGAAGTAAAAGGCGTAGAAGCTTCAAATTCGCAACATAGGTTCACCAAGGCGAATGAAAGGTGTAGGAAAATTTTTTGTATGGCCCGCCCACTGCCACGCCTACAAATGAAGATTGTTCGTAACTTCCGAAGTAAAAGGCGCAGAAGCTTCTAATTCGCAACATAGGTTCACCAAGGCGAATGAAAGGTATAGGAAAATTTTTTTATTGGCCCGCCCACTGCCACGCCCACAAATGAAGATTTTTCGTAACTTCCGAAGTAAAAGGCGTCGAAGCTTCAAATTCGCAACATAGGTTCACCAAGGCGAACGAAAGGTGTAGGGAAATAATTTATGTTGCCCTCCCACTGCCACGCCCACAAATAGAGAAGCAAAACATATTGCGCTCATAATGTCGGGACGCTGGGTATTTCAAAGTCGGGCTTGACCGACTTTAGCTTTCTTACTTGTTTCACTATAACACCGTTATAATTTTGCGGACAATAAAAACCAGAGCATCGTTGTAAAGCTATTGTCTCAACGCATACAATGGTGTGTCGAGCGTGTCAGTATATTTAATACCTAAAATTGTACATCGCAAAATGTAGAGGAAAGAATTTGAAATTTCGGATTTTTTTCACATGATTGATTTTCAACATAACGGCAATTCTATTCAAAAATTTTATGTACACCATTGTATGCGTTGAGACAATAGCTTTACAACGATGCTCTGTTTTTTATTGTCCACAAAATTATAACGGTGTTATAGTGAAAAAACTAACGACATGTTTAAAAAAAGTACCGGAAAACGGTTATTTTGAAATAACGGCAAAACGGTCCGATATAAAATTTCTTTTTCACCATTTACGTAATCAGCGGAAAATTTTACAATAGAATTCATATGTTTGGTTCTTGGAGAATGAAAAAAGCTAAAAAGTTGTTGACTAGTGTTATTATTTGGCTCGGCCAGGGCTCGAACCTTAAACCATATAGTACATGGACTGCTACTAGACAAGCATTTTGCGTGTCATGTCACATCGTGACATTCTGGCTGGCTGGGCACGAATAGTGATGTGAGAAATTGTAAGGTACTTGCACCGATAAGGCCGGGTTAGGTAAAGTAGAGTAGTTTTATCAAAGCGAATGGAATGTTGAAATGGGAAAAATTTGGGGTAAATGTTTCATTTGTCCTCGAACTTAATATTACTCATGCCGCCCTGGACCTCCATACCAAATTGCGTCGAGATAGCTCAACTCCTTTGATAAGAGATCTTTATTCAGACAGACAGACAGCTAAATCAAATCTCCTAGGGACTGATTTTTATACCCAGCGTAAGCGGGATATATTAGTTTTGTTCGAATCTTGTAACAGGGAGAATTAAGCTCCGGAGATATAGAAAAATATATATAGAAATGATCAGGATCAAAAACTGAATCGATTTAGACATGTCCGTCTGACCGTCTGTCCGTGGTCGGATCTCCTCCGAAACGGCTGAACCAATGAAGTCGAAATTTGGCACACATGTATATCGGGGCCCGAGTATGATCCTAAGTAAAAATGGGAGACATCCGCCCACTGCCACGCCCACAAATGAATTTATTGTGTTTTCAGTAAAATGCTTGTAACTTGCGAACCACTCAACACATTCCATTGATATTTGGTGTGTTGGTAATCTACGAAAAGGGACATTTCCTGGCAAAAAATGGACGCCGACCTCCTCGAGCCACGCCCACAAAAAAGCCCAAAAATAAGGGCTCATCGTAACTTGTGAAGTAAAAGGCGTAGAAGCTTCAAATTCGCAGCATAGGTTGACCAAGGCAAATGAAAGGTGGAGAAACAAAAATTTATGTAGCCCGCCCACTGCCACGCCCACAAATAGAGAATTTTCATAACTTCCGAAGTAAAAGGCGTAGAAGCTTCAAATTCGCAACATAGGTTCACCAAGGCGAATGAAAGGTGTAAGGAAATAATTTATGTTGCCCTCCCACTGCCACGCCCGCAAATAGAGAAGCAAAACATAGTGCGCTCATAATGTCGGGACGCTGGGTATTTCAAAGTCGGGCTTGATCGACTTTAGCTTTCTTACTTGTTTCTGTATGAATTTTGCATGCTTTAGGGGAGTGGCTCAAATCCGACCCCATCTATATTTTGCGAACGAAAAACAATCCGACAACTTTTTTTTACGCATGCAAACTTTAATGCTATGGATTTTTTAAATAATATTTTCAATTTTCCAAATAGAAGTAAAAAAAAAAATAAAATAAATATTTTTAAAACTTGGGAGTTGTGTTGTTGTTGACCTTTGAAATAATTTTATAAGTAAATATTCTTCTTACTCCGGCTTAAGGTCATAATCAGAACAAATGCATTTTCTTTTTTATTTAAGAATTTTTTGGATCCTCCAAAATTTCTTTATGTATTCAAATTTCGCCCTTCTTTGAAGAGCATCTTCAGGAAATGAAATTTTTTTAAAAATGATTCGTTGAGCGACGTGGTGCTTAACACTGCATAACTATCACTAACTATCACTATCACAGTAGCAGTCCATCTACTATATGGTTTAAGGCTCGAACCCGCGCGATCTTCGGATAATGAGGCCAGTATGCATGCCATACGCAGCTAATGAGATTCAAGTAAGACGAGTTCAAAATGGAAATGAAAATCGGGGCATGACTTACTCGCTCGTAATTTTCCGGCCAATGCATTGAACAAGTGCAAATCTTGTAACGAAGTGTTTAAGCTTGTTTTCATAAAAAGTGAATTGCAAAAAGTGACATATACTACGTTTATGCATCATGTTAACCCAGGTATATTCAACCCGGGTAAAAAACCTGAGCATAAACGGGCAATTTTGAACTTGAGTTAAAAGACTAACCCAGTTTTATTCTTAAGAGACACTGAACAGCGATGCGGCATGACATACACGAAAATTATGTTTTTAGAAATATAAATGTATGGGACACACATTACAATGCATGACTAAAAGTCGAAATGAGTTGGATTTTTGTCATTCGCTTCGATTTGCCTAAGCCCTCGTGTTTATGCACAAACTTCAACTCGAGTTGAATTTTCTACCCACTTTAAATAAATGTGTTTATTCAACCCGATTAAATTCTCTAACTCGGTTATAAATAGCGTTTATGCGAGGGGGTTGAATTGACCTGAGTTGAATATACCCGGGTTAACATGATGCATAAACGTAGTAATAGACACTAACAAACCAAAAAGTGTTTTTGTAAAAACAAATACTAATTAATTTATCGCAAATTCGTTTATCGTAAACGTATGGAAACAAACATGGAATCGAGTGAGTAAAACTTCATATTGAGCACCACTCAAATAGGATCGTTAAAGTAGTCTTAATTTGAATTTGCTAAACTTTCCACATCCATGAACCCAAAAACTCTTAAGGGTTAGGTTTGAAAATAAGGTTTCAGCGCAACGTAAGTTTCAACACTGCTAATAGAGGGCGTTCTTCCCTTGTTTCATAGAACAGTGGTACATTTGCATACTTGAATATTGCAAAATTGCATAAAAAAGAAAACAAATTTAAAACAATAAGAAATAAAAAGCAATTTATTTATAAAAAATTCTTTCTAGAGTTAACATGCAGCGTTTGCAACAAAACGTACAATAAAAAATATATCAAAAGTCATAAATGCCAAAAGCCGTACGCTTGCCAAAAATGCAACCGCGTCTTCACTAAAAAAACGAACCGATTTGCCGATTTGTAAACTTCTATTCTGAGGTGCCATTCGAAAATCAACAGTCGCGATTGAACTAGTGCCGAAGTAGAGGCAACAGGGCCAATTCAGTACATTTGATATACTACGTTAATTAATGGAGGACCGGCCCGAGCTGTCGTAGCTCACAGCTTGATAGAAATATTTGACCAAATATCTGGGCAAAGTTCATACGTTTGCTACTTCATTTCACCACTTCAGCACGGATTTTTTCCTGGAATATCTACATGTAATAATCTTGCTATAATTCCACATCATATTATTAATGCATTTGAGTCAAACGCGCAGTTAGATGTCATATATACTGATTTTTCTAAGGAATTTGATAAAACTGACCATTAATTGCTCCTAAAGAACTTATTTTCTTTTGGAGTTCGTGGCTCTCTCTTACAGTTTTTATCCAACTTTCTTCATGATCGGAAGCTGTTAGGGAAAATTGGATCTATTAAATCAAGAATTCTTATCAATGCATGATCTGGAATCCCTCAAGGGACACACTGTGGCTCATTGTTGTTCTTATATTATATCTCAATTTAAAAGTTAATCGAATTCTTAAAATTTCTCAAACTTCTTTAAAACTCAAAGTGCTTACTATTTCGCTGGATGATGTCAAACTATTTCTTAAAGATGTAAATTTTCTTTGACTGTTTAGATTGCAAGAGGACCTCGAAGCGTTCATTTTATGGTGCAGCATAATCCATGTTACATTTGAATGTTGAACAACGATATTGTGTGGTATCTAGGGATATGCCGGATAATCCGGTAACTATCCGTATCCGGCGTATCCGGTTGGTTTTTAGTATATCCGGCATGCCCACCGGATATCACTACTATCCGTCCGGATACCGATACATACCGCAGACTTTGATTTGTCCATCTTTGAGTTTTGTTTTTTGTTGAACGTGCAAATTAAATCAGAAATAAATTAAGTCAAATTAACTTAAATTAAATCCTAACAAACTTAGTAGTTTATGGAAAAGGATAGACGGTCGTAGTATGAACTTCGATAATGCTTGAAATTCAAAAACATTGATGTTAGTTAGATACTTACAATCAGATTGTTGTTTTTTAATTTTAAGCATTATCCAAGTTTTTATTGCGATTGTCTATTTTTTACCATAAACTAGATTTGGTTATTATTTTTTGTGATAAATAATTAATTTAGTTTAATGAAATTTAAAAACATCGATAATATCAATGGTGGAATCGAATGTTTTCCAGCTCTATATTATACCAATGAACGGCGTTGACAGAAAATCATTTATTTCGGACAATCTGTTCAATTGTGGCCAGCGAAAGTACAATTTCAAACAGAGAAAAAATTTTTCAGATATCCGGCCGGATACTATGTATCCGGCTACATATTTTTTACCGGATATCCGATATCCGGTTATCCGGCAAATTCACTATCCGGCACATCCCTAGTGGTATCATATCATAAAAAAATCTGACATTGCAAAGTTTGAATATAATCTTAATACCTATATGTGGCTCTGGGATAGCGTAGGGGATGCGTGCTATGCTCTTGATCCCAGGGTCCGAGGTTCGATTCCCGGCACAGGCGAAACGAAGTGTAATGTTCCAAGCCTAGCACTGGTTTTTCAAAAATCGCATGTTAGGGGCACACTACATAAAAAGACATACACTCACACAAACACAAGAAAACCTCCGTGGTATCACAATGGGCCGATTAACGGCCTAAGTGGCAGCCACTTCAACCTACCTACCTAATACCTATATACTACCTCGTTGTACTTTAAGGGGACCTTCTGGTCTAGAATTTTTTGAAAATTGATTTTTTTTATATATTTCGGAAGAATAGACTTTTAAGAATATGCTGGCAAAGTTTCGTGAAGATATTGACAATATTTGTTTTGCTACAGCCTTTTTAGAAGGTGGAGACAGCAGGCAGTGCGCTTGATCAAAGCAAGTTTGAACGCGTTTATCTCAAAACTACTTTTTTTGACCTGGTGTGAATGAAAACAAAAAAACCATCGAACCGATTTGTCTGGAATTTTTATATGTTATTCATAACATCAATGGCTATGGCCCGAACTAAAATCGAATTTTTATTTCAAGAACTTCATATTTTTTCATCAAAAAAATGGTCAAAAAATGGGGAGTTTGTGATGGTTGAAATAAAAAATTGCGCCATTTTGTCAATTTAAAAAAAAAATTTTTTTATTCTAGTTCCTGCCATAGCCGCATTCATTCTGATTAATAACATATTATTGTTTTTTTTTTTCGATTACCGGAACTGCCAAAATCTTTCACACCACGGAGGTACTTTTTCAAAGAGGGTCCACTTCAACGCCATTTTTAAAATACCAAAAAAAAAAAAAAAAAATTACAACAACATTTTTTATTTTTTGTCAATAAAGAATATAATAAGCCTGCATACTTAGAAAATCGTTTTTTATTTGGCTTAATACCAAAAAAAAATCATGAAAATACCCTAAATTTTCGTGCTCTAGACCAGAAGGTCCCCTTAACCAAAGACCTTAGGGTAAAATTTGATTCTAGTTTAAACTTTTCTCATCACATTGATCATATTATCTCAAAATCTTTCTCGATGATTGGGTTTATTAGAAGAAATACCGGCGTTTTTACAGACCTAATAATTCTAAAGTCGCTGTATGTTGCTCTAATAAGAAGTCTTCTTGAATACTGCTCTCTAATTTGGAATCCTTACTATAATAAATATTCCGACAAAATTGAAAAGGCTCAAAAGATTTTCACCAAGTTGGCTTTAACAGACAGCGCTGGCCACATAATTCCCCTAATTATTTGGTTATACGGAAATTTGCTGGGTTTGCAATCCTTGAGTTTATAGATAGGCGAATATCGGCTTCTATGATGTTTGTATTTAATATGTTTAAAATTTAGATTTCAGTGTAAGCCTCGGTAGATTTAGGCTTAAGCTTATTGAATTGTTTAATTAAGTAATTAACATAAGGTAACACAAGGCTGTGATATATACTGTCAGTAGACTGAATTGAATAAATAAAATATAATAAAAATAATAAATAAAATAAGTTCTGAAACAGCATTGGCAAGACTTGTTTTTCAATCAAATTTTTTGGCTTTTTCGAATATTACCATTCTTCTGCATTTTTTCGCCCGCGACAGGAATCGAACTCGAGCATATTAGAATAATAACATATGTGATCAAAATTGAACTGTAGACGCCTCATTGTCCATGCCACTGCCCAGCGGGAAAACGTAAGGCATAGTAAGGCAAAAAAATAATATTTCTGAGGTGTATTGATCGAATAATGCTATGTTCTCACTAGGCCAGGTTAGGGTTATCGGCGAAACCCAGGGTTTCAAATGTCAAAACGCATATAAAAAAAATCATTTAAGCCGAAAATAAACCCCGGGTTAACATTTAACTCTGAGTTGCATTTGAAAATTTCAGCTCCATTTGCTAACACCGAATACAAAAACCGGGTTTATATTTAATACAGCACTGACAGGGAAGCTTTCCCGTGCAGCAAATGAGAGGTGAAGGATGTGTTTGGATATGTTAATTTTGATCACAGGTCTTGGAACATTTTGTGATGCCGCTTTCATCATTAACTCCATTAATCTATTTTGGTTCCTGTGGTTATTCCAATGGTCTTCTAATATTATTGCTTCCAATATTCCTTTGGATTTTTCAGCTTCTTTAAACATTTCTAATAAAGCAAATTCCATTTTTATTTGCAATTTCTCGATGATATAGTATATCAGATATACCTTGCGCGTTTTTTATATTTCAAACTCCCAAGCCGAACATTATCGCACGCATGTAATGAAAACAGCGGCCATCTTCTAACAAAATTCATTAACAGTTAGGATTAGTAATGCGAGTAGCCGCATTATGAATTTTCACCACTTCGGAAGTAGTGCAGAAGTAGTCCACTTTCCGGCTGGGTCATATGACTTTAGTAAACCCTAACTCGCTCAAAGCTGATATGAACGCTTTGAGTTAAAGTATCGGGTTAAGAACTTAACCCCTATAGTGAGAACATAGCATAAAACACGTTATTTGTAACACGGCGATGTGATACGAAATGTAAGGCCTTAAGTTTTGCATTACCTTCAAATGTAATTTATTTTTTTTAAACATTATATATAATATATTATTTATTGGATCACTCCTTTAGGATAGGAGTCTATCAATAATTTTTAAAATCTTACACCTAATTTAACACAATTACATATCACAGAGCATATTCCGACTTATAGAAACGTTTATGAATGTTATTTTTTGATAATTACGGGCCTCGGTTTAAGAAGACTGGGCTTTTATGATGTATGTGTAGGATCACATGTAATTGAGTCGGTGTTGGAGAGCATAAGAAGCTCGATGAAATGATAAAGCAGTGGATTATACGCGGGAATTGCTGATGTGTGAAGAAATACATGTAGTATTGACGGTGTTGTTTGCGGAAACGACGATTTTAAGGAGTTAGGGTGTGCGTAGATTACAAGGGTGCATGGAGTACACCCACTGAGTTGACGATCAGCTAGGAAAGCTGTATTGATGAATGTGCATGGATTGCATCTGTTGTTGAGTACGACTTGGAGCCGCTGGCCGATCATTTCTTTTAAGGCTCGAATGGTGAGATGGATTTGAAAGTCTACACGCGAGTGGATTCACGTGTGCTTGCAGTTTACAAAAATACTTTTCTTTGACTTTGGCGAACTCCATTTTAATCAGTTCTACATTAAGTTATCTGTGTATTGTTTCATTTGAAATAAACCAAGGAGCTCCGGTTATAGTCCTTAGCAGGGCGTGCAACCGGAAGCGGAACCGAACCCATAACCGATTTTAACCGGTTTATTTTCCTAACCAAAATAAAACCGAAACCGATATTTTGTTTTTTTGGAAACCGGTTCCCGAACCGAAACCGAAACACCGAAACCGGTTCGAAACCGTTTCTGAAACAATTTCCAACATCTTCCCCAAAATTTCATTTACACACATAAACATTCAGTCTGACTGATCAGTCACCCGTGTGCGTGTTTATGTACTCTTGCCTATACATTTCTCTTCATGTGTCTGTTGTGCCGCACACGTGATTTTTTCACTAAAACAATTAACTGACTCATTCAGTCAATGTTTATGTGACTTTTAATCAATTACATACCATGTTTACATGACCACTTGATACGTATTTACTCGACACGTTTAAGACAACCTGTCTTTTTTGACACCAGTAAAAATCGTGTGGGCAAACAGAGACAGATAGACTTAAGTGTGTCGAGTGAACACGTATCTAGCGGGTCGTATAAACATGGTAAATGACGATAAAAAAAAATAGCCACATCTTGCACCATGTCCTAACTTCAGCCAAAGATGCACCTTTTGGAAGAGATTAATATCTTGAAATTTATCCACGATTCTTAAAATCTTGGAAAAACCGTAACCGGAACGAAACGATACCGAAATAATTTTTTTCAGAACGAAACCGTAATAAAAATCATAATCATTTTATAACCAAAACCATAACCCGAACGTTATTTGTTTCGTTTGCACGCCCTGGTCCTTGGGATTATGGACTGAGCTCTTTGCAGAATATCTATGTTGGAATAGCTTGCATTTTCATACAATTGCAAACCATACGTTCCAAACCATATAGGTTTTGTGACTTGTTTGTAAAGGAGGATTTTATATTCCAGTTTAAGAGGAGAGCGATTATTAATTAACCAGTGCAAGCTATTGGCTTTAAGTTTCATTTGGGTTTTACTTGGCACCGATATGCTTGCGCCATGTCAATCGTTTATTCAAGTGAATTCCGAGGTAAGTAACTTCTTCACTTTGAGGGACACGTGTGTTATTAAGGAAAATATCCGGAGAAGATTTTCTGTTAAGCGTGAATGTTATATGCCGACAATAAAGCTCATTTATTTTAATTCGCCATTTAGACAGCCAGTCTTGAACTTCGCTGAGATGATTTTGGAGCTTAGAAGTTGCGACTCTTATATTCTTGTGTCGGCTTAGTATTACTGTGTCATCAGCGAATGTTGAAGCTGTTATTCGATCACTAATAGGAATATCTGCAGTATACAAGAGATAAAGAAAAGGCTTACAACACTTCCTTGAGGGACCGCTGCATTAATTTGAAAGCTTGTTGTTGTAAACGTATCATATTTCAGTTGGAACGTTCTATGTTTTAAGTATGACTCAAAGATCGCGTGGAAATTTAAAGGAACTAAACTTCGGATTTTGTATAGCAAGCCTTCATGCCAGACATTGTCGAACGCTTGTTGCACGTCCAAGAATACTGCTGAGCAGTACTCTCGATGCTCATAGGCAGAGCTGCCCACCACTACAGGCGCAATTAGATTGTATGCATCTGTAGTGATACAACAAACACATAAAATTAAAAATGCCAGTGAGTAAGAAAAAATCGAGCGACATAGGTCCTACCTCGCCAAAAGTCTACAGCATACATATATTACTACAGTATTCCACGGATATATACACCGTCCAAAATGCAGGAGGAAGAGTGCATATATTGAAATCCCGGTTATAAGCACGGTCAGTGCATATATTGAAACCCCGGCTTTAAGCACAACCATTGCATATACACCAGACCTGGGCAGTCGAATTACAAAACTTTTTCAATTACAATTACAAGTAATTGTAATTGAATATTCTTCAATTACCATTACAAGTAATTGTAATTAAGTGTGTAATCAATTACAATTTTGTAATTGGACTGCCCAGGTCTCATATTCACGAAAAACAAATTTCGGGTAACATATGAAATTTGAGCTTCATTTATTTAAAAAAAAACTTTATTAAAAAAAAAACAAGTAAAGAAGTTTACATCGGCTAAGCCGATTGCACACATACCTTTTCCTCAGCCTTAAATATGTTGAAACATTACCTTAACAAAAATTCCTGCCCTTTTCGTTGTTCTAGCTACACATTATCTGTGCTTCGATTTAGCTTCACAAACTCGAAATTATATTTAAGTACAAATTTTTTGCGAGTGGTGGTCATGGTCAAATTTTAACCGTTAGAGGACATTTTGTCTAGCTGCGAAATACTCAATTCAAAATAGTGAAAACCAAATTTTCACGAAATTCGCGGATGGTGGTCAAATTTTAACCTTAAGTGACGACTTTATTTGGCGGCAAAATACACAATCAGAAGAAGCAAAAAAAATCATTTTTGTATACAGATGCGAGAATAAGAAAAAGAGTGTTTTTTTCTAATGTGTAGGATGATGACCATAGTTACAGCGATGTCGCAATTTTTTTTCAGCGAAAGCTTTAGTCTACATGGTAGCTATACACACACCAAATTTCAATAAGCTGCGATGTATAGTAAAAAAGTTATTCACGAAAAACGTTAAAAATCGTGATTTTTGAAACTTCTGAACCACGACCCAAGAAGGGACTACGAAAAAAATTTGTATGCAGTTTCTTGGACATTTACCTGGTTCAAGTCCATGCCAAATTTCAATATGATATCTTTCATGGCTTAGGAGTAAATTACGAAAAACTAAAGTGTGACCAACAGACAGACAGACAAACAGACAGACAGACAGACAGACAGACAGACAGACAGACAGACAGACATGGCTAGATCGATTCCTCTTGTCACCCTGATCAAGAATATATATATATGTCTATATCTATCGCGACTCCTTTGGTATGTTACATACTCCGTGCCAAACTTAATATACCCTTTCCTTCGGAAAAGGTATAAAAACAAAAAATTGGCTTTCAACCAAAAATCAAACATAAAGTTAAATTTATGTTCATACTTGGCTTTTCTCACAACCCAGTTGCCATACGCTTTTCAGCTGGTGCTATAGGAGTGGCTTTTTATATGAAAGTGGTAGGAAAATGGCACAAATTCGCGTGCATATAAGCGGGGAGTGCTTATAAGCGGGGTGCATATATCGAAATAATTTCAGTACAAATTTGTTGAAAAAACATGAATGCACGTTTTTCAGTGCATATAACCGGGGAGTGCTTATATCCGGGGTGCATATATCCGTGCAATACTGTATGTATATATATGTCACTCTCATAGATTTTGGTTTGCTTACAGGATCCAGGTCTTTAACCGTGTCAAATATCGAGTATTTTATCACGAATGACCCTGTTGAACATAAGCTCTGTTGGAGACGAACCAGTAGTGCTGAGTGGTGTCACATTCTATGTAAAAATTTGAGATATTCCGATCATGGCTTTGACTATCCAACGGTCTTCTCGCCCATTAAGATGTTGAAATTTAAGTTATGCATAAACAAAAAAGGTTTGGAAATAAAAGAATACACGATCTCTCAACTGTCATTTAAAAAATTTTGCTGTTAGTTGTAAAGAACGTTCAAATCTACCTAGAATTTGTAAAAGATTTTTTTAAAGGGAGTTTTTTTTAGGTAGGCTTAAACAATTTTTCGATTTACGCATGCTTTTAGAGAGAAAATTTGTTGTTTTATTTAAATCCCCAAGATAACCTTTAAGTGCAAATATTAAAAGCCGAATTGCTTTTATTTTCTATATGTGTCTTTTGTGAACACACAACAAACCCCCAAGCATTGGTTTTTGTGAAGTTCGTTTTGGTTTTCTAAAATGGTCGATGCTAAAATTTATGAAGAGTGGTTCGGCCATGGTGGTTGACGGGAGACAAATGACTGCCTTATGCAAGCCACATTTCGATATGCTTATGTAGCTGAAACTTGTTTGTTCATTGACAGCCTGGCATAAAATAACTTTGGAGCAGAGAGCAAGTATTCGTGTATGTAGCATTTTCGCTTAGGAGCAATAAACTGTTTATTACTTTTTTCGCAATTGCGCTGTTTATCTCTTACATTTTATAATGGCCGAGGACGACTTCTGCGTCCAAGGATTTGCTTAAGGGTAGGACTCAAAGATTCATGCACGTTATCATTTTCTAAGTTCTTCGATAGCTGCAGCAATTTTATTGCGAGCATCCTTCCTCTTGCAAGGAGTCACATTATTTATTACCAAGAATTTATGAGCCGAAAACAATTTCGAGCAGAGACTCATCTTTGAATTCGGATGTGAGTCGACGTCTTGAACGGCAGTTCTGTTATGAAAACGATAAGAATCAAACGAAATATCTTCACTTTTTTTTTATTCAGATATATGCGTATACACATGACCGTTCACGTTGAAATTCAAAGCCTATTTACAACATGTAATAAATTTTTCACAAAAATTTGGAGGTACCATATATTCTGACCTGAAAAGAAATTCCATAGGTACTACAATTGAAAGCCGCTCGTACCCAAAGAAAAATTTGTATTATGCCAACAATGTACGAATAGAGTTGACAGAATGCGGTCTCATTCGAAGAAAAAACTGTTTTAGCCGTTTCTATCTCTGAATACTTGTGTTAAGACCCCAAAATCCATTTATTTCAATGTGAGAAGGCGGACACATTTCACCGCTAAATTGGATTTGCTATTTTCGGACGTGCGTAATATTACATACACTCAAAAAAATTGTTTCTCTAGTTCTACAACATATAATAGTCGGATTCATGTAGGCTCGGAAAATATCTCCGTTAATTTCGCGATTGGAAATTTGCCGACGTTGAATGAACGACCCTTCTTAGGCAGTTCTCAAAATTAATGTTAATTCATACAAAAAATTTTTTGATTTAAGACTTATTCCCATTTCGTCTTACTTTTTGGATTTGTCAAGCTTGACAGCCTCTGTAGATCAGCCCAAAACTATTTTAAGAAAAAGCTTGCTACGTTTTGCGAAGCAAAAACCAACGGGAAAGTCTGTCGTGCTTCCTTATATTTTTTCTATACAAATCATTTACCTACCGATATATTAGAGTCATATCTGACCCTTATTTATGACTTTAAAAAGACAAAACTGTTGAGTGATATTTATAATCGTAAATAATCGAGTAAAAATAAGTTCGAGAATGGACCCGATCGGACCATTTTTAGGGGTACCTCCAGTACGAGGGTCTGTTATAAAAATCACAAAAACTGCTTTAAATTCAAAGTTTTTCAAGATATTTTGATATATGAATATGTTTAAAGGCAACTAATTTGATTCCCAAATATTGTAAAAGTGAGCGTGGCAGAAGGACGTTTTTCGAACATTCTCTCCTACATCCGAAATTCAAATGGGACTTGAACCAAAGTTGGCCATAAACATCCTCCTAAAAAATCTTGATCGGTCCATTATTAAGGGTACCTCCAGTACCAGAGTCTATCACAAAAATTCCAAAACTGCCTCAAAGTCTGACTTTTTCGCAATATTTCTATGAATAGAATTTTAAAAAAAATTGGAAAAGTGGGCGTGGCAAAGGGGTGGTTTTCATAAAGAAATAAAACAAAACCTGTTGAATATTCTTTCTTAGTGGTCCCGTTTTTCGGGCGTGGCATACATTGTCTTTTAAATATGTTTATATTATCTGAAGTTTTTAAATAAAATCGATTTTTTCTTTCGACTTTAAATTTTTTTGGAAACTCTCTGGGAACTGTTTAAAATATGAGAAAAACGACAACGACAAGAAGAAGGAGCCGAATAGCCTGGATCTTCTCCTGGCCAGACCCGGGCAGTGACACAGGAGGTGGCCCAATGATTCTTCTTCCTCCTCCCATCTGCAACTTCTACATTGGAAAAGTCCTGAATTATTGATTGACTGCTTTTGCATTAGGTCAATCTTGCTCTTGGATTCTTTGTCAATTCCCCTTTGTAGTTGCGTTGAACGGCAACTGTTATTTTTCGACTTTTACCTCATTTGTGAAGGGATTATTTTTACAATACTGTTACTCTGTTATTTTTTTCAATAAACTTTGTAAGAATATAAGTAAAAATTTTTAGTTCGTTATTTGTTTTGATAAAATATTAGTTTAATCAACTTCAGAAAACAAAAAAGTGGCATTATAAATATGTTTTGAAAAATTAAAAATAAATCGATTTAATCGATTTTTTGTTTATTAATTAACTTTCAATAACTCTTGTTGACTTATACTCATAAGTATTTGCAATACTCACAAGTAGGGGAGAAGTGGCATGAAAGAGCCAGATAAGCAACGGATTTTCCCACCCAACTGGAAGACTGTTTTATGAGAAGATTCATTTACGAGTCTTTTTCGAGCCCCCTTCATGATTAAAAAATGATCGATCTCATGCATGATTAAAAGAAGACTCGAAAACGGTTCTCCAATATGTTTCAAAACCGAATCGTATTCAAATTACAAAAACAAAATATAGAGTAATCGCACAGGCGAAACGGAGTGTAATGTTCCAAGCCAAGCACTGGTTTTAAAAAAATCGCATGTTAGGGGCACACTACATAAAAAGACGTACACTCACACAAAACACAAGAAAACCTCATTGGTATCGCAATGGGCCGATTAAGGGCCTAAGTGGCAGCCACTTCAACCTACCTACTACCTTGGAAGATAAAAATTTTCTCCTAAATTTTTAAGATTTTAAGTTATTTTATTTTTTTTTTTTGATGGTTCATTTTCAAGCAAAAAATTTTGGGAGTGAAACAATTCCTTAAGCACGTTCCCCAAAACTTGAGCACCCATAAGCGCAATTGAGCATTTTGACCAACAAATTAAATTCGTTCGTTTAGCGTAATGGTTAAGACGGAAGTGGAGGTCAGCGGTTCAAGGCTCGGCCGAGGCGAGAAAATTTAAAGAGATGAAAGAGAAAAAGATTTAAATAGAAACAAATAAATAAAGGAAAATTATAATAATTTAATAAAAAAAAAAAAAAAATATTAATAAAAGAAGATAAAAACAAGTAAGAAAGCTAAAGTCGGTCCAGCCCGACTTTGAAATACCCAGCGTCCCGACATTATGAGCGCACTATGTTTTGCTTCTCTATTTGAGGGCGTGGCAGTGGGCGGGCCACAAAAATTATTTTCCTACAGCTTTCATTCGCCTTGGTCAACCTATGTTGCGAATTTGAAGCTCCTACGCCTTTTACTTCGGAAGTTACCAAAATTCTCCATTTTTGGGCGTGGCAGTGGGCGAGCCACATAAAATTTTTTCCTACTCCTTTCATTCGCCTTGGTCAACCTATGTTGTGAATTTGAAGCTTCTACGCCTTTTACCTCGGAAGTTACGAAAAATCTTCATGTGTTGGCGTGGCAGTGGGCGGGTAATATAAATTTTTTTTCCACACCTTTCATTCGCCTTGGTCAACCTATGTTTCGAATTTGAAGCTTCTACGCCTTTTACTTCACATGTTACAATAAACCCTTAATTGTGGGCTTATTTGTGGGCGTGGCTAGAGGAGGGCGAAGTCCATTTTTTCCCAGGATATGTCATTTTTCGTAATTTACCAGTACACCAAATATCAATGGAATGTGTTGAGTGGTTCGCAAGTTACAAGCATTTTACTGAAAACACAATAACTTTATTTTTGGGCGTGGCCAGTGGGCGGATGTCACCCATTTTTACTAAGGATCATACTCGGACCCCGATATACATGTGTGCTAAATTTTGACTTCATTGGTTCAGCCGTTTCGAAGAAGATCCGTCAACAAACGGACAGACAGACAGACAGACGTACGGACGGACGGACGGACAGACGGACATGTCTAAATCGATTCAGTTTTTGATTCTGATCATTTCTATATATATTTGTCTATATCTCCGGAGCTTAATTCTCCCTGTTACAAGATTCGCACAAAACTAATATACCCCGCTTACGCTGGGTATAAAAAGTCAAAGCAAAAATTAATTTTTTTTTCCAGTCGCTGGTGACAGTTGATTTAACCGCGAGACAGTTATATCAACCATCAGGTAGTTATATCCTTATTGACTGTGTTTGTACTGTTGAATTGCCCGCTACTACACATAAGCTAACAATTAACGGTGAACTCGGTTATTTTAACCTGCTTGTTCAGTTAATATAACTACCTTTTTCTCTCGGTGTACGCTAATCAACTCTTGACGGTACGTCGATCAGAATGCGAATTTAAGCAGGCGGCAACAAGCGCACAGCAAGAGTAGGTACACACAAAAAAAATGAACTCACCGCCCCTCGATCTCTTGCGGAACAGTCAGCGGTGAGAGCTATAGAGGTCGACCTTAGGTTAGACGTGCTCCATAGTTACGAACTTTTTTCCTTTTGAAGATAGCTATATAGAGTAAGCGTATAAGAATTTCCAAATTATTCAAATTTTCTTATAGTTTTTATTTTATGAAAATCGGAGCAGTGTATCAAAAGTTATAGGACTACACCGAGAGAAAAAGGTAGTTATATTAACTGAAAAAGCAGGTTAAAATAACCGAGTTCACCGTTAATTCTTAGCTTATGTGTAGTAGCGGTCGATTCAACAGTACAAACACAGTCAATAAGGATATAACTACCTGATGGTTGATATAACTGTCTCGCGGTTAAATCAACTGTCACCAGCGACTGGAAAAAAAAATTTATTTTTTGCTTTGACTTTTTTTTACCTTCTTTTATTAATATTTTTTTTATTTTTTTTATTAAATTATTCTATTTTTTCTTTATTTATTTGTTTCTATTTAAATCTTTTTCTCTTTCATCTCTTTAAATTTTCTCGCCTCGGCCGAGCCTTGAACCGCAGACCACCACTTCGCTGGGCGAACGTCTTAACCATTACGCTAAACGAACGAATTTAATTTGTTGGTCAAAACGCTCACTTGAGCTTATGGTTGCTCAAGTTTTGGGGAACGTGCTTAAGGAATTGTTTCACTCCCAAAATTTTTTGCTTGAAAATGAACCATTAAAAAAAATTAAATAAATTAAAATCTTAAAAATTTAGGAGAAAATGTTTGCCTTAAAAAACAACTAGGTAGGTAGGTAGGTTGAAGTGGCTGCCACTTAGGCCGTTAATCGGCCCATTCCCAATAAGCACAACGAGTTCGAATCGAATTCGAATCGAATTCGTTTTGACGTGCAAACTCTTCGCGGCGAGTGTTCGCGGCGAATTCGAATCGAATTCGAATTCGTGAGGGAGTCACCTTTTTACGCGATTCATATTTTTATCGTATTTTTTATCGTTTACGCATCGCGCGCGATTCGTATTTTGCTATCGTTTTGCTATCGCGCTTTATTCGAATTTTTTATCATATTCGATTCGCCTTTTTGTCGAATTTTCGATTATATTCGATTAGTAAAAAAAAATTTATTAATTTTTATATTTAATGTATGATTCTAATAACAGTCTTATTATAAGTCTATTTTCGGTAAAAAAAAAAAAAAAAAAAAAAACGATTCTAATGCTGGTAACCACGCTTTTGAATCCACCGGCTGTGGGATTTGCACACCGAACCTCTTGATTTGTAGTCATACTTATTTCCAGTCTGCTTACCCATTACGCCGTCTTCGCCGAATTGAAATGAATGACTTTTTATCGTTTATAAGTTAAGCGATTTGGAAACAAATTAACAAAACTACCTTCGAGAATTAAAGTTTCGTATCCACTAAACACAAATATTTTAAAGAATTCGAATTGAATTCGAATCGCGGAAGGCAATTTTCGCGAGCTCGCGCTTTTATCGTATTTTGCGTTCGATTCGAATTCGATTCGAAGAGAAATAGCGATAAGAATTCGAACCGTTTGCAACGAGCTCGCTTCGAGCTCGCTTTTTTATCGCGGATTTTAGAATACGCGAGCTCGCTTTTTTATCGCGGATTTTAAAATACGCGAGCTCGCTTTTTTATCGTGGAATTCATAAGAGTCTTACCGACTACGGCACCCGGAAAGGGATTTTGAAGTTTTGTTGATATTTTGAAAAGTCCTCGAGGGCTCCCTGAAAAATGGCCCCAATGCAAAATGGCCCCAAACTGAAAATGAAAAAAGGCCCCAAAATTTGGGGTCATTGTGCATTATGAAAAATTACCTCAAATCAAAAATGAAATTTAGCCCCAAAATAAAATGAAAAAGGCCCCAAAAACAAAAAGAGGTGTTTTTAATCGATATGAAAAATGGCCCCAAACTAGAAAATAAAACGGCCGTTATAGAATTTAAAAAATTAAAAATGAAAAAAAGCCCCAATTTTGGGGTAATTTTGCATAATGCATTATTGCCCCACTTTGAAAAATTAAAAAAGGCCCCAAAATTTGGGGTCATTTTGCATTAAAAAAAATTACCCCAAATCCAAAAATTAAAAAAGGCCCCAAAATTTTGTATTGCATTTTAGGGCGATTTTTTTGGGTCATTTTGCATTTTTCAAAATTTATGTTACATTTGGGGCCATGTTTCATTTTTTGATTTGGGTGGTAATGCAAAATGACCCCAAATTTTGGGGTCTTTTTTTCATTTTTAATTTTTTAAATTCTATAACGGCCGTTTTATTTTCTAGTTTGGGGCCATTTTGCATTGGGGCCATTTTTCAGGGAGCCCTCGAGGACTTTTCAAAATATCAACAAAACTTCAAAATCCCTTTCCGGGTGCCGTAGTCGGTAAGACTCTTATGAATTCCACGATAAAAAGCGAGCTCGCGTATTTTAAAATCCGCGATAAAAAAGCGAGCTCGCGTATTCTAAAATCCGCGATAAAAAAGCGAGCTCGAGGCGAGCTCGTTGCAAACGATTCGAATTCTTATCGCGTTTTCTCTTCGAATCGAATTCGAATCGAACGCAAAATACGATAAAAGCGCGATATCGCGAAAATTGCTTTCCGCGAATTCGAATCGAATTCGATTCGAATTCGTTTAATGCGATTCGCGCTCTACGAATTCGATTCGAATTCGATTCGAACACGTTATCGTTTTTGTGTTTATTGGGTTGTGATACCACGGAGGTTTTCTTGTGTTTGTGTGAGTGTATTGTCTTATTATGTAGTGTGCCCCTAACATGCGATTTTTGAAAAACCAGTGCTAGGCTTGGAACATTACACTCCGTTTCGCCTGTGCCGGGAATCGAACCTCGGACCCTGGGATCAAGAGCATAGCACGCATCCCCTACGTTATCCCAGAGCCACAAAAAACAACTACACTCTGAACAAAAAAAAAACTGTAATTAAAAAAAAAAAATCCAGAAAAATTCCCGCCGCCAGCAGGAATAGAACCCCGAATCTCACGACGGTCAACTCACAGCTTAAACAGCTGAGCTATTGAAAACTCCAGAGACGGTTGATCAGAATGCGAACTTATACGTCTAAGTGAACGAAAGCGAATTTGAACATAAAAAGTGACTATTTTTCAACTGTTGATTTGACTTCCTTTTCCAGTGCATTTAACGGGGAATACAGTTAATTTGACCACTCTTACTTTAACTGTTCTAAGTGGTTGATTTAACAGTTCTTATTTCTCTCGGTGTATAAAGTCAATATATAGATTATTTTCGCTCATACCATGCAAATATGAGCGGGTTCTGCTGTGGGCATTAATAGTGGAAACAAGGAGAGCGGGCTCCACGCGAGGAACCCGCCATACAAATTTCCCTTTATATGAGACGCTCCTTCTATATTATTACTTATTCTATGATAATATCCAGAGATTTTCGAGCCCACATGTCATCAAAGCTCACCATCGATTTACAGTCAGGAGGAAGCGAAAGCGAAAGAAACGATCCAATAGGAATTGATAAGCGCACTTAAACTTCTCTTAATATGGTTGGTAAGTTTATTGTATTTTATTAATTTTTAACAGGGACGTGCACCGGGTTTGAACCGGAAAACCGCTTTTATCTGCTGATGAACCGAACCACTAACCGAACCGAAGTTTTTCACAAATGTTTGAACCGAACCGAAATTTCGCAAATTTTTGGTCATTCGCATTCGCAAAATTTTATGCGAATATTCCAATTCGATTCGAAATCGTTGTGCTTATTGGGTTGGAGCTATATCCAATATATTGATGATGATTTCACAACACTATTAAATAAAAAGAAAATCGAACTACTAGATCGGTTCAGTTTTTAATCAAGTTAGGCAAAACCTGTTGGAATAATATTTTACTATTTCAATATATGAAAAAAAAAATTATTCAAAACGTCATAACTTTTCCAATTGCAATGATATAAGTAAACTTTGTGGGAATAAAGTTAATGATTTCTTACGAGCTACAATTCTAAGATGATTGAGCAGTACCTTAGACTAGTAGAAACTGAGATAATATGTGCAACTGTCCAAAAATCTATCTGAGAGTTTTGACCTCTTTGCACGATTTTCAGCCCTTGTCGAGACTTTTACAACGATATACTATACTTGATGATCGCACATCAACTAACAGAGATATTAAGAAAACACCACTTCCAGGACGAATTGGTGACATCTAGCTTAGAGAGAATTTTTTTTTTTTAATTACATTATAGATTATTTCTAATAAACTTTCAATTGGGCTGGTGACAAACGAACTTTTTATACCCAGCGTAAGCGGGGTATATTAGTTTTGTGCGAATCTTGTAACAGGGAGAAATAAGCTCCGGAGATATAGACAATATATATATAGAAATGATCAGGATCAAAAACTGAATCGATTTAGACATGTCCGTCTGTCCGTCCGTCCGTCCGTCCGTCCGTCCGTCTGTCCGTCTGTCCGTCCGTCCGTGGTCGGATCTCCTACGAAACGGCTGGACCAATCAAGTCTAAAATTTGGCACAAGGTATATCGGGATCCAAGTATGATCCTAAGTAAAAACGGGAGACATCCGCCCACTGCCACGTCTACAAATGAATATAATGTGTTTTCAGTAAAATGCTTGTAACTTGCGAACCACTCAACACATTCCATTGATATTTTGTTACTGGTAAACTACAAAAAAGGGACATATCCTGGAAAAAAATGGACGCCGCCCTCCGTGAGCCACGCCCACAAATAAGCCAACAAATAAGGGCTTATCGTAACTTGTGAAGTAAAAGGCGTAGAAGCTTGAAATTCGCAACATAGGTTCACCAAGGCAAATGAAAGGTGTAGGAAAAAATTTTATGCGGCCCGCCCACTGCCACGCCCAAAAATGAAGATTGTTCGTAACTTCCGAAGTAAAAGGCGTAGAAGCTTCAAACTCGCAACATAGGTTCACCAAGGCGAATGAAAGGTTTAGGAAAAAATTTTATATGGCCCGCCCACTGCCACGCCCACAAATGAAGATTTTTCGTAACTTCCGAAGTAAAAGGCGTAGAAGCTTCAAATTCGCAACATAGGTTCACCAAGGCGAATGAAAGGTGTAGGGAAATAATTGATGTTGCCCTCCCACTGCCACGCCCACAAATAGAGAAGCAAAACATAGTGCGCCTCATAATGTCGGGACGCTGGGTATTTCAAAGCCGGGCTTGACCGACTTTAGCTTTCTTACTTGTTTTTTTCTTGTATGGGAGTGATATGTGCTAATAAACATAGCATAGCATAGAAAACAAGCAATATCGCTCTATTCTCCGTTCTTCTCTCAAACAAACCTCAGTTTGAAAGCTTTTGTTTCGTTTTTATACCCAGCGTAAGCGGGGTATATTAGTTTTGTGCAAATCTTGTAACAGGGAGTATTAAGCTCCGGAGATATAGAAAAATATATATAGAAATGATCAGGATCAAAAACTGAATCAATTTAGACATGTCCGTCTGTCCGTCCGTCCGTCCGTCCGTCCGTCTGTCCGTCCGTCCGTGGTCGGATCTCCTCCGAAACGGCTGGACCAATCAAGTCGAATTTTGGCACACAGGTATAGCGGGATCCGAGTATGATCCTAAGTAAAAATGGGAGACATCCGCTCACTGCCACGCCCACAAATGAATATAATGTGTTTTCAGTAAAATGCTTGTAACTTGCGAACCACTCAACACATTCCATTGATATTTGGTGTACTGGTAAACTACGAAAAGGGACATACCCTGGAAAAAAATGGACGCCGCCCTCCGTGAGCCACGCCCACAAAATAAGCCCACAAATAAGGGCTTATCGTAACTTGTGAAGTAAAAGGCGTTAGAAGCTTCAAATTCGCAACATAGGTTGACCAAGACGAATGAAAGGTGTAGGAAAAAATTTTATTTGGGCCGTCCACTGCCACGCCCACAAATGAAGATTTTTTCGTAACTTACGAAGTAAAAGGCGTAGAAGCTTCAAATTCGCAAAATAGGTCCACCAAGGCGAATGAAAGGTGTTGGAAAAAAAATTTATATGGCCTGCCCACTGCCACGCCCACAAATAGAGAAGCAAAACATAGTGCGCTCATAATGTCGGGACGCTGGGTATTTCAAAGTCGGGCTTGACCGACTTTAGCTTTCTTACTTGTTTTGTATTGTCTTTTTGTATTCTATAATTTTATTTGCTTGTTTTCTTAACGTTCTCTTTTCCCATTCACCTTTGTTAAATTTTTTTTTTTTTTTAAGACTGCATGAATTGCTCAAAATCATATTGATGTTTCATTGATAAAGTGCACGTGCTAAACGAAATCGTCGGAAAAAAATTTACTTTGCTTCTACAATATTTTGAGAAAAAAACAAATAAAACCACGATTTCTTTAAACAAAATTTAATAAAAATAATATATTCGCAAACATATTATATTCTAATCAACGAAATGGATTATATTAACGATTCAAAAAGTTTGGAAGATGAAACCTTAGAAAGTGGAATCAATTGTGTTGAAGATAACCACTCCGAGCCTGGGTCATCTCAAGCCACCCAGAGCTCTCTTTGTGTCAAGGATGACATATTGGCTGAATGCAATCGGCGAGCATATCTTGATGGTACTTATTTTGTTCCTGAGCTGAACGAATCATCAACCACTGGCTCAATTAAAGCAATTTGCCAAATATGCAAAGAGGAGCAAAATATAGATCATAAAATTTGTGGCTCACTGCGAAGCTCTTCAAACTTCATTGCACACATCAGGGTAAAGATTTTTTATACACATTGAGCCTTTCAATTTGGATAAGCTTTACAATGTTTTAATATAAAATTAACATTTTCAGAAAGTACATAAGCGAAAACTCCCCGAATATGTATAACCAGTACGCTATTACCAAAGCGAAGAAACTGAAATGTGACTCCTACGACCATAAAACTTATTGTTCGTTTTCGCAAGCGCAATTTGAAGAAAACGTTCTTAGTTACGTACTAGAAACATTAGTGCCACTAAACACTGTTGAATCGCCTGCATTTCGAAAAGTATTTGATGGTAAGTAAACTAAAATTTGACTACTAAAATGCCCCTTCCAAAATTAATATATTTCTATTTAACTCCATAGATATGAAAATTAAAAGAGGTGGCAGGCCACTTCAACATCTTTCGGCCCGAACACTGAGTAGAAGAATCTTAAAGGCCCATGAAGATAGCATGTCGTCTATTAAAGATGCATTGGCTGAGGTATCAAATGTATGTACAACAGCGGATATTTGGTCGAGTCCAAATCGACGTGTTTTGGGAATGACCGTTCATTGTGTGAGTTATTGTGAAATCAGTATTTTAAAAATCCAAGATTCAAAATGAAAAATCAGGGGTATCATGGAAATCGATCGTTGTCGATATTGATTTTGAAATTCTCATTTATTTCGTCCAGATGTCACGGGATTCGATTATGAATTTGAGTAATGGTCTTATTTTGCGGAAAATATACGGTCACCAAAAGCCATATTCTAATTTCAAGACACCTGGACAAAATAAATGAGAAATTCAAAATCGATTTCCACAAAAACCAATTTTCATGACGCCCCAGAGCATACAAACAATTTCTATGAAAATGTCAAAATTACTGAAAATAATATATATTGGGTATGCCATTTTGAAGTATGCTTGTAGCAACCATTGATTTCTGCCAAAGAATTATTTAGTAAATTATTTTATATTTATTTCAAAATCACCCATAGATCGATCCTTTAAACTTCGATCGAAAACCATACGCGATAGCCTGTCGTCGATTTGACGGCGATCATACGTACGATAGGGTCGCAGAGATGATTGATACGATTCACGGTTCGTTCAACCTGTCTTCCGAAAAAGTTATTGCCACTATAACTGACAATGGTTCAAACTTTGTTAAAGCCTTCAAAGAGTTTGGGCTACAATTAGGCAAATCATTCTTCGAAGAAGAAAGTATGGACCCATCCGATATCAACGCAGAACAATTGGAACCTGACGACTTTGCGGAGCCTGACTTCATAAATCGTAACAATGGAGCAAACTTCAGACTTCCCCAGCATTTCAGGTGTGCTAGTCACACACTCAACTTGACTGCTAACAACATACTACGTTTATACGTTAAACCTTATTCACGAATAGGAATATCGCGAATAGTGAAGTCACCGTTTATACGGCAACCGACATTAGTTGGTCTTAGCGCTACCTGACTGCCAAAACGAAATGAAATGGTAGAACACTTGAAAAACACATGATTTCATAGCATCACGAATGCTTTTATCAATTAGTTTTTCAAAAGTGAAAAAATGTCAGTCTCTGATTTAAGTATTATCCATGTGCAGCGGTTGGTTTCCTTTCGGTTTCTCCATCTTTTTTGCTAGATTTTTGAACTCAAATTAAACAAAAGCTCTGCCGGATCGTCAAAAAGAGAGAAATCAGCGAAAAATGTGGCATCACCTTTCGTGTTTATCGCGAATAGTCTCACTATTCACGAATAACTTTCGTGAATTAGCTATTCGTGAATAAGACCGTTTATAAGGTAAAAATCGCTATTCGCGATATTCTTATTCGCGAATAAGGCGTACGTATAAACGTAGTAACAGACGCATTAAGAGGAATAAGGTCATGCCCAAGACTGGAACGCATTTACAGGGACACAATTGTTCGATGCAAAGCTCTGTGGAAAATGACCAATTCACCGAAAAAGCGAGAGAACTTGCTAAATGCTTTGGGTGAAGCATTAAAAAGACCGATCTCAACACGCTGGAACTCTTTGTTTGATGCGCTGAAGCAAATTTTCAAACTTAAGGACAACTTGCAAAATATTGAACTGGATAACAAACTGGAGGAAACAAATTTCAGTTTCATATATGAATATTTGCGGTGCAATCAGCCTATTGCAGATGCGATCGATATTCTGCAGGGTGAAAAAAATTGCCATTTCGGCTATTTACTCCCCACTTTAATTTCCGTTCGCAATAAGCTGAGGACCCTTAAGAGGGAAAATGTACGCTGGTGCTCACCTCTCCTTGACGCATTGCTCGAAAGCTTACAGGTGAGGTTCGCAAAGTTCTGGGATGTCGAAGATGAAGGACGTATCGCAGCCGTAGCAGCAGCTTCGCATCCTAAATTCAAGCTGAAATGGATAAACTGTTAAACGCCATCAGCTCAAACCAACACTATGGCAGCACTTAAAGAAGGGCTAGCACGAGTGCAGCTGCTGGACAACGGGGAAGAAAATGAAAAGAGTTCGACAATTTTTTTGATTTCGCGTCCGACGAATGCTTATCGGATTCCGCTGCTGTCTTTGGCACAAATGCAGACGAAGCTGAGTTCCACAACTTTATAGCGGACAGAAGAATCGATTTTGCGTTGTTAAACGGATATCCTGCTATAAAAGCCACATTCTTAAAATTCAATACGCCACTTCCGTCTTCAGAGGCAGTCGAGCGCCTATTCAGTTACGCAACTATGTGTAATTTGCCAAAATTCAATAGGTTGCTCGATGAAAATTTTGAGCTGCGTGTTTTACGGAAATGCAATTGATCCATGAAAGCTTCTAAAATGGGTAGTTGTTCGAAAAAGTAAGCATATCGTAGACTGAAACCGGTTTCACTACCGTTACCGGTTAACCGATTTTAACCTTGAACGTGCCGCTACCGTTACCTCTACGGCTACCCCTGAAGAAACCCGACATTTTGCCGTTACCTTAACCGCTACCTAAACTACTCACTGCTGGTAAAACCAATTTTACCGATTGAGGTTCGTTCGCCCAACTTTCGTTTGTTTTGTAAATCGTATGAATCATACACATAATACCATGACTATATGTGTGCAAAATTCGGCGGAGCGACGAATACTGGCAGAAGTAGCAAACGTTAAGCTTGCATTTCCATCCACTCAAGTCAGCGTGAAATGTCTTTTTTCCGGAGCCAGATTTATTATGAACCCTTTAAGAAATCGAGTAGACTCGGAAACTTTTGCTGTTGTAATGATAAAAAGAAAAAATGAGATTTTTAATAAAACATAACCTTCACATTATAATAAAAATTATAGAACTCATCCTTATTGTTTTTTTTTTTTTTGACTATTTAACTTATCGTCCTTATATTTCACTGGGTGATGATTTTCAGCCTTTGGAACGCATACCAATTTTTGTATCAGAATTTACAGAATTTAAGATTAAACTTACAAATGTGAATAAAACATATTTTGCATATTATAAAAAACGAAATAAAAAGAAAAAAATTTATTTTTGTGAATTGAATTAGAAACTTTCTACTATTTTTAACGTGGGCGGATGTTCTCCATTTTCACTTAGGATCATACGCGGGCCCCGATATACCTATGTGTCAAATTTGGACTTAATTGGTCCAGTCGTTTTGGAGGAGATCGGGAAACAAAAGGACGGGCAGACAGACAGACGGATAGACGGACAGACGGACAGACCGACTGGAATCGCTAAATCGAATTTCCTGGCGATGTTGATCATTTTTATAAATTTTTGTATGGTCTAAAGCGGCTGGTGCTGTCTGTAACACACAACCACACGCAACGCAATATACCCTCGACACAAACTATGTCGGGTATAAAAAACGTGTCAATCGGATCTACTGGAGCCGCTGATTATTTCCGTACCAATTTCCAATGGGATATCTCGACTTTTATTCAAATAATCCATAATCTTGGGAATGAATTTGATTCATAACGAATACAAAGTGATTGATTCAATATAATCAATTCATAATCTTTGGAATAAAATTTGATTTTTGAAACTAATCGCAATAATTCTTTGTTAAGTATGTTATATTGATTCATCCTGAATAATTCACTTAATGCAAATACGACTCATTATTCATGTATTCGATCAATGTCATGAATCTTTTTGCAGAGTGAAAAAAAAAACGAGGCGCAGCGAGTTTTACAAGACAGATCGCGAATAATATCTGATTTTCGACACGAGTGCCGACTATTTCATAATTTTCAATCCTGATATTTTTATCAAATTTAAGAAAACGTTTTTCTTTGTCAGAAAATATTTTCGATACAAGATTCGAAATGAACTTTCTTTATTAAGTAAACTGTCGTAAAACGATGCTCTGCCGTATTTTTCCTACGATTCGAAATGCGTGAGTTTCGACAATTTTTTATTGCAATATCATGATTTAATACTGAAATTTTTTTGAATTTATTATTGCACGCTTTGAAATTCATTACAAACCCTGGTAGTATGCCATGATTTTTGTTTGTTTAAAATTTTTTTTTTATACTTTCTCAAATCTAGTGTCATATTATAATACTTCATTATGATTTTAAAATCGACATCATAATAGGCCTATTATGATGTCGAATTGCATAAATTTTATTTTTGCAATTTGTGATTTCTTTTTATTCAATAATCAAGAATAAAAGAATAAAAATGTTTGGTCAATCCGCAATTAGTACCGATAATATTGCTGAAAATATTATGACTGCCGATCCCTGCTTCAGACCAATAAGTCCACAGCGAGTATCGTATGGTGGAAGCATTTCACAAGAAAACAATCCTCTTAACGCGAAGGGTGTACAAGATCTTTCCACTATCTCGACACGGGGATTATAATTTTCATATTGCTTTAAACTTTAAGATATATACTTTAAAGTATAAGGATCAGAAAAATATGGGCCATTGCGTTTAATTAAAGCATTCGAAGGGCCTGTAGAATAATGTAATTCAGATGATGGGTAAACCCAAATTTCGAGTCAAATACCACTCCTAGATCTATTACCATATCCATACGTTTAGGTGGAAAGTAGGTGTTAAAAAATCGAGGTGAAAAGAATGTTACTAGTTTTAGAGAAAGTAACATATAAGCATTTTTCTGAATTTAGGAGTTGATTTTTAGCACCACACTGATTTAATAGCTGATATTCAATCTGAAGCTTGTCAGAATAAGACTTTCTGATTTATAAGAAGAGTTTAAGATCATCTGCAAAAAGTAACTATTGAGATGTTTTAATAGAATTCGAAATGTCTTTGATGAACAGTAGTGATAGCAGAGCCTAGAATACTACCCTGTGGTACTCCAGATGTTGCTATGATCTGGATTGGCAGCACATTTTCCACCCGGACAAATAAAACTCTTTTATATAGATAAGAATCGATCCAACTTAACAAATTTGAATGAAAACCCATTGAAGCTAGCTTTATAATCAAAATTTTATGTGAAACCTTATCAAAGGCTTTAAAAAATCAATATAGATGCTATCGACTTGGCATCCCTCAACAAAATCCGATAGAGAAAGCTCACTAAAAATTACATGTTACCTTTGGTTAGGTTAGGTTATAGTTAGTTAGGTTAAACTGGTTGGTCCGTAAGACCGAGCATAACACTCCATGGGTCCCTAGCTTTGCCAGTGCAAGTAAAACGTATTAGTCGAGATAGTATCTGTTAACCTCGGAACGAGTAGTTTCCAAAGGCTTTGCATTTCTTCGCGAAGTTTAAAATCGTAGATAAATTTTGTTCAGCCATGCAATATAAGTCAAACAACCATGGCTCCCCAAATACATATTACCATATCCTTATAAGACTCCTGAAAGGAAGAGGAATTCAACTACAATCACACTTTCCTCTAAAGAAAACTATTTTCAACAACGAGTATTGTGTATGGCTTTAAGTAGATCAAAGCTTCCCAAAAGAGGACTTGACATTTTCACACTTAAGCATACGTTTTTCCAACGCATTTCTTTCCATATTGCTATCGGTAAGAAAAGTCAATTCTGAAAACCAAAGAGTAGCCGTAACCGCAAAAATAATCCTGAAAAAGGTAAACAAAAAGGCCTTAAAATATTTTTTTCATGACTAAACTAGACCGCATTTCAAAACTTATTGAAATCCTCCAAATCGTTTTGAAGAAATCAAAAAACACTTCTCCTGTAAAATTTGGTTTTTGTCGCTTTCGTTATTTTCGCATTTGGAAATCGATATATAATAATATCAAAATAATCGAGATTACTCGTATTTGATTTGTTTATTTTCGAATATGCAATTTGGATTTTTTCATTAACTCTGCTGGTGCCTTGGCACCATTTGGTTCAAAATGCAATATTTGTGAAGTTTTTTTCTGGATATTGATGAAATATATATATTTTCAGGCATAGAAATCGTTTGGTAAAATGCTCAAGTTCTTAAATATACTATATATTTAGTATGGAAAATACACCGTGACCCAATTGGTCCCTAAAACATTCAGTGTAACTTTTTTAACGTAACAGCGGGGTTAATCGCAAATAATCGCCATTATTTTTGAATTATTTCGTAATCGTAATCATTCAATATGCAGTTTAGCAAGCAAATAATAAAATTTAATGTTTGAATCTTTTGTATGGAATAGAGTTGTAAAATTTAATAAAAAATCGATTTTCGATTAATCGAAGACCGGCATAGTTATAAATCGATGTTGGATGATTAATTGAAGCAATAAATTGATTAAATCGATTTATTTTTCATTTTTTTCCAAACCAATTTATAATGCCTATTTTTTGTTTTCTGAAGTTTATAAAATAACAGAGTAACAGTATTTTTAAAAATATTCCTTCGCGAATGGGGTAAAAGTCGAAAAATAACAGTTGCCGTTCAACGCAACTACAAAGGGGAATTGCCAAAGAATCGAAGAGCAAGATTGACTTATGTTTAAGCAGTCAATCAATAATTGAGGTCTTTTACACTGTAGAAGTTGCAGATCGGAGGAGGAAGAAGAACCAGCAAGCCACCTCATGTGTCACTGCCCGAGTCTGGCCAGGAGAAAATCCAGGCTGCTCGACTCCTTCTTCTTCTCCTCCCTCACCGAGCTAACATCTGTTCGAATAAAAGACATGGCTTGCTTCATAAATGAGTCTAACTGGCTCCACCAAAGGTGTAACTAGGAAGGCATGCCTTCCCTCGTGGTATCACAATGGGCCCATATGCGGCCTAAGTGTGTCCCCTTAAAGGGGGCAGCCACCCTAACCTAACCTTACCTAACGCTAGTCAATTAATGATATTGAATTATAGTTCTGTTCACTTTTGGAGGTGCATTCAGAAGAATTGACCGTCGATTTCTGTATTTTTTTCCATTTTTACATATAGTTTTGCTCAAATTTTAAACATTTTCCAGAGTTTCCAAAAAATTTAACATCGAAAGAAAAAATCGATTTTATTAAAAATCGAAAAAAGCATAATCGATTCTAAAAAAATCGATCGAAAGCCAAAAAAATCGATTAAATCGAAACTTTGAATGTTTTTTTTACAACCCTAGTATGGAATAATCTGAATATTAATCAATCACATTAATAATGATAATTAAAGGCGCATTTACACATTTGACAATTTTGTCAAAATCTCTCTCAAAAAAATCGTCAAAAAGTGTAAACGTCAAAATTTTTTACATCAAACTCACTTCTTGATTTTGAAGTGAATTGTCTTTTGTTGAAATAGTGTCAATAGTGTAAACACAAAAAGTTTTCAAAAAGAGGAAATTGACAGTCCTTCAAAAAAGAATCGACATGCTCATTTTATTTTGATAAATTATCAAAATTTCAAGAAAATTAAATACAGTCAGAAATATAAAAATACTTAGTTAAAATTTGACCATGACCACCATTGTCGAAATTCGCAAAAATTTGATTTTCTCTATTTCGGATTGAGTATTTCGCAGCTAAATGTCCTCTTACGGTTGAAATTTGACCAAGACCACCATCCGCGAAATTCGCAAAAATGTTATTTTCACTATTTTGAATTGAGTATATCGCAGCTAGACCTAATGCCCTCTTACGGTAAAATTTTGACCATTACCATCATTCGCGAAATTTGCAAAAATTTGATTTTCACTATTTTGAATTGCGTATTTCGCAGCTAGATATAATGTCCTCTAACGGTTAAACTTTGACCATGACCACCATCCGCGAAAATTTTGTGCTTAATATTAATTTCGAGTTTGAGAAGCTAAATCGAAGTACAGATAAGGTACCCATAAATAGATATCCAAGCTAGAGCAACGAAAACGGCAGGAATTTTCGTTAGGGTAATGTTTTAATATATTTTAAGCTGAGGAAAAGGTATTTGTGCAATCGGGTAAAGGCGCATTTACATATTTGACAATTTTGTCAAAATCTCTCTCAAAAAAATCGTCAAAAAGTGTAAACGTCAAAATTTTTTACATCAAACTCACTTCTTGATTTTGAAGTGAATTATCTTCAAAAAATTTGTTGAAATAGTGTCAATAGTGTAAACACAAAAAGTTTTCAAAAAGAGGAAATTGACAGTCCTTCAAAAAAGAATCGACATGCTCATTTTATTTTGATAAATTATCAAAATTTCAAGAAAATTAAATACAGTCAGAAATATAAAAATACTTAGTTAAAATTTGACCATGACCACCATTGTCGAAATTCGCAAAAATTTGATTTTCACTATTTCGGATTGAGTATTTCGCAGCTAAATGTCCTCTAACGGTTGAAATTTGACCAAGACCACCATCCGCGAAATTCGCAAAAATGTTATTTTCACTATTTTGAATTGAGTATATCGCAGCTAGATATAATGTCCTCTAACGGTTAAACTTTGACCATGACCACCATCCGCGAAAATTTTGTGCTTAATATTAATTTCGAGTTTGAGAAGCTAAATCGAAGTACAGATAAGGTACCCATAAATAGATATCAAAGCTAGAGCAACGAAAACGGCAGGAATTTTCGTTAGGGTAATGTTTTAATATATTTTAAGCTGAGGAAAAGGTATGTTTGCAATCGGGTAAGTCGATGTAAACTTCCTTATATTATTAATCAAAATGGCCTCACAGGCTGCGGAGGGCCCTATCACGATCCTTAGATATCCAAAAATCCTTTGTTAATTTTTTGGATCTTTCTTGATTCTTCGTCTTTTATGCTATTATATCCCTTCTTTTTCCCCCAAATTTGGAGTTGACTCTTCAAAAGCCACTTTGAAAGACTTTTTGATTTCAAAATAATTCATAAAATTTTGACCGAACGTATAAACACTATTTTGAAGGTTGGCATCAAAAACTCTCTATTCAGCTCTCAGATATTTTGACATTGCTTTATTTTTTTTTGAGAGAGTATTTTGACGTCAAATTTATGTAGTGTGTAAACGATGAATCAAAATAATTTTTCAAATTTTGACGTCAATTTTTTTTTATGTCAAATGTGTAAATGCCCCATAAGTCGATGTAAACTTCCTTATATTATTAATCAAAATGGCCTCACAGGCTGCGGAGGGCCCTATCACGATCCTTAGATATCCAAAAATCCTTTGTTAATTTTTTGGATCTTTCTTGATTCTTCGTCTATTATGCTATTATATCCCTTCTTTTTCCCCCAAATTTGGAGTTGACTCTTCAAAAGCCACTTTGAAAGACTTTTTGATTTCAAAATAATTCATAAAATTTTGACCGAACGTATAAACACTATTTTGAAGGTTGGCATCAAAAACTCTCTATTCAGCTCTCAGATATTTTGACATTGCTTTATTTTTTTTGAGAGAGTATTTTGACGTCAAATTTATGTAGTGTGTAAAAGCTAGTACACAAAGGCAGCGGAATTCATTGGAGGAATTGAGGCTGAATAAATTTTATTTCCGCGAAGGAATGTCAGATTGACAGATACCATAGGGCGGTAAATTTGAATACAAATACATGAGCTGTTTGAAGCGTAATAATTTTAATATTCGAACTCAGTATAACCGTTCACCATAATTTTCCGATGGATTCAGCTGCTAATGTCAAAATTCCTTCGCAATTAATTCAACTCGGCCAATAAATGGCGAAGAAATTCGCTTTAGCGCCATCTGTCGACAATTAAAACAAAAAAACGCTGTCAAATTCCTCCGCTCTTTTTTCACTCTTGTGTACTAGCCGAAGGAATTAATTGGAGTTTCAATTTCTTTGCATTCCGCGACGGAATTGTCCCATACATTTTTATATGGAATGTCAAATTCCGCTGCCTTTGTGTACTAGCTTTAAATGATGAATCAAAATAATTTTTCAAATTTTGACGTAAATTTTTTTTTATGTCAAATGTGTAAATGCCCCATAAGCATGTCTGATTACGAAACGTAAAAAGTATTGTTTGATCTATGGCCAACTTTTTCAATCTCGAAAAATAAAAAAACAGTTATAATTAGTCTCTGAAAAAAAAAAGATTTACAGAAGTGCTTTCAGGAAGTTGCTAACGAGTATAAAAGGAAAGCGTTTTTTTGTGCTTTAACAGGTAGCGCTTGGAAAAACCTGAATGGGAATAAACACATTAATAACAAATACATAAAATAGTTTGACTTAAAAATAACAATTAAGCACAAAAATTATACAATTTTGTTGCCAAATTTATCTTTAACATTTTCTTGGCAATTTTTTTTGTTTCAGGACTGCTCCCACATGTCATGGCATTGAGCTAACTAATTCTTGTGTAAGTTTTGATGATATTTTGTGCCATTCTGTGCGTGAGGCACTCTTAAAGCCTTTTGTTGTTCAGAATATCAAGAATATCTATTTATTACAAAAGACCCCAAATTTTTTGTTGGAATTAAATTCGTGCTTTGGGGAATCGTTCTGAGATCTTTGTATTAGACAGTCCACAGTCGAGAATCCAAATCAATACGTTTCGGATCGTTTTCCCTGTGGAAATATAAAGCTATCCCGTAATCCAATTGTTTTTGTGCTCTCATACAAATGCTCTTCTAAAATGCTACCAAACTTCTTAGAATTTATTTTTCCATCGATGAAATTCAGTTTTCCGAACCCAGCTGCATTCAAGCAACCCCAAAACATCACTGAAACACCGCCGTGCTTAATATTGGCCACTCACGTTATTCCGTCAGAAACGATTGGTATAAAGTACGTTGTCCACACACGTCACACCGATCCGTAAACCATCATTTCTCTGTTGTCGGCGCGCGGTTAACATGCTATCAAAAATAGGGGATGATGCGATAGTCACTTGTGCGTAAAAAAGAAAAACAAAAAGGAAGCAAAAAAATAAAAACCAGTTTGGGTGCAGGAAAATCCACACACCGCACAGTGGGGAAGCCTCATACATTTCTTACAAAAAATTAGAAGGAGTAGTCCAATGAAAGTAAAAATCGGCACACTTGGTTTTATGAATTTAGCTAAGAAAAAAACAAAAAATTGCCAAAATTTGTCAACCCGCAGAGGTACCTCCCATAGACCCATAGTTATAGCTTTGTATGGTAGCTACCTGTAAAAGTCAACCGATTTTAACAAAACTCAGTCAGAATTTTGGCTATGCAAAAATATGGATGTGTGCCAAAAATTATTTAAATCGGTTAGACCCTAGCGTTACCTCCCATAGACCCATAACTATAGATTTTTTTTCGTTAAAATGTGTTGCAATTTGCATGACTCCGTGAGCTTATTTGTAAGTTTTTCAAAATTTGGCTAAAATTTAGGCATTTTTATTCTTACCTTTCACTTTATTGCAGTGAGTCGATGTAGGTAGACGTAGCTACCTTTTTTTTCTCCAACGAAAATTGCTAAAACTTCATTTTTTAGTGCACTTTTGTATCGATCATATCTATTCAACCACTTACGTCAATCAGTTATATGGTTTCCAGACTATTGAGTTTAACTGATTTTAGTACCTAAAGTAGCATTTAACAGTGAGTTTAAACTGAGTTAAAGCTTAGGCTCCAGTTCTGTCAGAAATCAAAAACTCCATATAAAAAAAAGCTCAAGGAAATTCCTGCCAGAAATTTCACGAGGCATTTCTGTGCGTTGGCCTCAGTTCAGTCAAAAGAGTATAATTGTTTCAATACCTTTTTTACATAAAATGTGCATAGGCAACCCAGGCTTTTCTCGCAGAAATAATACAATTTCAATTATTCCTGCCAGAAATTTGATAGCAGCTGTCAAATATATTGACATCCACGGCCTACAATAATAGTTTTTTTAAACGCGGGAAAATATGGGTAAGTTGATAGCTTGTAGCGCGAAAAATAAAGATATTTAAAAATTTAACCAAATGCATTTATCATTTTTTTCAGATCTGGAAGAGCTATCGGAGAAGCCGACCACATCAAAAAAAAAACAAAAAAAGGCTGCAAAATTTTTCAAGCGAGCAGAAAAGGAGTTTGACTGCTGAAGTAAAAAAGCGTCCGAGGATTTGGGATATCACCGACCGCCTTCACAACAGGAAAGACGCTTTGGAGGAATCCTGGCTGGAAATAAGCCAGGTGATAGGTCGGCCAGGTAAAAGTGGATATTTGTAAATACCTTTAATTGTAATAAAATTGCAAAGGATGTCTTGATAGTCTCTGATTGTAAAAATGCATGGGCAAGTCTCAGGGAAAGCTGTAGATACTACGCCAGAGTGAGCCGGAAAGGAAAGAGTGGTGACGCAGGCGGGGTAACATTGGATGAGCCATCCCTAAGTGAAGCGCTAGACTGGAAATTTGCTGAAGATATGGCATTTTTGCCATGCAATTCTCAAAAAAGAAGGTAAATTGTTTTTGTTTTTATTATTCATATTCTAAAGCGTTTATTAAAGTATATTTTAATGTATTTCAGCACCTTTCAAACGTATGATACGTCACTGAGTCTTGAACAATTGGAGTCCCCTGGCTTTGACCAATCAGATAGCTGTGAGACTTCATCCTACGACTATGTAAGATAATTGATGTTATACGGAGATTTATGAAACCTTCAATATGTTAATGATTACAGACTCCTCAAGCCAAACGTAGGAAGGTAAGCCATAGTACCGCTCCGAGCGAAATTTTGGAACGCGTTGGTACACTGTTGGAATCGCAAATAAATTTGCAAGAGATCCGTGCGAAAACCAACAGAAGGGAATCACCTTTTGAGCAGGCGCTTTCTACTTTTGATTGGCTACTTAACAAACTGCCGAAAGGTACTGCAGACGAACTCTGTGAAAGTTTCACTCAAACTCTACTTACGAAAATAAGCGAAAATCGCGCCAAAAACTTGGAAGGAGGAGAATGACTTCGTTTCATTAAATATTTTTTTATTTTTTATTAAATTGAAATAAAAGCAGATTCATTCTGCCATGGAACTGATCCTTCTGAGGAGTTGACATAATTCATTAGTACATCTCTGATATACTTCCCATAATCGGCGATGCGTCCAGGTCTTCCGGTATTTACGGGCTGATCACTCTCTTTGAATTGCGTCCAGTTACCATCGATCCACACTCCTTCAGCTTCGCTTTCAGAAAATGAAACTGGGCAATAAGTTTGCCGGTTTTTGTTGATAAAAAAATTGTGGAGAAGGCAGCACGCTGTGGTGATGAGTTTAGCGTTGTCAGGCAAGCAGAACAAAGTTTTGCGCAGGCAAAGCCACCTTCCACTCAAAATTCCAAATGCATTCTCAATGCAGCGCCTCGCCCTGCTCAGCCTGTAGTTGAAGATGCGCTCTTCTTTCGTCAAATTCCTTTTACCAAATGGCTTCATGATGCGTTTAGTCAAAGGGAAATCATCGTCGCCCACCAAGAAATGTGGCACTTTGGTTCCACCTACAAATTCATCGGCTGGGAAGGTGCACGTTTGAAAACAGCTGTTGTGTCAGGGTTTCGTGGAATATTTTTATGCTACTTTTTTTCCTCGGCGAAATAGTCAAGGAATTTCCTTGGGCATTTCTATCAGAACTGGAGCCTAAGCTTAAGGCTTTTTAAACTCAGAAATAAACTCATGATTTTAGTCATTTGCAACCCTTACGTTTTAGTACTTTTGTTTTGCAAAATATTCGAAAGTGAAATGGAAGAAAATGTAAGTAGATAAATTTATTTGAGATTTTTGAGTAATTTTAATTTTTTCAAACTTTCTCAATTTGGTAGCACCAAACCCAAAAGCAGAGGGCGTTAAAACGCAAAAGGTGGACTATGGCCGACGGCGAAGCCCTCGTAAAAATTTGGAGAGATCATGAGGCCGAGTTTAGAAAAAATAAGCGAAACTCTCACGTTTATTCCGAAATGGCTTCTTAAATGGATAATGCATTTACTGCACATGAAATTTTTACGAAAATTTGAAATTTGCGGCAAAAATATAGGTGAGAATAGACTTATCGTTAATAAGTAGTGTAATTATTCCTTTTGATATTTTTCTATAGAATGGAAAAGAAAGCTATGGGACCCTCGGGAGGTAGCCCATCGCAGTGGGCTCTGTATGCTAAGGTACACGAAATTATTGGCAGTCACGCCTCCAACAACAGCCAAATTTTGGAAACTTTTCTAAGACAAAAACAAAACAAGGCAAAACTTTTTGTGTAAATTTATATCATATATTTTTTTTTTTTGAATTTCAGACATATTATTCGGATAACTCGTTACCATCGCCCCAGTCGCCGATCATGTCAGAACCACCATCACCTATGTCCAGGCGCGGATACAAAGGGGGGGAAATTGGGACTTTTCCCCCCCCAAGAGAAAGACCAAAGCTAAAAATAAACGCAAACCTAAGAAATTCGCTTTCAACAAGCAACGCACTTGCGAAAACTATCATAGATTCGATTTACACTCAGTAATTTTTCTCGGCAATTCTTGACTTACTTGGCCAGAACGGCGGGAGGAAGGGACATTATTTCTCTTCCTTTAAGCATATGTCATATTTATGGTAGAGCTGAAGGAACTATCGATAGCCTTTCGATAGTGTCGATAGTTTTAAATGCAATAAAATAAATAGTAAAAAATATTAAAAATGAAATCCAAGTTTAGTTCGACATTTACTTTGATCGAGCTTTTTTAGCTCATCTTGTTTTTAGCTCATTTTTGCAGTGATGCCAGATCAGCAGATTTTCTGCTAGATCTAGCAGATTTTGAAATTGGGCAGCTGAGAAAAATTCGTTATTGCGGATAGCTGAAAATCTAGCAGAATTTTACTGTTTATCAGCAGCTTTTTAGCTGATTTTTAGGCTTTTGCAAATAGATGAACAAATTTTATGTTCCATTGGTAATCAAAGAACCACATTTTGAGATCTTTCCCCTACGAGACACGAAAAAGCGTTTGAGATTAGCCAGAGAAAAATGCTTGATCTGGAAATACTGGTCAACTGCTTGCTAATATATGCCAGTAACGGATTGTTTTGAAGCGTTGGGGGATTTGTGAATATTTAGCAAACGAGCTAAAACTGATAATAAAATTGTGATATTATCATAAAATAAATATTAAAATAAAAAAGTAACCCACTGTTTCACCAAGCTATTTAAATAAAATTAAATTAAAATTACCTTTTATTTATATGCGATTAGAAAGTTCGTTTCATTCAAGTTTTATTTCAATAGCTTGGTGAAACCGGGGGTAAGATTTTTTTTTTGTTTTCAAGCGAATGTTTTTCTATACGAAAACTGGCATATTTGAATTCAGCTGAATCTAGCTGAAAATAAAGCGCTGTCTAGCAGAATTTTACAAAACCTATCTGGCAACACTGCATTTTTTGCATTTCCCCCCCTTAGACTAAAGTCTGGATCCGCTACTGCCTATGTCCATGTTGGACAAAACCCCGTCCACATCCTCAGGATCGTCGGAAGCTAAAAAGAGGGGGAAAAACAAGAAAAGAAAATTTTTTCTTTCTTTAAAACGCAAAGCGAAAAACAGCTAGAATTGTTGCAAAATATAAGTAGCGATTTCAAAAAATTTTTGCAAAAGCAAGAAGAAAACGATAAAAAATTAATTGATATCTTTGAAAAATTTGCAGAAAAATAAATTAAGTTCCCAGTTGAAAAAATGAGCATGCATACCCGAAGTATTCATGATTCATGCATCCATGAGCATTTTGAGCATTTTTGAGCATTTTTTCATCATTTATCGTTGAAAATTTGTTCTATATGCATGATTTCCTAAGAGAAGCCTTTATAAAAAGAAATGAGCAGGCATTGAGAATCGGCATGCATGCCAAGCCCTTTAGGAGGCATGAATCATGCATCTCATCTTTGTTAAAACATTACTTACAAAAACTGCGTGCAATGGCGTCGCGAATATTGTTTGCTGCCTCATTATTGTCGCCGATTCTGGTGCAATGATTAGGCTGGGGTTGTTGGGAATTTTCGGCGTACTCATCTTGCCAAGCTTTCGTAACGTTGTCGTACTCAGATTTTAGAAAATTATGTAAAAGGCAACATGCTTTGATTACAACGTTCACATTCTTTTGAGCTAATTCTAGCCCTTTTCCTAATTTTCTAAACCGTGCTTTTAGTTGCCCAAATGCATTCTCAATGACACGGCGACATCTGCTGAGGCGATAGTTAAACAGTTTTTCAATTTCCGGTTGACTGGCTTTATATGGAAACGGTTTCATCATGTATCGCGATAGTCTATAAGCCGAGTCACCTATTAAAAGCACCGGAACGTTTCTGTTGCTCAATATTTTGCTGTGTGCATCGAAAATTTCTGTAGACTCATGGAAACGTTTAAGCGAACTGTTTTCAAATATGAATGAATCGTTGTTTCGTCCTGTCGATCCAATGTTTAGATACTTATGTAAACATGCACCTTTATGAACAAACATTTGCATTGATTTTTAAACCCATACTTCATAATTTACTTACCTGTGGTCACATGAGGCCAATAAAATAGTTGAATACCACCCCTTATAATTAAAATAATCAACGGCATCAGACTTTGGGGACTGCACCTCTATGTGACATCCATCTTCGAAAAATAATTTTTATCAAATACTGTTTGTTTATAATTACTTTCATAAGCCACCTATAGCTCCAAAACATTGCGGGAATCCCAGATCTTCGAATCCTTTCACAACTCTCTCAATATCTTCGTCAGTGGGTGGGTAGGGAGAAATGTACTCGGATAAATTATCGCAAATAACGACTGAGAATTCGAGCAAAATTTCGGCGACTGTACTGAGTCCCACTCCAAATAAATTGGATACTGTGCGATATTCAGCTGAAGAGCCCAGTGCGTACATTGAAATCGCTACTCATTTTTCAAGCTCTATGGATGGTCTAAAAAACGTGTCCTGCTTTTCAATGGACTTCACAAGCTCGCATAATTATACCCAGCGTAAGCGGGGTATATTAGTTTTGTGCGAATCTTGTAACAGGGAGAACTAAGCTCCGGAGATATAGACATATCTATATAGAAATGATCAGTCAGTCAGACATGTCCGTCTGCCCGTCCGTCCGTCTGTCTGTCTGTCCGTCTGTCCGTCCGTCCGTGGTCGGATCTCCTCCGAAACGGCTGGACCAATCAAGTCGAAATTTGGCACACAGGTATGCCGGGAACTGAGTATGATCCTAAGTTAAAGTGGGAGATATCCGCCTACTGCCACGCCCACAAATGAATTTAATGTGTTTTCAGTAAAATGCTTGTAACTTGCGAACCACTCAACACATTCCATTGATATTTGGTGTACTGGTAAACTACGAAAAATGACATATCCTGGGAAAAAATGGACTTCGCCCTCCTCGAGCCACGCCCACAAATAAGGGTTTATTGTAACTTGTGAAGTAAAAGGCGTAGACGCTTCAAATTCGAAACATAGGTTGACCAAGGCGAATGAAAGGTGTAGAAAAAAAATTTATATTACCCGCCCACTGCCACGCCCACAAATAGAGATTTTTCGTAACTTCCGAAGTTAAAGGCTTAGAAGCTTCAAATTCGCAGCATAGGTTGACCAAGGAGAATGAAAGGTGTAGGAAAATAGTTTATGTGGCTCGCCCACTGCCACGCCCACAAATGGAGATTTTTCGTAACATAGAGCGCCAATAATGTCGGAACGCAGGGTATTTCAAAGTCGGGCTTGACCGACTTTAGCTTTCTTACTTGGTTTTTAAATGAGTTTCTGCCGATGCGGAAATTGTAGCGAAACTTGTTGTCGTCCATAGCAGGAACATCGAGCTCCCAGAAAGTGCTGTGACGGTCCTGCAAAGCTCAATGATATTGAATCTATTCATTTATGCCATTTTACGTACTTACACGTTTCCAAGCTCTTCGTTGAGTAAAGTTCTTACTGGAAACTATTGTTGCTATTTTTAGTTGGTCCAGCACTGATATTAAAAAATTAATTTTTAACATATTTGCAACGGGATTTTAATTTTTGCAATTGTCGCCGTCTTAAAAATAGCATACTCGCTGCATTTATCATTCCTTGTTCCATTTCACCAAATATTTTTGCAGAAAACTTCACGAAAACTTTTGTGCAAAGTAATCAAAACAAAAAAACAGCTGATTGAATATTTAAAGTCAGAAAAAGACAGTCTGAAATAGTGTTTTCTAAACTCAACTTAAGGAGCAAAAATCAGATTTTAAGTTGACAGTCTGGAAACCATATTAGTCTATATTTTTTTTTTTTTTACTAAATGCTATATTTAAATAATAATATCAATCAAACTGCATAAGCAAAATTTCTTCCATATACACGTTACATGCAAATTTTCTTTGCTCTTTGGCGTACAATTTTCAGCTGAGCTCGCATAACTCTTTCGAAGGCAAAATTTAACATTTAAGGGAAACCAGTTTCAGATTTCTCTTAGTCAAACTATGCTCTATCAAACTGCATCATAAGATTTTTGAATAGCATTAGTCGAAAAAGTGACTTTTTTCGCAAGTTCCTCACTGTGCACCGCGCCACTCACGTGTCAACCGATCGTTGGTTTATGAACAATTTCAAATACTTTTGATCGATTTGACAACCGGGCCACATACGTTTAATTTTCTTTCCACACGGGGATGTACTCGTCAGTGGCTCACAAAAAAACGTGGTTTTTCAGGATTTTTTTTAAAGACGAAACCAACAGAAACAAGTGTTCTTTCGCTTATTTGTGATCAAATATTTATTCTACGAAAAAGTTTTTTTTTTGAATACAAAGAAAATTAAAATGGCGGATTATAAGCCATCCCGTGCAGTATGAATTTTCACCACTTCGGAAGTACTGCAGAAGAAGTGAAATTTCCGGCTGGTAGTTTTGTTTACAGACATTTCACTGTAAGCCATGGGCGTATCCAGAATTTCCGTTAAGCAGGGGAAAGATACATATACATAGTTTGTTTAGTGAGAGTTTTAAAACTTTTGCGTTATTCATTGGGTATCTCATGCAAGCGCAAGTCTCCTTTTTTCTTCTGAAATATGATTTTGGCGGCCTTGTCTAATTTCTTGGTACTCTTGGAAAACCCTTTTGTGGTATAGGTATACTGAGCAAAATATATTTAGAGGGCGTAAGGCTTAGCCATAACCCTGCCTTACTGTAAATACGCCCATGCTGTTAGGTATTCAAAAAACCGTTTTCGGATACTGTAGTTAAATATGAAAAGCTTTGTTACTTTTGCGTTGATTTAAGGGTGGCCTCTGTACCGTAGTTGGTTGAGGTGCCGACATACGAAGCGAGACGCTCTGTGTTCAACTCCCAGCTAGGGTCTTGAATGTTTGTGTGGGCCCATTTAGAGCCTAACCCCCTGGTGCCGTCACATAAAGTCGGAAGCTATGGCGGACTTAAGGGCAAAAATTGGGTTTGGCCTTATGTCCGAAAACAAGAAAGACATAACGCCACAATTTTCGGAGACATAAGACCAAAATTATTTGGGCGTTATGTCCGTCAGAGAAACGTCCGCATCGCTTTCAGACATTACGCCGTATTTAAAAAATTGCCAAAACTTGTTGAAAATTTAACTCTTTGGCTAAGTTGGAACCCTTATAAAAGATCAAAATTATTGCTATTGTGCGTTAACAGTTGAGAAAAAATTTATTTTATGTGCTTTTCTGGGATTTTTTCTCATTTTAGGTAAAATGACTCAATTTGTTCGAATCTGCAATCCGATTCTGGGGTTCGCGCCTAGTTTAAAATTACATTTATAAATGCATTTCAGAAACACAGAATATTTTGGGTTATTTATTTCCATACTTTTACTGAATGTAGAATAATACGTAGTTTGTTAGTTATTATTTAAAAATGTGTGATTGCGGAAGCAGAGGGATAATCTCATTTGAGTGTAAACCAATCTAATGCTAAAAAAAAGCCCTTCTTCTGAGGAAACTTGGCAAAATTTATTATTTTTGCTAGAGTGCAACGCGAAAGGATCGGATTCTTTAGTGGAATTCTCGAAGGTTGCTGCAGAAGTCTTACAACCCGTGAGGGAGCAGCACCTAGCATCTGACGAATCCGATTGCAGTGATGGCAAAGAGATTCATATTGAAGGAGAGGGCACTCTACTGAGTCCAGTGGATAAACGTTCCTTTTTAGTGCCATCAAAAATGTATAAAGAAGAGAAAAGTGTAAAATTGTTGAACGGTGTTTCGCGACGCGAGCGAAAAATTTTTCAAAAAAATCGCGCAACATTTTTTTCTAAGATTAGAAGTGGATGAATTGAAAACTGCAATCTCAATCTCTAAATTGCAATCCCAGAAAATCACATAAAGTAAAAATTTATGCCAAAAGTCATAGCACCGCATATTTTAAAAATTTTTTAAATTGCCAAACCTTTATTGCAAAAACATTCGGAAGCCGGAACACTAATGCTGTGTCCAATTTGCCGCACTACGGCCAAATTTCAATTGAATTTTTTTTGAAAAATTGCAATACAAACAAGTAAGAAAGCTAAAGTCGGTCAAGCCCGACTTTGAAATACCCAGCGTCCCGACAATATGAGCGCACTATGTTTTGCTTCTCTATTTGTGGGCGTGGCAGTGGGAGGGCAACATAAATTATTTCTCTACACCTTTCATTCGCCTTGGTGAACCCATGTTGCGAATTTGAAGCTTCTACGCCTTTTACTTCACAAGTGACGATAAGCCCTTATTTGTGGGCTTATTTGTGGGCGTGTCTCACGGATTTCCATTTTTTCCCAGGATATGTCCCTTTTTGTAGTTTACCAGTACACCAAATATCAATGGAATGTGTTGAGTGGTTCGCAAGTTACAAGCATTTTACTGAAAACACATTATATTCATTTGTGGGCGTGGCAGTGGGCGGATGTCTCCCATTTTTACTTAGGATCATACTCGGATCCCGATATACGTGTGTGCCAAATTTCGACTTGATTGGTCCAGCCGTTTCGGAGGAGATCCGACCACGGACGGACGGACATGTCTAAATCGATTCAGTTTTTGATCCTGATCATTTCTATATATATATGCAGGGCTGATCAAAATATTTATTTAAATAATAAATATTTAATTAAATATTTCGACTCTTCTGGGCAAAAATAAATATATCAGCAAATTTTGATTTTCCGTAAATATTTCGGCTAAAATTTCATATTATATACGAATATGCAGTAGATATACTCGTAATACTCGTAATAAGCATGCTTTCCAATCAGATAAACATAATTCATAACGCTGCACTATGGGCGGAAAGCCCAAAAACAGCGGCAAAAATATGAAGGACTCTTCCAATAAGAACGATTTTTTTCGGTAAGGGGGTTTTTTGGGTCGCTGATTTCAAATCTGGTGTCAGATTTTCAAAAACCAAAATGGCTGATCCAATATGGCGGCCAAATTTTTTAAAAATAGATATTTTTCCAAAAAACTGTATCACAAGGAGGTTTTTGGGGTCGCTGATTTCAAATCTGGTATCAGATTTTTATTACAAATGTTTAAAGATATTTCTCTGATTATAAACGAGTCTTAGACAATAGCCTACGTTCATTCATTTTTGAAAATCTTCGAAAACATCTCATATTTTATTGCAATAAGTTTACTTAAACAATAATATATGGAAAATGCCCTTGAAATAAATTTTTATCGTAAATATTTATCGCAAATATTTTGAGTGTTTTTTTCTTAAAATATTAAATAAATATTTTGAAGTTTTTCATAAATATTTTGATTAGCCCTGTATACAGGGTGTTTCGCATAAGGATGATATCCGAAAGGAGGTGATAGGGGTGCTCAATATCGACCAAAAATCGTATGGGAGGAGGGGGTGGAAAATGCTCCCCTTAGGAGTTAGAGGGCCTTAAAGTTTTTAGGCAGTAAGTCGAGAAAAAAAATTCTCCCACGATAACGGTTCATCGTAGAAAAAAAACTGTTAAGCGGTTTGAAAGCCAATTCTATGGGCTTTTAGGCAAAATAAATTCATGGTAAGAATTTAAGCCAATTTTGGTGTATTAAGCGGTCAAAGTCAAAATTCTGAAAAAAATTCTATTTTTTTTACTTTGAGAGCCATTTTGGTATGAAAAAGGTCCTATTAACACATACTTTTCTAATTTTTTTCAAAATCCTCGATTAATTTACTTCAAATCTGTGGTACATTTGTCATACCTTATTAGCGGTTTTAACCTCAGGAAAAATAGGATTTAAAAACGAACTTAAACTTTTTTTAAAATCAATTTAAATAATCTCAGCAAAAAATTACCAATTTTTCCAGTTAAAGTTCGTATAATTTTAAACCAAAATTTGTCTTAAATAAGAAATTGCTGGCTGGCCATTGTAAGCCAAAGATTGCTCTTTTAAGAATTTCATCACAGACGGACAGACGGACAGACGGACGGACGGACGGACGGACAGACGGACAGACGGACAGACGGACATGTCTAAATCGATTCAGTTTTTGATCCTGATCATTTCTATATATATTTTTCTATATCTCCGGAGCTTAGTTCTCCCTGTTACAAGATTCGCACAAAACTAATATACCCCGCTTACGCTGGGTATAAAAATTGAAAATAAAAAATTAAAATCTGTTTTTCTTTAAACGGACTTAAAGCCCGTGGGGTTTATGTTTTTCTTGTTTTCGGACATAAGGCCAAACCCAATTTTTGCCCTTAAGTCCGCCAAAACTTCGGACTTAAGGCCCGTGGGCCGTGGGCGTTATGTCACGGTACCCAACCCCCTTACTAATAAACAAATTTTAAAAATAAAATATTGTTATACCCGACACACTCTGTGTGGAGGGTATATTGCGTTTGTCTGGTTGTGTGTAACACCCAACACCAGTCGAGATAGACCTTACAAAATATATATAGAAATTATCAGCGTCACCAGGAGATTCTAGCCATGTCTGTCTGTCTGTCTGTCTGTCTGTCTGTCTGTCTGTCTGTCTGTCTGTCTGTCCGTCTGTTTGTATACAGTTTTCTTATGGAAGGAGTTGATCTATCTTGACGACCCGATCGGATCATTTTTAAGCGTACCTCTAGATCCTAGATACACACCATAAAACCACAGCCTTCTTAATCCGAGGCCCGTAATTATAAAAAAATTCCATACATAATCGTTTCTATAAGTAAGATTTTAAAAATTATTGATAGACTCCTATGCTAAAGGAGAGATCTAATAAGTATAATGTTTCATAATGTTTTAAAAAAATAAATAAAAATTTGTCACACAACAAATTATCCCCTATTTATAATCAAATTTTAAAATTAAAACATTGTTTAAAGGTCAAATTTCCACACAATAACTGAATTTAAATAGGTAAGGGCGTTATAGTCAGGCGAGCCTGAAAATAGAATCCCCGACACATACACACATGTTTAAATCATTTTTAATATCAAGAGGTGTTTAAGGCCTTAAGTGCCCCATATACCGACTTTTGCTAAATTTCTTTATGAAAACTGCCCCTTTGCCACACCCACTTTTCCAATTTTTTTGAATTCTAATCGGAAGATTAAATATACGCTCAAGTTCTAAGATTCATTGAATTATTTCGAAAAAGTCCGATTTTGGGGCAGTTTTGAAATTTTTGTGACAGACCCTAGTGCTGGAGGTACCCTTAAAAATGGACCTATCAAAAAAAATTTAGGAGAGGATGTTAAAGGCTACAAAGGAGGCATAAGTGCCAAATTTCGTTCAAGTCCCATTTGAATTTCGGGTGTAGGAGACAATTTTCGTAAAACGCCCTTCTGCCGCGCCCACTTTTCCAATTTTCTTAAATCATATTACTTGCCTTTAAACATGTTCAAATATCAAATTTCATCAATATATCTTGAAATATTCCGATTTTAGAGCAATTTTTGTGATTATCGTTAGAGACCCCAGTACTGGAGGTACCGCGATCCGGTCCATTCTCGAACTTGTTCTTACTCATGTCCCCGTGAGCTCTAAGTTGATTGTCAATTAGTTTTAAGCGCATTACCATAAGAGAGAACTGTATTTTTTACCTGTGATGTACAACATAAGGCTTTCCTCAATGTACATAGCAAATAAATTACATTGAATTGAATAAGTTAAATTGAATTGAAATATATGCATGCTAGTGCTGCAACGGATAGTGTATCCGGCCAGAAAGCCGGATATCCGGCTAGCAATCGGGCTGCCGGATAAATAACTTTTTTTTAAAATATATTTTTCGCTTTTGAAGCCATATTGAACGGCGTAGCAATGATCCTGGGCGTTGCCGTTTGGTAGAAAACGTTATTTTTGACACAGAAAACTTTTTAGTAGTGCTTGTTTCGAGTGGTTGCACCGAACTGCAATGAAACCGCTCCATTTTAAAATCTGCATTCACAGTACAAATACAATATAGCAAATGTTAAATGATAGGTATCCGGCGGCCAGATATAGATGGTTTCCGGTATTCGGCCGGATACTAAATTTAAGGCCAGATGCCGGATAGTGGCCGGATATCCGTTGCAGCTCTAATGCATGCCCTACATCTGATAAAAATGTTGGACCACTTTTTCACGCCAATGTTTTCATTATAAAATGTTGACACTTTTAAGTCGATTTCCAAAAAAAAAAACAAAAAAATTGTTGTGCAGATTCCTCAAAACGACGATATGTGTGGATATTGTGTTGTTGGGCTCATCTGTCTATAACAGCCTTATGTTTTTGTTTGTTCTTATTATTGGCAGCATGCTGTTAACAAATACAAAGCTGCATTCGTTCAAATTTCATTCATTCATGTCAAAGGGTCTGTTCATATTTGCTTTCATCGGATGCTAGTATTTTAGCACTACGCCTTTGTTGATTTAGATAGACTCTATCTCTGTGTTTGCCAAACATATTAGAAAATAAACGACAATGCATTTGCAATCGTGTTTGCAAACTTTAACTAATTGAAGAACGTTAAATGTTACAAAGCGATATACAAACTTATATCCAGTTTTGCTATGTTAACTTATTTAAATATTTCATTGAAACGGCAGCCCTACACGAACACCAATAGACAACACGCTAGACGATACAAATATGAGACATTTTATTCCAAACTTATAATAATCAATCCTAAAAACGTGAATCTATTGATAGCCAGTGCCATTGCACTGGATGAAGAATATCGATGGCAGTAAAGAGCAACTGCTTATGAAGGCGTAATTCAAAATAAGTATTTGAAAGTGTCATTTCTATCGCCACTGAAGTAGAATGAAGAAGAGTGATCAGTGACCACTATTGCCAGAAGAAGTTTTCAATTTGTTTAAGTTTTTTTCATTTCTGAGAATAAGATAACGACCATACTGAAGTCCATGTAAATACGACTGATGATAAAGTGATTCAGTGACCACTATTGTTCCAGTATGTAAATGTTTTTAAAGACATTGAAATTGTTTAAGTTTTTTAAGAATTATTTAGCCAGGGATCGTAAATAATGTTATGTAAATAGAAAGGAAAAATCTCATTTCAAGACATGGAGCTAAGATTAATATATGAAGGGTCGCATTGAAATAACTGTCGAAATCCGTGATGATATTAAATAAAAATCCTTTAATTCCAACTAAAACAGTATATTTTTCAACTGATAGAAATAAATAAATTAAAAGAAAATTTTCACAAAGTTCATTTTAAGTATTTGTTCAGCCATATGTAAATTTTTTTAAAAGCCTTGAAATAAGTTATTTTCGGATTTTTATTTTTTCTGTTGAAAATAAAAATCCTTTTTATGTAATTTCTAAAATAACGGGAAAAATTAATTTTTGTTTCTTTCAATGCACAAAAAAAGGGTGATCAGTGTTTTTAATTTAAAATAAATGAAGTATTTCCAAGTCTATGGACTTAGTTTGAACAATATAATTTCTCACATAGGTACAAAGTAATTGTTGAAGTATTTTTTACAGTGTTTTCCAATTAAAACGCCCACTTATGAAAAAGAAACACCACTGCGCAGAATCATGTAAATTTTCCCCTCAAATCTTTTATTTGCTGCAATGGGGGTTACATAGAATGAAGACTTTCAAACATGGGGGAGTTGTTGGAATTGCGTGTATCTAGGTTTTGTATCAACGCCATCGAACTCTTGCAGCAACTGTGTCCAACTTTCATATGTTATTGTTTGCCTTATTCTAATTGCGTCGTGCTCCATACAATGCATTGCGTGTATGTATTCATGTATGTATGTTTGTTTGTTTCTTGACTTTGATATGTTCCGCTTTTGCATTCTTTAGGGTTTGCCGTTTATCTTTGACGGACCGCAGCAGTTGGTGGTTACGTTTGTTGTGGCGTTGTGACTTGTTCCGGGAATCAAACGACGTTTCGCACCCATGAAAAGTCACACTTCATTCAACTTTGGACGTTGGCAAGGAATCGTCTGCTATCGCGTAAGATCTAAAATCGAATGACGCATTTAAAATCAAGTTTGTGCTTCACCATACTTAAGGCCTAAAGGGTTATAGACAAGGTGTGAAACCATAAAACAGTGCTCAATAAAAATTGGTTCCGGTCGTACTTCTAAAAGATATACACCTACACGTGCAGTACTCTGTGGTGTTTCGACTCGAATTTCAGTCGACACTTCCGAAATTTTAAAGTCATTAATATTTTATTCGTCCGCTTAAAATGTGTTTTTTGTTTTTATTCATTCAGTCGTTAAATTCAAAATAAGTGAGTTTAATATGAAGCAACTTGTTGTGGGGACTGTTTACATCGAATTGAGGTTTAAGTAAATTGCTGGTGCGAATGAACTCTGACCAAAGAATCGCTTTCCCTAACTCTGTAAAGTTCTTTCAAAACAAGTAACTCAAACCTTTTTCTTGCATAAATGGTCATATGGCCTCTAGCCTTAAAAAATTTTGAGGTGTCAATTAAAAAACGGCTTTGTTTATTGCCACAGAAATAGCTTCATATGAAAATGTCCCGTCGCCCATTAATTCAACACTGTTAAATTAATTGTTCTAACGTAGTGTGTCACTGAAATTGGACATCAAAAGGTAAGTCATATGAAGATTTGAGAGTTATTAACCGTGCTATGCCCTATATATTTTTTCTTCTCATAATAGTTTTGTTATTTTTTAATACTTCGATCTCACACACTTTTATTCAAGGCGTCACTGAGAAAATTGGAGAATTCATATTTCTGCACTCAAAAGAAAAAAAAAAATTAAATGTAATGCCAAAAATTGTATACTTTATCCCAAAAATTTTGTTGGGTAAATCGTTCCCAACAATTTAAATTGTTCTAAAAAAAAAGTGGAAGTTTTAAAAAAAACAACAAAAATTCTTCGCATGACCACAGAAGTTTTATTGGTCTGAAAATTTTTCTTGATGCAAACATTTTTTAAATAACATTGTCTCAACAATGTAAAGTTCTTGAGAAACTTTTTTTATTTATAATTATTATTTGGGCTTTTAGGTCCCTCATTTTTCACTTATAGTGAAAAATTCAAAAAATTAAAAATTTATTTTTCATAAATTGCCGAGAAGTGTGGAAAGCCGATACGACCGGTTTCGAATCTAGCTTACTAGTACATCATCAGGTATCTTTAACCAGCACCTTAGAAAAACTTTTTTGAGTGTTTATTTCTGTGCCAATTATAAAGCTTATCGTTCAATATCTCCGTTAATATTGAGCTTATCGTCGTTATATTTCACTAGGTGATGAGTTTCAGGCTGTAGAACATATTTACATCATAAAGTCAATTTCGGAAAAAATGTCACGTCAATTTGACGGTTTTGGCTCGATAAGATAAAATGTGAAGCTGTTAGATTTATTTTAAGACTCTGTAAAGTTTCTTCCGACATGCAAAACGAAAAAAAATTTCCTCCCCCAGTGCACTGTGGTCCCAAATCCAATTTTTTCGACATAAATTAAAAAAAAATTTTTGTTCGCTTTCTTAAAGGCGTGTAGTTTTTATTAATTTAGATACCCCAATTATGTAGAATCCCCAAAAAATAACTTTTAGATGCCAGTCTTGTCCGTTGTACAGGATGTCAAAGTTGGCGCTTTGAGACCAGATATAAAACAGTGGACAGCTGAGTTAAATATTGCTTTTAAAAATCGTGTCTTAAAAATAAAAAAAATAAGAAGTCACTGACAATGGAAAACAATGAAAAAGGTTTGTGCAATATGTTTTTAGAGAAAAAGAAAATTATATAGTTTGTGTTCTGTGGAGTATAAGTTGTTGTATTGCGCTGTGTTGTTGCTTAATTTAGTATCAGGTGAAAAGTAATAATTTAATCTTTAAAATAGTATATGGGTATTTCCATTGTCGCGACGCGACATTCGTACGCCTTTGAGGAGCAAAAATATGCATAAAAACCAATAATCAAAACTGATTTTATATACGATTGGATAGCATTTTATTAGAAGTACGTACCAATAGTGCAAAAGCCAGAATGAGGTGATTTTGTGTTTTCAAAATATAAGCAACTGCATCTAATAAAACGCAGATTTCTGCGAATTGCAACATACAATTTAAGCGGGACTCATTTTAAACTATAAAAGACTAACGTAGCCTTCTATGGACAGTTTTCACGTTCAAATACATGCATTCATTCAATTTTTATAGGTTTAATAAAAAATTAGAAAGCGACATATTTTTCCACATTTGAAATAAAAATTAATTCAAGCCATTTCAACTCAAGATTGTATCAAGTACCATAAATGTTGCATTTTTGATAAGTGAGGGTTTTATTCTGCATTGTTAATGAAAAAATAATACACATTATACAAGCTATGAAACATTATATTTCATTGAATACGCCGTTTGAGATAGTCTTCAATTAAAATACTCATCGCAGAATATGGAATGCAATTTCCGGATGTCTGGAAGATTTCGCACATTTGCATTTGGCACTTGTTTTACCCATCTTCATAAAATAAATGCTCCGAAAAAGTAATTATGGCAAAAAATGAATTAGCATCGCGAACGCGACATTATAATAACAATGAAAAGAATGTGAAATTTTACCAATAATATAGCGTTCCCATAGACACCAACTTTTAACTTCTTACTAAAGGGTGCCCCAATAAGAACGATAGGAAAATAAATTTAAATAAAACGACAACGGTTTTAGATATCAAATTGGTTTTGGCTTTATTTTGAAGCTACATTCATGCCATTATGTATGGAATAAGACATCATTCAAATGGCCACCTCGGGATCGCTGGCAGTGCTTCAGCAGCGGAGAGGCCTTATTCTGAGACTGATCGGCGTCGATACGACCGATTTGAATCATCTTCAACACTATGTTTTCATCACTTTAACCAGTTCGCATTCTGGTTGGCTTCTTCGAGTCCAAAAGTGCTCAAACTTTGGCACGGTGCGTCGAATTGCCTGCTCACTGAAGCCATGATGACGGCCGACGTAATTCACGACGAAATTCACGTTGCGTATTCACAACAGAATCGGAATTTCGGAAATATTTTTTTTTTATTATTTCTAAGCGTTCGGGAAGCGTGAAACGATGAATGGTGAACTGGCAAACCTTTCTGAATATTCTGATGGCTGGATGACGTTTGTATCTTTGACAGCTATCAAGTAATCGCTATTGGAAAAACTATCATTACTATTGGGGCACCCTTTATTTGTTTGGTCTATACTGAATATATTCATTTACATAGTTAGTGAAACCATAAATTAGTTACTTGGATAAAATCTATTACAAATAAAAGTTGCTTCCATTAAAAGTTGCTTCCATGTAGAAAATTAAATTTTCTGTTTTCAGACCGATTTTCTAATAATAATATGTAACATAAGCTGTAAATAAAATTAAGTGTATTATAAAAATTTAGGCATTTTTTCAATATTATGCCAAACAAAAAAATCCAATGATTATTAACATTTAAATTTTGGGTACTGGTAGGCTTTTATGTGGAATCGCCCATATGTAGCTTTCCCCGTTTTTGCCCCATTTGAAAATAAGTATTCTTCATTTTTAGTAACCGTTCAACTGCAAAATAAAGTTCAAGTTTGGCTGGATGAGCGGTGAGTGGTGGGCGTGGCCGATTTGGATGAAGTTTTCAGGATGTGTTGCTACTTTTAAATGTCAGCTCCGTGCAAAAGACATTCAGTTTCAAGACATTCTGACGAAAGGAAAGAGTTTTATACTAAATATTCGTTGTGAGTTGTATGGGCGGTGTGCATGGCCGATTTGGATGACACTTAATTTTTTTTTTTATTTCTTGTTAATAGAAGCCATCATATTAGGTTTGAGCAAAATATCTTGTGTCTACGAGTTAATGCCAAAAGAAATTGGATTTGGGACCAAAGTGTAGTGCAGAGCTGTAAAAGAATTAATTCATTTTCAAATTTCAGCCTTTCGAATTTCATTTTGAAGATTTCATTCTACAATTCGATCTAATGAATTGTGAATTAGAAATTTAAATTCATAATTCAGATTTCAACATATGAACTGTGAATTCATAATGTTAATTCGTTTTTTTAAGCTACGCAGAAAAACTTTTGTTCGTAAATACAACCAATCTTTTAATCAATATAACAATTTATTTGTTACAACTCAGCCTATCAAACTTTTCACCTTGTCAACGCGAGCAATTCAAAATTTTGTTTGCGACAATTAATGGAAGTATTAACACTCAACGAAAATTTTCAATTAACGATTTGTAATATCAACAACCAAAGGTTTAAAAAATCAACCAATTATTTTAAATAAATAAAAAAGGAAAAACTGCCTCTTCTACATATTACTAAAAGCAAACTGATATGCTTCTTTTACAAATTGTCCAACTAGATATATAGTCACTGTTTTACCAGGGTTTGACAACATCCATTCATTCATGGCAATGCGGTATCTAGTTTTGAAAGGCCCATATACTGTGCCATCAAGTGGTTGCAGTTTATGAATGCAATGTGGTGGGAATATGACTATAATAATGAAGTTTTTTCTGGCAAATTCAACCATTCTGAGGTTCACATGGGAGCTGTGATTATCCATTAAAATCAATTCTGGATTCTCCTTTGATGGCTTTAAGTGTATCACAAAGTGTTGAACCGCTTTAATAAAACACTCCTCAGTCATCCATACAGAAGCTTGAGCCAATCCCAGCGCTCCAGGCGGACCATTATTAAACATAACATCTTTGTAGTTTACTCTAGGAAACACAAAAATTGGCGGTAAAATCCCACCAGCAGCATTAATAAACAACAGAGTTCACCAATGTTCCTCGTTCGGCTGAGGTAACTTGTCCAATTTGTTTCGAACCTCTTTCAGCTATGACTTTAGGAGGATTGGTGACGGTACTGCATCCTGTTTCGTCGGTGTTAAAAATTATTTGATGAGGAAATTTGTTTTTTCTTAAAACAGTGCTCAGTTTCTCATATAATGAGTTCACATTAGCTTTATTAAAACTTTTTGCACGGAGTAGAGAAGTGCTGTCAGGTTTTCGCACAGTTAAATCTGTGTGTCTTCTCATAAACCTTTTGAGCCAATCATCACTTGCAGTTTCAATTTCCTTCCATTTATCTGGGCAGTTATCATTGGAAATGGCATAATCAAATGCCAGCTTCTTTGCTTGAAGTCTTGTTCGACCATAGGACATTTTAGAAGCAGTCTTTAAATAATCTTCAAGCATATTCTCCAGGTCTGTTGTGAAGATGCGCTTTTTTCCTCTATTAGGAAAATGCTTATAAGATGGTACACCTGAAGCCTTTACTTTTTTTACCAATTTTATATTTACAATAATTTAATAATATATTTTTTAAAAATGCGTATTTAATATTATTACATTTTGTAATACTCTTTCATAATCTGGCTCTTTCATGCCACTTCTCCTCTACTAAATCTATCTATCTAAAATTTATATATTTTGTCCTTAAAATGAAGCCAAAGACGTGATAACCCAAATTGAATATCTGTAAATAAACCGATTTTTTTTTTGCTTCTTCTGATTGTGTATTTAGCCGCCAAATTAGTCGTCACTTATAGTTAAAATTTTACCATGACCACCATTCGCGAAATTCGAAAAAAAATTTATTTTCACTATTTTGAATTGAGTGTTTCGCAGCTAGACAAAATGTCCTCTAACGGTTAAAACTTGACCATGCCCACCATCCGCGAATATTTTGTGCTTAATAATAATCTCGAGTTTGAGAAGCTAAATCGAAGCACAGATAATGTGTAGCTAGATATCGAAGCTAGAACAACGAAGATTTCGAAGATTTTCAAAAATGAATGAACGTCGGCTATTGTCTAAGACTCGTTTATAGATCAGAGAAAGATCTTTCAACATCACTAGCTGACGAACTGGTGCTGTTTATTTAAAATGCAATTGCAACATCGTTTGGCGTGTAATTCATCAATATATTTATCTGGACTCATGTGAATTTATACCACTTAATATCATTGAAATTTTTCGCAACGTAGCAAAATCCAGTATTTTTGTAAGGACAAACAGCAATCTATATTTATGAATTTGAAACGCGCGCAAGAGCAACGTGTAAGCATTTTTGAAAACAACATACGTCATTCAGCGTTATGAATTATGTTTATCTGATTGGAAAGCATGCTTAATTACGAGTATTACGAGTATATCTACTGCATATTCGTATGTAATATGAAATTTTAGCACGAAATATTTACGGAAAATCAAAATTTGCTGATATATTTTTTTTGCCCTTAGTTAAGAGTACGAAATATTTGAAATAAATATTATATTATTTAATATAAATATTTTGATACAAGCCCTGTTATAACATATTCTTTGGCTGAGGAAAAAGTACTGTTGTGCCATCGGCTTATAGCCGATGTGAACTTCTTTACTTGTTTTGTTTAAAGTATCGCAAAATAGTAACTATTATGTTTGGTCCCTGCTGTTAAGCACATACTATATATATATACCAAATACTTAACAGTTTCATTCATCACATATCATATCTCTTCCAATATCATCTAACTGCAAATGTTGTTTATTCGGTTGGCATCTTATATGACTTATGAACGGGTCAAATGATACAAGCAGACGGTGAAAAAAATAAGTATTTGTTCTGTTGGATTCGCTAGAGAACATTAACCTGCAACTTCATATAATCAATTTGTTTTGTTGGCTTCTTCTAGTAATTCAAACAAAACGTTAAATAAATTCTGTTTATTTTTTTAAATTTTCAATAAAACAATTATAATTCCCATGCATTTTGCTATTCTTACGTAATTTTTAGCCATAGTTTTATGGTTTTATTTGGTTTTTTTACACCTTTTATTAAATTCTTTTCTTCAATTTTATCAATTTAGTTTTATTTGTTTTCTAACTTTATAATATTTGGCTTAATGAATCGCCTTGCCTAAGAGTATGCTATAGAAATTGAGATTTATATTTGCACTTTTCTTACAAAATTGATGACTTCTTCGAAATGTCGGGCTTTTGTTTTTTTCATAATTTATTAGAACTAACTCTAAGCTTAAATTTTTTTCCCCGCTTAGAAAACAACTCGTCATAACTCACATATTTTCTGTCCCATTTTCATTTCGGCTTAACTGTTAAACCACTTATCGTATCTAACTGATTCTTGCAGGTAGTTCATGACTAAATGTTATATTTAACTAAAAAAACATTTTCTGTTTAGAAGTACTTTTGTTTTCTATTAATGCAGTACTGAAATTAATAAAAATCTTAGTCAATTACAACCCTATAATCTTTATGTGATTTCCAACGCTTGTATTTAGACAACTCCCTACAAAACTGAATCATTACTTTTTCGAAATCAATTGGTCGAAAAAAATAATCGCAGGCTTAAATATACGCTCAAATTCTAAGTTTCATTGAAATATTTCGAAAAAGTCAGAATTTGAGACAGTTTTCGGATTTTTGTGGTAGACCCTAGTACTGGAAGTACCCTTAGTAATGGACCGATCAAGATGGGAGGATGTTTATGGCTACAAAGGAAGCACAAGTGACAGTTTTCGAAAAACACCCTTTTGCAACGCCCACTTTTCCAATTTTCGGAAATCATATAACTTGCCTTTAAACATGTTCAAATATCAAATTTCATTAAAATATCTTGAAAAACTTCGAGTTTAGAGCAGTTTTTGTGATTTTCATAACAGAACCTTGTACTCCAAGATTTATAGAAAATAAGGTACGCTTTGCGCAGCTCCGTTATGTTGTGAATTTGATTGAATTGAATTGAAATGAAGGCCTTGTGACGTTATGCGCAGAACGATTCATTAGTGGTACACATGCAGCTTCGCAAATGCCTTCGCAACTTTTCCCATCGTAAATTTTCATATAAATTTTGACAGTTGTGTGACAAATTTCTCATTTCCCACAATTTGCGAAGCTGCGTGAGTCCCACTATTATTTTTTCGAGATATGCGCAATCTGGTTTCTATAAATCTTGCTTGTACTCGAGGTACCCCTAAAAATGTTCCGATGTGGTCCATTCTCGAACTTGTTCATACTCATGTCCCCGTGAGCGCGCATACCGAATTTCGCCAAGATAGCTCAACTCCTTCGATAAGAACACTTTATACAGACAGAGAGACGGTGACACTGATCACTTCTATATATATATTGTATGGTCGATCTCGACTGGTTCTGGATGTTAGACACAACCACACAAACGTAATATACCCTCGAAACAGAGTGTGTCGGGCATAAAAATATCACATAACGCCGGTAAAGTACGTTTAAATGCAATGAAATTGATAGTAAAGGCTTTTTCTCTTTTTCCGCCATGACAGCCGGTCGCTGTGAAATTCGATTTCAAATGATTGCAGCGCTATTTTGCGCGCAATCCTGCAGCCATAGGCGGGCTAGAGGTCAAGGGGCCCACCGGGCTTTTGAACAATGTTACCTAAGAAAACAAAAACCTAACAGCTAAAAAGCACAGCGCACTGGGGGCCCACCGGGCATTTGCCCGGTTGCCCATAGGCCCAGTCCGCCCCTGCCTGCAGTGTTGACTAAAATTTGCAGCGCTCAAACGACGAAAAATCCATTCCATTTGGTAATCAGCGCTGCATCGCTGGATACCCCAGCAGGAAATGTCTTGGTGAAACAATTAATGATTTCAGCATGACATTAGAGCCGCGACTCCTCCTGATTATACACCAACTTTCTAATGAAATTGACACACAAGCGGCATTGGCCGTCACAAGAGTATATGTCACGAGTTGGTCATCGAAAGCAGGGTTCGGAAATCCGTTCTTTTTGATTCGTTCGCGAACGAATCGTTATCACACGAACTGATTTTTTTTTCGTTCGCGAACGAAATATTTTTTGATCGCGAAAAATATTTTTGATTCGTGAACGGAATCGGAAAGCAGACGAACTGAAAAAAAATTCGTGAGCGAATTTAATCGGAATTAATCTTTTCTTTTCCGTTCTCCGCAGTATGTTAAGTATGCAATTTTGTATTTTTTACGGGTTGAAATTTTCTTCTCAATCTTGAAGAGTTTGCTGTGCATTGGCCGCTGAATAGAAATGAATTAAAAACAAGTAAGAAAGCTAAAGTCGGTCAAGCCCGAATTTGAAATACCCAGCGTCCCGACATTATGAGCGCTCTATGTTTTGCTTTTCTATTTGTGGGCGTGGCAGTGGGAGGGCCACATAAATTATTTCCCTACACCTTTCATTCGCCTTAGTGAACCTATGTTGCGAATTTGAAGCTTCTACGTCTTTTACTTCGGAAGTTACGAAAATTCTCCAGGATATGTCCCTTTTCGTAGTTTACCAGTACACCAAATATCAATGGAATGTGTTGAGTGGTTCGCAAGTTACAAGCATTTTACTGAAAACACAATAAATTCATTTGTGCGCGTGGCAGTGGGCGGATGTCTCCCATTTTTACTTAGGATCATACTCGAACCCCGGTATACATGTGTGCGAAATTTCGGCTTCATTGGTTCAGCCGTTTCGGAGGAGATCCGACCACGGACGGACAGACGGTCAGACGGACGGACGGACATGGCTAAATCGTCTAAATCGATTCAGTTTTTGATCCTGATCATTTCTATATACATTTGTCTATATCTCCGGAGCTTAATTATCCCTGTTACAAGATTCGCACAAAACTAATATACCCCGCTTACGCTGGCTATAAAAATACAACGCACAGGTAAGAATTGTGCTCGTGCGCTAAAACCTGAACTGAATTTTTCCGTTCTCTAAAAAATTCTTTCCGTTCGGCAGCCAGCGAATTAAAAAAAAATCAGTTCACAGGTAAAAATTGTGCTCGCGAATTAAAAGCGAACAGTTCGCATAGCGACCATTTTTCGGTTCGCGAACGGAATTATTCCATTCTCTAAAAAACTCGTTTCCGTTCGTTGGCGAACGAATTGAAAAAATTCAGATCGCAGGTATGGATTGTGCTCGCATAGAAAAACGAATGGATCACGTTGAGAGTCGTAAAATGAAGAAGAACTGAATTTTTCGGTTCGCGAAGGGATTTTTTCAGTACCCTGATCGAAAGTGGAGTTGATCTACTCCATCGTATCAATACCTCCTGTTTTGCAAGACAATGTCATCGTTCGGGAGTGATACCATCTTCTTTCGATGACATTGCCATTAGAATTACGACGAAAAACACCTCCATTCGATGACAATGCCATTGGAATTGAGGAGCACTCAAATTTTCCCCTTGATATCCTTGATGAAAAAATTAATGAATTTGTCCTTTATGAGAAATTTTCCGGCTGGCTAAACACTCTTACGTGCAGCGCTGCATGATGCGGTGTGTGCGGCCCGCTTTACAAACTCAATTTTCTTCTGAAAATATTTTCATAAAAAGTGGAACTCTAAGACCAGCAAAATCCGAAATCTTAACAGAAAGTTATTCAGTTTAACATTTTCGCTCGTATGTTGCCTTTTGTTACCGAAATTGACATTACTTTGGCATTTATACAAAGAAGAAGAATTTACGTGACTACTTTAAAAGAAATGAAGTTAAGCAACAAAATGGCAGCAGCATAAGAGGGTGACTGCTATTTGCAAACAATGTATCCTCGTAAACTGATAACAAATGAACTTGGCGTGATTGTTTCGAACTTACCCTATCTTCGTTGTTGCATATGAAAGGCGTGGCTTAACTATTCGTTTAAGTGTCATGCGTGTGACTGTGATGGCGATATTGATGTTTACGACGAAATAAAAGGGGATATTTTGGTTATGACGAGTGTGATAAAATTAATATGAGAAAACTCATTCGTAACGGATATGGAACGTTAAATTTTACGCATTTAAACGCAAAAGTTTTATATCAAGCTACAATGTTGGGCTTCTATTTAATGTTTTAATGGGCATTCAAGGTGAGCTTAAGATTTATACACTCCGTAAAACGTGAAAATAGAGTGCAGCATTTTTATTTGTTTTTTTGATTTTTACTTGATACTTTTTATTAAATACTTGACACACTTTGTTTCGTGAGTACGTGATCCAACGAATAAACATTTAAGTTTGGTAGGCATATTCTGCAGTAAAACAGATCGATGTTTGTGTCGATAAAATTTTATATTTTTAAGTTTTCCCCACTATTGACGTTGCGACGCACAATTTAGTTCGAGCGTTAAGTTCCAGCACACATTTCGGTTAAGTTCGAGCAACGTTGAACGTGTGTAGTGAACTGCTTGAGACTAACCATACAGAATATGTACAGAAATGCGTAGCGTTGCCACAAGATCCGATCTATCCATCTACACAGTTTTCTTATCGAACGGCCCCTACAACCTAATTGAAATAGTCGAATGGGGAGGGGACGGCTAAGGCGGGCCTTATATCACCGATATTATTACTTCGATTATCATCGGATAAAGCTTAAAGTTCACACTATCAAATTATAGGCCTTCCCTAAGTCGTGTGTTTGCCTCGAAAAACCTCGAAAACGCGAGCTTCGAAAATGACCTGTCAAGTTTTTTATGAAATATTGTTCGCGCTAGCTTCGAAAGCTTTCAAGTCAAATTAGTAAGCAACGTCCAGCTCAAGATTTACACCAGCATCAACTATATACGGTATGGGTAAGGCTCCCATCTATCCTGTATTTTAAAGGATACTCCTGTATTTTGGAAGCAAAACCCCGATCCTGCTTTTTTGCTCAAAACCCTGTATTGTACTAGTGGTATTGATGTAATAGCGCAAACCTCATATTTTTCCACCCTCATAAACCAACTGTCAAATTTTGTATGAAAATTATTTTACGCGCTCTGCACTGCGATTAGATAGCGCAAAGCGAGCGTATAAAGCGCATAAACTCTTTGACTCGTTGTTTTGAAGTTTTTTAAAGATATTAAATTGAATATTTATTTAAAAAAATTCTTTTCTTGCTCAATTTCGGCATTTGTTTTGATTTTCCTCAAATTTCAGTATTGATTATCTGTTTTTCACAACTTTATACGTCAGTTTTGCATGCTTTGCGCTGTTACATGAATACCACTACTGTATTTTGCCCAATTAAAATGTGAAGTTACACTGAGCGAACTTAACCATGATTGTTTTTAAAGGGCGCATTGTTATTCACAGTCCTTTTGATTTTCGAGCAGAACAAATATTTCAAAAGAAAAATGGTTGAGTTAACAACATTTTTGGTTGATTTAAAGGAAATATCACACCCTGACAACTAAACTGACACAAATCAAAATTTCTGAAATTCGAGTTATGCTATGAATCTTGTTCCCAAGTCACCCATCTACCTGCAGGAAAAATTCCATTCCATTTTTCTCATTATAAAAGGCCGAAAAAAAGCCGTAATGTATTTTTTCTTGCTTTGATCGACACTGCGACGAATTTTGTTTTTCGCGTTTTCTGAAAAATGGCAAATTTTAAGTTGTGCCACTTTAGTGGACCGGGTGCGATATGTTTAAATACATTTCTTTTCGTTCGGTATAATTCTCATTTGTTTTATAAAATAGGACATATAAGATATGTATTCATCTTATAACTTTTTTAGCATTGCGAAAGCAAACAGCGTGACAAAAGCGAACGGAGTGACAAAATGGGATGAAGTCCATCCGATGGCAACTTTTGGGGAGAGTAAATTAAAGCTTTGACATTTCTTCTTGTATAGGTATATTTTTTGTTAGTTCAACAACTTAAATTTAAATCATTTTTTGAAAATTATCATTTCAATTCAACCTGAAATATGGTTGATTCAAAAGCGAAATCTTTATTTTTTCCGACAAGAAAAATTGTTAAAATAAAAATATGATAATAATATGAAGATGGTCAATGGGCTGAGGTGGTGAGAGTGGCTAAGGTGTTGGTTAAAGATACCTGATGATGAACCTGTAAGCTGGGTTCGAAACCGGTCGTACCGGCTTTCCACACTTCTCGGCAATTTATGAAAAATAAATTTTTTCAATTGCCAAAATAATACATATTTCACTATAAGTGAAAAATGAGGGACCATAAAGCCCAAATAATAATTAATGAAAAAAATATTCCTTGTTGAAGCCTTTTTGCATGTTTTTCCTTTTGATTTAACCAGATTGCTGGTTGGATTTTTTCTCTGTGCAACGTCACAACTTCACTTTAGCATGGGTAAACAACTACAATACGAATGCTACAAAATAGCGGTACCCGAAGCAGTGCCATAGCAACCATAGGGGCAAGAGGGGGCTTTGCCCCCCAACGCATTTTTGTTTTGCCCATGAATAAAATTGAAAAAAATTTTTTTTCCCCCCACGCAAATTGGAAAAATAATTTTACCCCCCACGCAAAACAGAATTGCTACGGCACTGACCCGAAGTGGCGCTATCTTGTTTCTGCAGTACTTCCGAAGTGGTGAAAATTCATACTGCGGCTAGTCGCAATTCCAACCCTTACTTTTAATGTAGTTTGTTAGGAGATGGCCGCTATTTGCAGCCAAATTTAATATGTTATTCATTAGGTAAAGGAGTCTATGATCCTGGTCCGCTAATGTGGATGAACATTTCATTTAAAAAAAGTAAACCCTATTGAGATATGGGAGGGAGAGAAACAGAAAAATTTTGAATTTTTAAATTGTTTAATTTTTTCATTTTCATTTCTTTTAAAAGCACTTTGTTTCGGACGAGCCTAGAAACTTGGGCTTAACAGATCGAAGTAGGCAAACCAGGAAATTAACAAGGTTCGAAATCGATATACTTTTGAGCATTCTAAATATACTTGTATGTAGGTAGGTAGGTTGAAGTGGCTGCCACTTAGGCCGTTAATCGGCCCATTGTGATACCACGGGGGTGTTTTTTTGTGTTTGTGTGAGTGTATTGTCTTTTTATGTAGTGTGCCCCTAACATGCGATTTTTGAAAAACCAGTGCTAGGCTTGGAACATTACACTCCGTTTCGCCTTTGCCGGGAATCGAACCTCGGACCCTGGGATCAAGAGCATAGCACGCATCCCCTACGCTATCCCAGAGCCACTACATGTATGTATATATGAAAAATAATAAAAAGAAAATTAATAAAGACAACTTTGGAACTTAAACTTAATTGTTCTTAATTATAAAAGTAGAAGGTGAACCTTGATGGCGGAAACATTTGGTCCTTCGAGCCGCATGGAACACCACCGAAGCCTAAAGATAAGATTCCTTTGTCAAATATTATATAGAAAGATTGGATAGATCGCTGGTGGCATGCATACATGTTTGCCAGGCGAATGTCATTTTGATGGAACCATTGTTTGGTATAAAAATGGCGGATAGATTTTTTGTGGTACATACAATGTACTTATGTTACAATGTACATATTGGCCGCGAAAATGGACAGATAGGGAAAGATTTGATAGATCGCTTGCTGCATACATACATGTTTGCAATGCGAATGTCATTCATTGCTGAAATTCTATTGTGGGTTTCAATCTAGCAACCCAATATCATATATGAATATTTTTCTGATCTTTTTCCTTATAGGAACTGAAAATTTAATTCTAGCATTAATAAATAATCCAAAATCCAAATACGAGAAGCATTCTTTTACACATGTAAGTATCGGCTATACAGTCCACTGCGGAAATACGAGGAAAAGGGGAAAAGGAAAGAATTCGATTGAAAAAAAAAAGTTGGCAGTTATGGAACTGCCGTTGGAAGTGAAAACATAGAATGTGTATTGAAGTTTGAAATGCATAATATTTGATTTAAAATTATTAAAATCAATCTGGATTTTTACATTTAATGAGACTCAGAGAAACAATTATAGGCATGTTATATGTAAAGTATTTTATTATTTTATTATTGAAATATATTGCTGGCTGCACAAAGTTTTAACAATTAATTACACTGCTCAACACTAAATTTTCCTTTGACTTGAAACCAACTTTTTTTTTGTCGTATTTGTTTCACTGAAGCAAAATATATGCTTTAAGTTTGAAACTTAGCTCGCGTTTTTTAAATATTCGCTAAGAAAGGTTTTGTGATTTTTTGTCAATATTTTTTAGTCGTAGTTTTATCGTTCGAACCGTTTCAAAAAATTTAATTCATATAAAACAAGAGTAAATATACAGCATATCCCTCATACATATGGATGAAATCGGTTCAACAGCTTAGGAGCTATAGGGCGATAAAGGCAAAAATTTTAAGAAATTTTTAACAACTTTGTACAAAAACTTGATTTCAAGCCCATATAATTTCCGAAGAAGATTCGGTATTCAGGTTTAGGCTATCTTAAGTAAATGAGTGGATTTTTAAAGAGCATTTCAAGACCCAGAAAAAGAAAATCCGATGAGTTGTTCATATTTGAATTGGGTTTTTAGAAAAAATGAGACGAGTTTTTTTCGCCAGAAAATATTTTATATATTTTAGCTTCATTTGATTTTTCATCGTCGTCTCTATCATTATCCGAGGACACCGGAGATACAATATGAACAATACAATATGTTGCATGCCCAGTGACAATACTAAGAATCACAACGTCGAGCTTTCGTTTTCTATTAGTACCCAGCGGCCAAAGTGCTGCTTACAGAAGCGATGAACCGTCCCAGCGGCCAACAATGCCTACCGCCTACAACCGCCTACCACATGTTCAATTTCGGTGCTATGATTCGATGTGTACATAAAGGAACGTGTCCAAACTACGTGAACCATTTTTTACTACTTTTTACCCCGCTCCCCCCCTCGGTGACAATCCGTAGAATAATTTAAGTGACCAATTTGTCCAAGTGTAGTACTTTCAGTTTGCATACTCTCTTTGCGCTGTAGTGAGAAAGAAGATCGAATGAACTGAGAGAACCGAAGTCAAAGTGAGAAACCAAGAGCGAGTTGAATCAAATCCCAGTCGGAATATGCAATGTTTAGATATTACTATTTTTGCAACAGTTTCTATGCGGAATTTGTCGTTCAAAATTATAATTGCGATGTCATAAAAATGAATGATAGCTATCGTAAAATTTTTTTTAACCACTCACGAATTTTTAAGACGTAATATTTTTCCTTTGTCATCAATGAATTTCCAAAAGAAGATATTCATGGAATATCAAATTGCTGACTGGGGTGTTACGTCGACGAATCACATAAAACTTTTTAGGAATGCTTCTCACTGAAAGCTACGCACACTAATATAGCCGAGATATACGTACACGACGACCGTGACGGTTACAACATATACAAATGCATTTTGAACTTAAAGATTTGCTCCCTGCTCAACGCGCCTATAGAAGTTTTCACTTCAAAAATTATTGGTAATTGAATAATTACATGCAAAATTATTAAATTTTTTGAGACAGAATTGAATCTTCTAAAAAGAAAAGATGAAAAGGCTGGTATAGTTATATTCTCCTTTCTCTCTTTTGAATAGAAAAAGGATAGAAAGATTATGGCGGAACCACAAAAAAAGACATCAATGCAAATGGCTCTATGGAATCTACAAAGGCTCCATGAAAATGGAAAACTGGACTCATTTACCTCGGTCGGTCGATGCCAGATATTTATCGACGTGATCGAAGAACACTGGAATGCCTTTAAAGAAAATCATAGCTCGATTTACTCGGATTATGAGCAAATTGAGGGAGAGCAGAATGAATCCATGACGGAATGGATAAAAGGAGAAGAAGCATACATAGCTTGCAAGGGAAAGGTTCAGGATCAGATTGATGCCATCAGGCTAAGTCAACCGATTCTAGTTCAGCTGCCATTCAATCCTCGCAATATTCCTAATACATGGGGAACATTTGACGGGTCACTGATTAAATGGCAGGTCTTCAGGGCAGATTTATGAACGCTGTTCATAGTCGAGAGGACATTTCTCCGGCTTATAAATTTAGCTATCTGCGTAACTCTCTAACCGGTCATGCCGCAGAAAATCTAGGAGTGTGGGAAATTTCAGATGAAAATTATAGTGGAACGGTTGAATGAGTTATCCAATGCCACATACCATTTGACACGAAATAATTTTCGCCGCTTATTTCGACTGCCGATTTTACAATCACCGGTTCGTGGGAATGATTTGCAACGGATGGCTAACGTCGCTTACGAAACGGCTCGGCAGTTGTGTGCCCTTAAGTACCCTACCGAGCATTGGGATGCGGTTCTCGTACACATTTTGCATGAACGCATGGACAGTGATACAGCTTTGCAATGGGAGCGCAGTCGTAAAGATGATAAGCCTACATTCAAGGACATTCATGACTTCATATTCTCGCAAGCACGGAGCCTGCAACATTCAATTAATGACGCAGTACATTCGACGATCTTACTGGATTTCTAGGATTAGGAATGAAATAAGAACATTCCTGCGCAAGTGTGTGGTATGCCTGCGGTATAATTCCAAATTGGAAAATCAGCTGATGGCTGATTTACTGGGGGATAGGGTTCAAACAGTTGTCTGCGTATGTCTAAAGACAAGGGCAGTTCATCTCGACTTGGTGACAAATCAATCTTCAGCAGCGTTCATCCAATGTTACCTACGATTCATCGGAAGGCGTGGTCGATGTGAAAGGATATACAGTGACAACGGAAGATCGTTTATTGGGCGAAGAATGAAATCGAAAAAACATTGAACTTTGGAAACAATAAGGAATTCATTGACTTTATCAACTGCAAGGGTACTAAATGGAAATTTATGACGCCAGCAGCACCACATCAAGGAGGAATATATGAGGCTGCTGTTAAATCCATGAAATATCATCTGAACTCATACACTCACACATGAAAAGTTCATGACTCTGCTAATCGAAATTGAAGCCATTCTTAATTCCAGACCTCTTTATCCGCTTACTGACGATCCGAATGACCTGCAAGCGCTCACACCTGGTCATTTTTTGGTGGGAGAGCCATTGGTACCACCGCCTGTATTCAACTACGATCAACTACCGCACCACAAAGATATCAAATTGTGGAAAGAAAAACAGAAAATGATCAAATGCTTTTGGACGAGATGGAGGGAAAGGTTTTTGACAACTCTTCAAGAGAGGAAGAAATGGAGAAGAGAGAAAGAAAATATTGCCATAGGTCAACTAGTCCTTTTAAAGTCGGAGAATTTTCCACCAGCGCAATGGGCATTGGCATGAGCTGCGGAACTGATCACCAGCAAAGATGGGAAGGTTAGGTCAGTCATTTTACGAACCGAAACCAGTCGATTAGCATGACCACTAACAAAGATCTGCATAGTGCCTCAGAAGCTGCCTCAAGATAACCATACACCTAGCTAACTTTTCAAATAAAAACCTACGGTTTTTCTGGGGACTGTTTCGGACAAACCTAGAAACTTGGGCTAACAGATCGAAGTAGGCAAACCAGGGAATTGACAAGGTTCGAAATCGATATGCTTTTGAGCATTCTAAATATATATATATGAAAAATAATAAAAAGAAAATTAATAAAGAAAACTTTGGAATTTAAACTTAATTGTTCTTAATTATAAAAGTTGAAGGTTAACCTTGATGGTGGAAATACACTTCATTGATTATGTTATAATAAAACGCTAGCTCATAGTGTTGATCAACAATAACATAAAACGTTACTGATTCGATCACAATCGCTTAGTTTTAAATGCACTTCAATAAAAAGCATAAGTGACTTAAACTTGCTAACAAAATGTGTATAACATAGCAGATATCTTCAAAATATGCAAAACGCTGTTGTCATGAAAATTTCATAAGATTTCATTGAAAAAAGGAATAATCAACGCTTTTTCAAATTAAAATTCCGTTTGAAGAAGGGTCTGTTGTAGCGAGCTCTTGCTTCCCTGAAATTTTCACTAGCAGATCATTCGAATCACCACAAATTGGTCTCTTTACAAATAAATTCTTCAATACTTCTGAATTGATGATTTTGTCATGCATGCGATAAAATCCGGCTGCGTAACGTTCTGTTGCGTGCTGGGGATGCACGTCTAAGCGAAGACCACAAAAAAGAAACTCCGTTGAATTCAGTTTGCAATTATTGTCTATTAAAGCCCTTTGTTAACACAGGCCGACACAGTTTTTGGTGCCTATGGTTTTGAAACTCATTTAGAATATCTGGACTCAGGTGATTTCAATCGGTTTTTCTCAATCAGCTCTAGTTAAAGAGATATAGGCAAAATATGTTCTTTTCGAGCTTGATATACTTAACTGCCATCAAATCGGTTGCTTATTTTTATACTACTAATTTTTTTGCAGGAGTGAGAAGTGAAAAGACAGGTATTATAACAAATGTAGATTGTTTTCTTGGTTTGTAAGAGTTTATTGGAAATTTTCCAATTCGAAACTGAAAATATTAGTTTTTCCCCAAATTTTTCAACTCTGAACCCTTTTTTACCCGATTTCCTTCGGTGCAACGCCTCCAAATTGGCATATTTTTGAAAAACACATTTAATTGACAATAAAATGGTGTATAAATATTGATAAGTTCTTGAGAAGTTCCGAAACTATTCAGGTTGAAAAAAAAAGAAGAGAATCTATGTAAAATTTATAATAAAAACACAAGTTTGCTTTGCAATGTATTTAGTTACATAGTATTTAGTATTGTACATGAAGAAATTGTCTTTTAACATAAGTGATTTTCTTGAGTGAACGTTTTTTGGGAAATCGCGCATAAGTCTAGTCTGCCATCATACGAATGTCCCATTTCCCTTGATACCTTTTCTCCATTGTTTTAATATCCTGGTGGAAGCGTTCTCCTTGTTCTTCGCTGAGATCTCCTAGGTTATATTCAAAGTGATCTATATGACTATGGAGGTAGTGTACTTTTATTCTCATGTTCCAGCCTAAATTTTTAAAATTCAGGAGCATTTCTTCAACTAATTCTTTGTAGTTGTCCGAGGAAACTTTTTACTACTGCTACAAAAGATTTCCAGGCTAATCTTTCTAATTCAGTCATAGATGCCATAAAAATTATGGAGTCTTTAATTAGCTGACGTATTTTGGGCCCATCAAAAATGCCTGCTTTTAGTTTTTCAGTGCTTAATCCAGAAAATTTTTGGCAAATAAATTGAAAACAATGACCATTTGTATTCAGAGCTTTAACAAACTGCTTCATCAGTCCAAGTTTAATGTGCAAGGGCGGAAGAATGATTTTTTCTCGGGAAACCAATGGTGGATTTATAACATTATTCTTGCCGACGAGCAAAGGATCTCTTAATTCCCAATTGTTTCGTATCCAGTGGCTTGATTTTTTTCGACTATCCCATAAGCAAATAAAACATGGGTATTTTGTATAGCCACTTTGTTGACCTAGCAAAAAATTTATCATCTTCAAGTCGGCACAAATCACCCAATTATGTTCAACATATTTAATTTTCTCTAAAAGAACTGAGATGACTTCATATTTTTCCTTCATAGAAGTAGAGTGAGCAATGGGATTAAAAGCATGTTTGTTGCCATTATGTAGAAGAACAGCTTTAGGACTCCTTTTACTGCTGTCAAAGCAAAGACACCATTCCCTTGCCTGATAGGTTTTCAAGCCCATGTGAGTTAGTAAGTCGCTCACATCACAAAAATATACAAAATTGTCATCTGAATTAAAAAATTGCCATAAGTTTTGTTCTCTTTCCCGGTAGAAACTAATTCGTACATCACATGATAGGCAATTTTTTTCTTTAAGCCTTGATGCTAACAGTGCAGCACGTTCTTTTGACAGATCTAGGTCTTTGATGAGATCATTAAGTTCTTCTTGTGAAACCGTGCCATAGTTTGATGTACCTCCACAGTATTCCATGTCATCACTTCATTCATTTTTCATTTATTGAATCTCCGCAATATTCGGCATCGTAAGACTTAAATTTATACTTGCATTCCCGCGATTCTACAAATAAAGATGAACTTAAAAGAATCCAACGACTAGAGATTCTTCATTTGGAATTGGACTCAGATAATCGAAGTGAGTATCCACGGAAGTGATCGGCAGGAATTCCATTAATTCCTCGCTTCTCTCTTTTTCTATTTAATCGTATATATGTATACGACTCGATCGCGGCCCAAACACCATGATTTAGGTCCGTTTTCTCGTCCTAATTTTAAGTTCTATCTGCCAGTTAAATTTCAATTTTTTTGACTTATTAATCAAATTTGTATGAAATTATCATCCGGATAATTTAACTTTCAGATAAAAATAGATGAGAAAATGGCCCTTAGCCTATTACATTTAATATATCCATTTTAATTTTTTATTTCCATTTGGAATTTCCCAGCGGGAAAAGGTAGACATTGGTAAACGAGCGAGGTAATCGATACAACATATGTCTACCACTTACCCGCGTCGATGAAAATTAACACGGCGATGTCATTGAAAATTCGTTCGTTACCTCTTTCGCTTACATCTTTGTTGAAGAATTCTATGACGAACCCCTCATCAAAAAGTCTACGACGACTATGTGAGCAATAATTTTTCCGCTTCCCTTACCTTTTTCTTCGAAGCATTCTCCTATGACCCTTTCATCGAAGAATTCCTCGACGAATAAGGTAATCGAAGAACAAACTTCCCGCTGGGTTGGTACATTTATAATATAAGAGGCTGTTTCCACTATAACCGCATCTAGCATCTTTCAGCATTTTGCCAAGATGCGGAAAGATGCGGTGTGAATTTATATGCAATTGTTGTTGTATCCTGAACCGCATCTTCTGCGCATCTTTAAAAGATGCGAAGAAAATGCGATTTTTTTCGATTATCTATCGATTTTAACTGCACATGTGTTAATGAACAGCATTTCAGGAATTTTCAGCAGCACAAATGGCGGGAAACCAAGAAAAAATGTAACATTATTATGAGATATACATATATGTACATTATTATGAGAAAAAATTAATTTGTAGTTACTACTGATTTTTCAAATAACTTATTTCTATATAATAGTTAAAATATTCGTCCGAATAGTGGTCGAATATTCGTGGCATCACTAGTAAAAATATCAATTGTAAACAAAAATCAGCTGATTTGAAAGATGCGAAATGCCAAGTGGAAACACAAATCTCAAAAAATCGCATCTTGAAGATGCGAAAGCAAGATGCGGCTATAGTGAAAACGGCCTCTAAGTTTTCTCGGATTTTTCGAAAATTCGTCCAAAACTATCTCTTTCAACTCTTCTTTTGTTTGGTCCACTAAACGTCTATGTGCACTCAGCATACATAATCCTTTGAAGAAAAATTTTTTTGGTAACAATAACACTAGTTTACAAAATTAAAAACAATAAATGTACAGTTGATCCCGCTCTACTTTTTTCATAGATTTTGGGTCCCTGAATCCGAAAAACTCATCGAAAACTTTTTGAATGGATTGGTTTTTGAGATATGACCATTTGAAATTTTGGCTCTTTTTTTTCAAAAGTACTTTCATTTGATGGATCATATCTCGAGATAGAAACAAACTACCTAGTTAAACGATGTACTTACTTAAAGAATATAAAATTTTAAATCAAAATATGTCCCTTTTTTATGATATTATGGTACAGTGTCAATGTAACATAAGCCAAAAGTTCAAAAAAATATTTTTTTCTATTCAAAATTAAGAAAAAAATATCATGTTTAAATTTAAAAAAAATACAAATCCTAAGACTGTATTTTTTTTTGAAAAACCACACCTATAAAATGAACCCTTGTGAAGAAAACGTGATACCAACGAATAAAATCTATGGGTTAATATTGAAGTTATGCCCATTTATGTACAACTTTCAAAGTGCTTCTTTCGTTTACACCAACGAGTATGCTTTAACATTTTTAAAATTATGAAAGTCTCTTGATTTATTTTACTCAATAAAGTATGCTTTACATTTTTTAAGCTATCAAAATCAATGAAGCAAACGAAAATTAGAATTAGTTTTTCTTCGGTATTTGATTCGCGTATAAGAAACCAAATATAATCTCCCATCATTCTTTCGTTCCAAAATACCTGGTAGCGTCTTTCGATAGTCTTCATTTCTTGATGGAATCTTTCACCGTGCTCGTCACTGACATCACCAAGACTCTCAGGAAAAAAGTCCAAGTGGGAGTGTAAAAAATGGATCATTTTTGCATAATTCTCTAACAAATTCGTTACAATAGCCTTAAAATTCGGACTTTTATGGTTTCCAAGAAAATTAGAAACGACTAATTTAAAATAATTCCAAGCCGCGAGTTCATTTGGAGACAAATATGTATGGAAAATGTTGTCTTCAAGCAATTTCTTTATTTGTGGACCATCAAAAACTCCATCCTTAATTTTTGCCTCAGACAAACGTTTAAACAGAGACTTAAGGTAGTTCAACGCTTGACTTTCTTTTTTTAACGCCTTCACAAAGTTCTTGATTAGTACAAGTTTGATGTGCAAAGGAGGAAGAATCACATCTTTTTTTTTTAATTAGAAACAAATACTTGACGTTATTTTCACCCACTTCTCCCCTTTTTCGCTACCAGGGATTTTGGAACGAAAGAATGATGGGAGATTATATTTGGTTTCTTATACGGCAATCAAATACCGAAGAGAAAAAAAGACAAAAGAAAACATCAAACTATTTTTAATTTTCGTTTGCTTCATTGATTTTGATAGCTTAAAAAATGTAAAGCATACTTTATTGAGTAAAATAAATAAAGAGACTTTCATGATTTTAAAAATGTTAAAGCATACTCGTTGGTGTAAACGAAAGAAGCACTTTGAAAGTTGTACATAAATGGTCATAACTTCAAAATTAACCCATAGATTTTATTCGTTGGTATCACGTTTTCTTCACAAGGGTTCATTTTATACGTGTGGTTTTTCAAAAAAATACAGTCTTAAGATTTGTATTTTGTTTTAATTTAAACATGATATTTTTTTCTTAATTTTGAATAGAAAAAAATATTTTTTTGAACTTTTGGCTTATGTTACATTGACACTGTACCATAATATCATTAAAAAGGGACATATTTTGATTTAACATTTTATATTCTTTAAGTAAGTACATCGTTTAACTAGGTAGTTTGTTTCTATCTCGAGATATGATCCATCAAATGAAAGTACTTTTGAAAAAAAAGAGCCAAAATTTCAAATGGTCATATCCAGGTATGGGCACCACTACATTGTTGTTTTGCGTGCATATTTGTATGCGTGGCACTGGAAAAAATATTTTGCTTGAAATAAAAATTTATAAAACAGATTTGCTTTTTTCATAACTGTAACAGGAAAAGGCTTTTGGTTGTTCAATTTATGGTTTTGAAAACCTTATAATCTCATCGAAATCGATATTTGCAGTAGAAGTTTTTATTCTTAATAGGTTTTCCAAATGTTGGTCCGTCAATAAATGTCTGTATTTCTTTTTTATATAAACCATTAAACTATTAAATATTGAAAAAAAAAAGAAACGTGTTAAAAACGTGTAATATTACAATATTTCTTTAAATTAACGCGCATAAATGAAGCGGTATGAGCAACAAACGCAGTCAAAAATTTTTCAATTCGCTTTTCTACAATGTACTTTTTCGTCTATTTATATTCTCTCTATTCGCGCGATGCGGCACACGTCTGACTTGCTTCGAGTTTTTAGTCAGACTGAATCAATTTTCATTACTCTGCTTGCTTTTTCGTTTTTGTGTACGTATACATGAGTGAGAGAGCGCGGCTCCGAAACAGCTTCCGTGCCCATAGCTGGTCATATCTCAAAAACCAATCCATTCAAACAATTTTGATGAGGTTTTCGGATTCAGGGACCCAAAATCTATAAGAAAAGTAAAATGGTGTTTCCTGTACAAAATGGCTGTAAACTAGTGTAATTTATGTAAAATAATCTATTACCGTTCAGACGTGATTCCGCCACTGTAGTTCTCAACCACGTCTTCACTCTTCTAAAGTGCTGAACGATCGTTCCACGGTTGCTGTTGTGCATAGCATTGCAAGTACAGTTTCTATAGCTAGCCTTATTTTGGGATAAATCTTGCATTCTCCAAAAGCGCAAATTAAATCGGTTACAGCTTTGTTCTTCCATACATTGTACCACATTTCTATTTCATGCTCAATTCCTTTGAAGTTATAAAAAGCATTGGCTTCACTTATTTTAGTTCGCAAATCTTGAAATCTTGATTCTTTTACGCGCTTTGGATGCAGGACTGTTAAAAAAAACGCTGCATTGTTTTGCTCCGAAAAACGATCAGTTATCGAAGATATTAAAGAATCGAGATATGGTACAAAAATAGCTCTTTGATAATACACTGAAGCACATGTTAATGGTGGATTTGCTCTATTTTTTTTGTCTTTCTACAATTCTCGGCGTAGTGATTTCGATTAAGGCTTTTTTCCCAGCTCGGTGGCTTCTTTGAACAAATCATTAAATACTACATCAGTAGTAGATCTATAAGTTTGAAGAATATCTAAAATTTGATGCATATTCTCGGAGCAGTTAATAATATCAATATTTTTAGACTGCAGGATGTTTGCAACTGGTTCTATCACAGCATAGTATTTTGAAATTATGCATAGACATATTATAAATACGCTCTTGCATGCAGCACTGTGAAGCTGATATGCATTTTTTCTAGTTGACGCATTACCTTCTATGCAAATTTTTTGTAAGCCGTTAACAAGTTCAATAAAACATTTTTTGAAATCCCTTATGCTTGCATATTTTTCAGACCAGCGTGTTTCACAGAATGAGTGTATATTTGGGGCATACTGTCTACAAATTACCGATTCCTTAAAAAAGTTTATTATGTGGTCCCCTCTTCCCCCCTGGGTACGCTCTTGCACAGTGTAGTTCTTGATATTTCCTTATCGTTTTCGTCTTTGAGTGTTTGTATTGATTGCTCGATATCTGCTATAATTTTGATTGGGGAGAATCTTTTGCTGTCCACTGGTATGGCAAATTTTTTGCCCAAAGAGAGAAGCCACTGGCTCTCTATGGGAAATTCAATATCAGTGTGGTTGACAAACCAATCGTCGTTGTAGACGAATGCAAGTTCGTTCGGGTTTAGTGATTCCAACTTTCTTTTCTGTGTTTCCTTGGTTTCCGATTTTCTAAACATGTATGTGTTGTTTTGTTTGTTGAAAAATTCTATTGCTTCGGTAGTGTTGAGTGTCGACTTTATTCGTCTTTCTGCGTGCCTGATCATTTTCGTAGTTTCTTTGATGTCTATGTTTACTTCTTGTATTTCTAGTTTAAGTTTACATGAAAAGTGTGTAAAATCAACTATTTAAAGCGCGGTTAAATCAAACACGGAGCGAGTTCGGCTTAAATTTTGTTAGGAAGCTCTCTCTTTTATACAATTTCTTTCGGTCAGTAAATGCAAGAGTGTATGTTTTTAAAGTTATACAATTAAAAACAGTGAGTTAACAATGCAAAGAGTAATTTAAGAGTTCAAATCGAAAGAAGAGAAGTTTAATAGTACAAATGTAAAGAAATTTAAGTAAAGAAATAGATGAGTTTAGGAGCTCCAATCAAAGAGAGAGAAAGAATAGATCGAGCGCGTTCATCCCGTCGGCCTTGCAGTGACTGCAATTTTTTGCGCAGCATGTTGAGGCCGTTTATGATCTCAGTTAGTAGAGAGGATGAAGCGGCTTTGACGTCGGCTTCCTCCGCCCCGTGGTGCCGGGTTTGCCTCAGGCGAGCTTGGACCCCTGCCATTCTCTTGAGAGGAGTATGGCCAGGTATATCCTTTCGGGCCTCGATAAAAGCCCGTGAGTCGTGAGTCCTGGAGTGAGCCCCGGCAAGGTTGCCTTTGGGGTTTGTGGTGGCCTTGGTCTTTGTGGTGGCCGTGGTTGTTGGGGTCGCCTTGGTTGTTGGGGTAGCCTTGTCTGGTGCGGTTTCCGTGTGGAGTAAGGTGTGGTGTGGTGCCTGGCAGACGAGGCACCGTCCCTTGGACCTGCATTCATCCAGCCTGTGAGATCGTGCCAGGCAATTCAAACAGAATCGCAGTCTGTTGGCGGTCCTCTTCCTCATGCTAGCCGGTTGGCTGCGAAATTTGGGGCAGCGCCGCAGGGCATAGGCCGCCCGACACAACGGACAAGAGTGGGAGCTGAAATGAAACCGTCGAAAAGGTGGCATTAGTTGTGCATTCAAACAAATGAATATTTAGAGGGTGGCTGAAAATTAGAGCATGCATCAATATAATATAAGAGTACATCTAGCGTAAATGTATATGCATAAATAAATAAATAGGAGTGGTCGAGGGTTCGAATTGGCGTGGACTTAAAAGCAGAAAAAATGGGGCGTGATCAATGGGGTAGGAACACTAGTTTTGTAATAGGGCGAGTCAACAGACCCCCGCTCGTGCGGATAGTTGCGATGCGTACGTATCCGTCACGGCCTGTGTGAAGCTTGGTGATACGGCCGCTCCTCCATTCAGTGGGGGGCAGCAGGTCGTCGTGTATGAGCACAAAATCGTCAAATTGGTTTCCGGCGACTTCCATTTATGTCGTTTTTGAAACTCTCGTAAGTATTCTTCTTTCCAGCGTCGGCTGAATTGATGATGAAGAACCTTGAGTTTTTCCCATCTGTTGATCAGTGATAAGTTTTGCTTATCGGGTTCTGGGATGCCCAGAAGTGGAGCGCCTCTAAGGAAATGCCCAGGAATTAATGGCAACGGGTCTGAAGGATCAGTACTTAGAGGTGAGATGGGACGTGGATTGAGGACACCTTCAATTCGAGCTAAAAGAGTGGCAAATTCTTCAAATGTAAACTTATGAGCACCAGCAGTCTTCTTGAAATGCATTTTAAAACTTTTCACTGCTGATTCCCATAAGCCGCCCATATGAGGAGCGTTTGATGGAATGAATGACCACTTTATTCCTTAATTAAGGTATTTGGGTACTACTTCACCCGAAGTAGCTTTCAGAAAACCTGAGAACTCTTTTTGTAGGGCTCCATCAGTACCGACAAAGTTGCGTCCGTTATCGGACAATACTTTCTTAGGGAGTCCTCGTCTTCCTACAATATTGGCAAAAGCCGCTTTGAAGGCTTGGCTGCTCAAATCTGAGCATAATTCGAGATGTATGGCCTTTGTTCTGAAGCATTAGAAGACGCATACATAGCCTTTTGCGGAGGATGCTTTTCGCAAAGAAGAGGTTTTCAACTGAAAAGGGCCTGCAAAATCCACTCTGACAACAGTAAAAGCTGGTGAGTAATCAACTCTTTCGGGTGGTAATGCAGCCATAATCTGTTGTCGCGTGCGCTGTTTATAAATTACGCACGGCTAACATTGGCGTAAGCAGAGCTTCAATTGATCCTTTAAGCGAGGAATATAAAATTCTTGTCGAATCATCCTCATCATTAACAAGTGTTCGGCATGAAGAAGTAAGTGATGCGTAAAGCGACTAAGTAGAGTACAAAATGAAGAATTTGACGGAATTATTACAGGGTGTCTCTTGTTATAAGTAAGGGTGGCGTAAGCCAAACGACCGTTAACTCGCATGACGTGTTGTCGATCAAGAAAAGGTTTTAACGAGAGTAAAGCGCTTTTGCGCGAAATGGGTTGAGAGTTAAGGAGCACAGCATATTCTTGTGAATATTGTTTCTTTTGTGTGAGAATAATGAGCACGGTTTTTGCATGTGCTATTTCCTCTCGTGTTAACTCTCCGATCCTACGATGCTTGTTTACAGTTTTGCCAGAATCGCAGAATAAATGCGGTCACTCGAAGAGCGCGCCAAAAACAAGAAAAACGAGATAAGAAATCGTCGTTTTCAGTATCAGTGTGGAAGGTTTCCACTTTCCTCATTTCGGGTGGAGAAACAGTAGATAGGATTTTCTTTGGCCAGTTTTCATCAGTCCTTTTCAGCCAGTGCGGTCCTTCCCACCACAACAAGCTGACCGACAAATCACTAAAACTAAGGCCTCATGTGCCTAAATCGGCTGGATTCTCAGCTGTGGCTACATGTCTTCATGTTGAATTACCAACGATGCACAGTGTCGCGACTCCATATATTCTGTGGCCAAAACTAGAAGGAGTGGTCGTAGAGCAATGAAACTTGGTAGGAGTATTACTATGGGCCAAATTAAGAAATTTTGAGAAAATCATATAATTCCGCCCACTGCACCGCCCACCTCCCATATAAAGTGATTTTCTAATTTCCACAGTTTTAGTGTTAGAAAGAGATTTGGTCCAAATGTTATTTAGAGAGAGAAAACGTAGACCCCAAAATTTTTATGGGGTACCTAGCCCCCTTCAAAAACTGTACGCCTTCAAAGTTCACAGTTTTATGGTGCACTCTTCATATAGAATTTCTTTTACCTTATTAAAAAATTTAATAAGCTATTTATGGATTTCAATACCTAAAATATATATTTATTACAAATAAAAAAAATTTTAGGTCCAAACGACGACAATCGAAAATTGCAAAGCAGCGAAAATGCATGAAAATTCAACGAAAAAATTGCAGCACTTTCGCCCGTTCGCTCCTGAAATTATCCTTGCTGTTCAACAATACATTCAGATTTGAATGAAAACTTTCGCTTTTTTTTATTAGAAATCTATCCACTTCTATTCCCCTTCTCATACAAATGCAAGCTATTTGGAATCATAACTTGACTAGTTTTGCACACAAATCCTTTTATCCTTAGTTAAAGTGCCGGGAAGCAGCCCAAAGAGCCTTAAATTTCAACAGAAGTAAATCAGTCTTTTTACGAAATTTAGTAAGATCTTTTTCTTCGCCAACTTTGGATTTCAAAAAACTTAAAACCAATTCGACAACATCTTTGTGTAGCTTTTCCCTGCAATGCAGCCACCAGACTTCAAAAATGTCGCTAATTTTTGGAGAAGATGACAGTAGAAATGAACGAAAAACTTAGCTCGTCGCACATTCTCTTTTTTTCTATTATAGAGTTTAAATTACTCACTTTTGATCCTGTGAATTTCTTCGATAAGTTTTGATAAGTTTTTTTTAAATTCAATTTCAAAGTTTTCGAAAGATTCGAAAGATATAATGGTTTTTGTATACAATAGACACCTATTTTATCATAATACCGGTTTTTTTTTTAAATAATAGCAGCTATTAAACTATCATTTTTATTTAAAACAACCACAGATTTGCGTATAAAAATTCATGGAAATTTTTTTTTTCGTCAATCAACTTTGATGGGCTGAAATACTTACTTACAACAGAATTTTTTGTTAAAAGTGATGTCTTCAAGTTGATCTATTTCCAATAGATTGACATTAAAAATGTTTTGAAATTTATCATTTCATTTTTTTTCCTTTTTGGCCGCACTCGCGCCACTGTGCGATGTTGATAGCACGGGTCGGCAAAATTGAATTTTTGTCGGCTCCTTTTGAGTTTGAGTAGTGGCTCTAGTAGATTTTGGCATTGAGTAATAATATAATAGAGTAGCAACATTGAGTAATAATATAATAGAGTAGCAATCACGAACAAAATTATTTTTCTATGGGACACCCAATGACGGGTGTCGAACCACTCAAATAATGAGTAGTTTGCGGCTTTTGCTTGTTACTGCTTCTACTTTGATTCTCTCGAGAATGAATACAAAAGCATGTATGTATATATGCATATATGTGTACAAATTTTATTTCTATTAATATGTACGTACAAAAAACGAAGAAAAAGAATTTCGCGTGCATGAATAGATATGCATACAGGAAAGTGTATATAGACAAAGCCGTTGTTCAGTATAGAGGATGAAAAAGTGGGCGTGGCAGAAGGGCGTTTTTCGAAAATTGTCTCCTACACCCGAAATACAAATGGGACTTGAACGAAAGTTGGCACGTATGCTTCCTTGATAGCCAGTAACGTCCTCCCCAAAAAAATTTTTTCGATAGAACCATTATTAAGGGTACCTCTAGTACTAGGGTCTGTCACAAAAAATCCCAAAAATGCCAAAAATGCTATTTATATTTACATAGCAGTTCCGCATATTTCAAGTAAGTATTGTAAAAGTCGATCATGCCGACAATTTTCATGTTACTCCTTCATAGAAAATCACCCTACATTAACAACCAGCATCGTATGCTCATCAATGAGGATAAAACGCTTCGGCTACATAAGCAATCGAAGCAAAAAACGAAATTTCAATTTTCTGGTCACCAAAAACTTGGAAGCACACATCAAAAACACAAAAACTGGTTTGGCCTTTCAAATCAATAAGTGTGAAGAAACCGAATTAAATGGAATGAATAAAAACGAGAGGTCCGATTTTGTTGTTCTTCACTTTCGCTTTTTTGATTTTTTGCGAAAATCCAAAAACTCACGTTCTTCACGCAATTTTTCAAATCAATGCGTGCGAACAGTTAGGCAATATAAACTATATTTGCAGGAGAGAAAGGTTCGATCTTTGTTGACATTTTTTGCAAAAATCTCGTTTGTGTTCCTTCCTTTCGCTGACTATTCCCCTAATTACTCTGCCCGCCCGCATCAACAAACAGGCACACAAGTTTTCGAGTGATTCCGTCTCTTATTATTCTTTACTCAATGATTTTGGTCTGCTGAATAATTGAAAAATATCAAAAAAATTCCATCACGTCAGAATTTCGAGAAAATCGCGTTTGAAATTTTTAGCACCATTGCTTCATTCCAACTCATTTTTCTCAAATGTGGTTAAGCTTTTTCAAAATTGTAAAAACTATTGTATGTCTTAAAGATCATTCTTTAATATTATACCAAAAATTAATGGAAAAACTTTAAATGAATTGTGTAAAATGCTGCTCAAAGTCAAAAAGTTGAATAAATTATACAAAATTTTCATTATTTTTTGAGTTTAAATGAAAATAACACAACCATTAACAGCCTCTTTTTCTAGGGTAAGTGTACCAGTAGTCGGCAGTTTAAGGTTTTTTTTTTTTTTCAGCTACCGCCCTTGCGTGGGTGAATTTGCTATTGGATTGATGACTAGTTGTAACAATTCATTTATTTGTATTCTTTATGATAAATAAAGTTTAATTAAAGTATTTTTTTATTAAAATGGAGAAACTTGGAGATTTCGTAAAAATGAGCACATTTGCCTATAGTCGGCACCAATTTTCCAATTTTCGGCATGTTATGGTCCTATTGTCGGCACATCATATTTTAGTGAAGAAAATGATAAATCCAGTAGGAGTTGAAACTGTTATTTATTTAAATTTAAGTTTTTACATATCTATACGTTAAATAACAAATAACAAAACAAAAGTAAATAGTACTCAAAAATATTTTTCAATTCAGGCCTTTGGAGATCGTTTTTTCTATATGTACATATACTCCATCTAAAGTTAAAAATTAAAAAAATAGTTTAAGAACTAGGTATTTTATACCTATTTGAACTTGGGGTAACTCTTATATATATGTGAGATCAATAAAAAGCAACTTAAAGGTAGTTAGGAACTCAAACATTTTGATTTTTACATGCTATGCATATGAAGTCTAAGCCAATTATATCAAAGTATTGCATATTTTGGAATTCAGTGCATTTAAGATGATACCACTGAGGGCAAGTATCACACCCAACGTTTTTAAGATCGTCATCTTCAGCCTCGCTATCCAGCTCTTCATCACAAGCACTACATATTTGCTTCTTCTTCTTTTTTTTGATTTTGGTGGCTTGTTTTCTTTTTCAATTTTCCTTTTTTGTCGCTCCAGTTTTCGCTCTTTAACGGCTTCAGCTTTAGCGATCTTTTCATTTTCTTTATTTTGTATATGCTCCCTCCATGCAAGAGCGGAAATAGCACTTGGGGCCTTAATTTTTGATTTCGGTTGTGCGGACGGTGATGGCTTTGGAAAATAAAGATGGTTTTCGAAAGATGGTGACATCGACGCTTCAGGGTTTTTAATTAGTGTTGTTGAGCCTGTCAGATTTGATATAAAGAAATGATATCCACTATATGTAAAAGACAATTTAGGTAAATTTGTTTGAATTACCTGTGGGGGATGAGCTTATAGGATTAAGCAAAAAGTTTTTTACAATGGCGCTACAAATTGAAGAACTAGGGGAAGGACAATCCGGAATCGATTGAGAAGTTGGAGATGGGCATACGGTCGTAAACAAAGCGTTTATATTTTGTCTGTTTGCTGCAGAAGTTTGCGTTGAACAATAGTTCGACCCCAAATAATTGGGGTGAGGTGAGGTTGGTGAACTTGTTTCTCTTTCTTCCATTTCCAAAACTCCTTCTTCATTCATAAAATATGTACCTGACTGCACTGTGGTATTGCTTATGGTTTCAATATTTGGACTGTTATCTCCAATTTTTAAAGCGAGGATCTCCTCAACAACTACATTTGAGTCAATTCCTCGTTCAAGTAGTTTAGGACCAATGACGTTGATAATCTCAATGGCTTTATCATAATCTCTCTCAAATAAAGATTCAACATTTCCGTTACCATCACTTGTCAATTCTTCCAAACGATTCCTTACGCATTTGGTGTAATCCACATTATCAGGGTTAAATGGGTACAGGCCGCACTTTCGAAAACCGTTCTTAATGGCATCTTCCATTTTTAGGTCAGAAAGAGTCATATGAAGAAGGGGACAGAACGTCGATTTTGAGAGAACTTTGTTAAAATTTTCAGGCTTAGTTTGCCATTCCCTGACGGTTTTTTTCCATTCTGTCTTTAAAGGTTTAAAAACGCTTACATCGGCGGGTTGCATTATATGCGTTGTATTTGGCGGTAGTGCATACAAAATTATTTGATTTTTCTCGCAAAACTGGCTCAATTCCAACGTCATATGGGACTTGTGGCCATCCACAAACAGTAGAACCGGCCGTAAAACATTATGTTCATTAAGCCAATTATTGAAGCAATTTGCCACATACTCATAAAATGTGCCACTAACCATCCACCCGGTCTCTGATTTTCCAAGAATCCATCTGTCTGGAAGGCTGGTCACAATTTCTTTTGGTACTCGCACAAATGGGAAGACAACCATTGGATCGACTGTCTCACCGCTTGCTGAAAATACGAGTAATACTGTGACTGTTTCTTTTTCGTTGCCTCTTTGGATGGAATATACATTTCGGTATCCCTTGGGTGCTAGCACTCTTCCAGTTTTAGGACACATGGAAAAACTTGTTTCATCCCCATTAAAAATGCGTCTTGGGTCATCCAAAATATCAAGGCAATCCTGTTCGGTTAAAAATTTTTTCAATTCGGAAAACCATTTCCTAATATTTTCTTCGGTTATTATTGCACGGCCTTTACTTATTCCTTCAGCTTCTCTCAGGGACAAGTTTGGATGCCGTTTCAAAAACTGGAGAACCACTTTCTCCCTGGACGATTGTTTGCAAATGGTGTGGAACGTTTGTCTTGTTTAATAACACTGTCAAACAAAAAAAAAGCAACTGAATATTTGTACAATTTTCCTGTAGATCTCGGCCTCCTAAGCAAGAAAAAAAATTTTTTTAATTTTTTTATGGAAGAGTTTTTGAGAAAAAATTTTTTGAAATTTTTTTCAGTGCATTTCGTAGGTGCACTTGCTATTTCAAGCATATCTCGGGCCCCGATCTACCGATTTTAATAAATATATTTTCCAAATATAGATAATTAAGCTCCCTACAACTTTTAGAAACAAAGTTTTTGATTTGCATGAGTAGTTTTAGTGCTAGAGGTGCAATTATACAAGAAAATTGTGTTTTTTTCAAAAAAATCAGGGTAAATTTTTCATATAAAAAATTTGTAAAAAATAGAAATCGAAGTGGAAAACCCATTTTCAAATTTTTTGCGTATAGCTAAGTATTTCTTCTAAAAAATAAGCCCCGTTTGGCTAAAAGCGGTGAAAAATTTACGGAGCTATGATTTTTTTGCCAAAACACTAAAAAATCGATATTTCACAATTTTTGCTTTGTTCACAAAACTTGTTCATATGAGCCGAAATTATTTTATGAAGGTGCAATTGAGTAAATTTTCACATATATAAATGCATAAATGCTGCCTCTTTATTGATTAAAAATGAATGTCGTTTTGCCCTGCCTTTTAGAATATTGTGGTGGATTTGTTTACCTGCCGGTCTCAATGACCTGTACCAGATAAAAAAGGGTGCAGTGCTTTCCCTTAGTGGAAAAAAATATAAGGTATCATGAATACGTTTTGTGCGTTAACGTCAGTTTTTATACTAAACGTGTTTCTTTACTTTCAATTTTGCCTAATGAATTGAGCGTAGTATAAAATACCTGAGGTTTTGCATACTTTACATACATACTTACATACTTACATACATACACCGGGGCCGCTGTGATGCAGCCCACTTTAAGACAACATGAACTACCAAATTGGTACAACTCCTGTAAAACATTTGTGAAATAAGCTCTAATGCAAAAGTGTTAAAGAAATAAAAATTTATTTCCAAAATTATTTTTATACAATTTGAAAAAAGTTCTTGCTTCCGCTTTGTCTTTTATATTTACTACCATCATTTTCACGCACAAGGGACCACACGTAATCACCCATCATTGCCGTGTCGAAAAGGCCGCTATAGCGATTTTCAATATCCTTTAATTGCTGATGAAAACGTTCGCCATGCTCATCGCTTACGTCTCCTAAGTTTTCAGGAAAAAATCCAAGTGCGAATCGAGAAAGTGGATCTTCAACGACATGTGTACTTCGGCTTTCTTATAATTCTTTAGTAGGTTATTTACTATTTGCTTGTAATCTGGACTTTTGTGGTTGCCCAAAAAATTGTGTATAACAAGTTTGAATGAGCTCCACGCTGCTGCTTCGACTGGGGACAAAAGGCTTGAGAACTCGTCGTCTTGCAAAAGTTTACGTATTTCTGGACCATTTAGAACTCCTTCCTTGAGTTTTGCGTGTGAAAGGTAGGAAAAGATCGCCTTTAAGCGGGCAAAAGCTTCCTGTGTTCCATCTTTTGCCAATTTTTTTATAAAGCTCTTAGCAAGTCCTAATTTTATATGCAGTGGCGGTAATATAATATTATTTTTATCAACGAGAGCAGTGCGTTGAATATTGTCTGCACCAACTATAATGTTGGTTCGCAAAGGCCAATCTTTTTTAATATAGTGTAAGTGGTCAGCGCGACTATCCCACTTGCACAAAAAACAACAATATTTTGTATATCCTCCTTGAAGCCCGCACAGAATTGCCACTACCTTGAGATCAGCGCATATTTTCCATCTATGCTTGTCATATTCAATATGATCCAAAAGCGTTTTCATTGTTTCGTAGGTTTCTTTAGAATGCGATGCATATGCGACAGGAAGAGACGGTTTTTGGTTGCCATTGTGTAGGAGGACAGCTTTTAAGCTCTCTTTGTTGCTATCGATAAATAAACGCCACTCTCCGGGATTGTAGACTTCATTGAGCTCTTCGAATAAGCCTAAAATATTGCTGCAGAAACAGATATCGTCTACTTTTGCGTAAAATTTTCCGTATTGCAAGTGCCGATTTCTGTAAATGCTTGTTTTGACATCAGGAGCCACAAATCCGCGTTCTTTCATTCTAGATGCAAAAAGTTCAGCTTTACCCTTTGAAAAACCAAAATCACGAATCCAGTCATTTAATTCGGCCTGTGAGAGTATTCGTTGCGTTAAACTTGTTTCAAACTGACTTCCACTAGACCCCAGCATTTCCTCTGATGATCCTTCTATTTTGGGTGCTGAGCCAGGGCATTCTGGATAAGGCACATCACTTGAATGAGGTAGAGGAAATTTTACCGAATCAACTTTCGCGTATTCCCATTTCAAATGTTTCCCAAATCCACTTCTTGCACTAAGGCAAAAATAGCAGTCCACCGAGTGACAAAAGGGCTCACTCCATTCCATTGCCGTGTCAAAATCCATGTAACAGCTAGAATGCAAATAGTTAGTTTTTTTTATAGCGTATTAAATTTTAATTCTTACCGTTCTCCAGAAGCCCATTTTGATAACTTTCTATGACATAGGTCACATATTCTTTTAGGCGTCCACGGCTCATTGAGAGTTGGCAAAACACCGAAGTAATGGAAATAGTGCTTTTGCAGTGCTTCAGTAAACGCTAATCCTTTATTTTTTAACATATATAATCCACAAATATTGCAAAAATCGTCCGGATTGTTTTTGCACATGAATACACGAGTTCTTTTACTCATTTTTTTATATTTTAAAATTTGTTTTATTTTCAATTGATGTACGTTGTTCAAAATTTAGTTCAAGACTACTAATCTAAACGCATAAGTGTTACCCTTTTATATATTGCCATAAATTTTCTATACTGTATGTAAGTATGTATGTAAAGTATGCAAAACCTCAGGTATTTTATACTACGCTCAATTCATTAGGCAAAATTGAAAGTAAAGAAACACGTTTAGTATAAAAACTGACGTTAACGCACAAAACGTATTCATGATACCTTATATTTTTTTCCACTAAGGGAAAGCACTGCACCCTTTTTTATCTGGTACAGGTCATTGAGACCGGCAGGTAAACAAATCCACCACAATATTCTAAAAGGCAGGGCAAAACGACATTCATTTTTAATCAATAAAGAGGCAGCATTTATGCATTTATATATGTGAAAATTTACTCAATTGCACCTTCATAAAATAATTTCGGCTCATATGAACAAGTTTTGTGAACAAAGCAAAAATTGTGAAATATCGATTTTTTAGTGTTTTGGCAAAAAAATCATAGCTCCGTAAATTTTTCACCGCTTTTAGCCAAACGGGGCTTATTTTTTAGAAGAAATACTTAGATATACGCAAAAAATTTGAAAATGGGTTTTCCACTTCGATTTCTATTTTTTACAAATTTTTATATGAAAAATTTACCCTGATTTTTTTGAAAAAAAAACACAATTTTCTTGTATAATTGCACCTCTAGCACTAAAACTACTCATGCAAATCAAAAACTTTGTTTCTAAAAGTTGTAGGGAGCTTAATTATCTATATTTGGAAAATATATTTATTAAAATCGGTAGATCGGGGCCCGAGATATGCTTGAAATAGCAAGTGCACCTACGAAATGCACTGAAAAAAATTTCAAAAAATTTTTTCTCAAAAACTCTTCCATAAAAAAATTAAAAAAATTTTTTTTCTTGCTTAGGAGGCCGAGATCTACAGGAAAATTGCACAAATATTCAGTTGCTTTTTATAAATTCCAAATTTGTTAAGCAGTGTAATTGCTTCAACTGTGTTCAGCAAGTCATCCATTTTAAGTGGAAAACCACATTTTGCCAGGTCGTTGCACCACTTTTCCAACCGTTCTTCTTCGGCTGCTGTTAAAACTGCTGGTGGTCCCATTCGTCTAGGACCTTCATGAACGCGACCATGAATCCTGTCCTGGATGGTGGTGCGTGGAACTCCATATTTTACACTGGCACCTAATATGGACATCCCACTCTTTCTTATTTCGCTTAGTGCATCTTGTAGTGACTGCTCGGAATATTTGTGAATGGCCCTTTTTCCTTCAGTGGACATCTTCGATTGGAGTAATGTCTGTAATTCCAAGAAATTGTAGTTCCTAGAAATTTCCTCATGTTTTCGGAACTCTAGCTGAACAATTCTAGTAATAAAAACCACTGCCGACCTTAAGACAACAACTATCCAGTCCTCGGCAGTGAGTAAGAAACTCACGAAAAACTATGCCGACTACTGGGTAAACTTGTTTTAAACTCATTTTTTATATGTCCAGTGGCATATGAAGTGATCAAAGAACAATATTCTCAAATTTGAGCTAAATTGAAAAAAAAACGTTTTTTCCAGTTGTCGGCACCCCAATGCCGACTACTGGAAAATTTAACATTTTTTCGTTCCTAAAGTCGGCATTGATATAAATAAGAGAAAAAAAATAATTGTTTAATTTTTTTGGCATTTATAGTATTATTTCAACAGTTTTCTACCTTTAGAAACCTTTTGTGACTAGAAATTGATTATTTTAACGTAATTACTTACCTTCGAAATTTGGCATCCACACTATTTTTTCACTAAAAAACAAGCACTACCGCACGTGTTGAAAGACTGTCACTGAATAAGCGCAAAACAACGCTATAACTGCTCATCTGAGCAAATTTTTTCTTTACATATAGAGAGTTGAGAATGTATATGAAGCTTATTTGTTTTTGTTTTAATACATAACTGCCGTTATTCTTAGTTATTTGAGTTTTTTGTTTTTAAATGCCGACTACTGGTACATGCCGAACTTAGGAGAACTTACCCTATATCGATATCTTAAATGGCAGGCCAATATATAAAAAAAAAATTAAGTTCGCGTAATTCCATAGTTCAACATGTTTACTGCCGCGCCCACAGTTTTTGGTCATTATGTTCATTGTTTTCTTTGAAAGTGGTGCATGTCCACGGGCGGACTGGGGGTAAAATGGCCCAACGGGAATTTTTTATTCCGAACTTTATTTTTTCCTGACCCAATATTTCAAATCAATCTAGTCATAATTGCTTTTCGAGACGAAAAACAAGTGGATTTTTCAATTCAAAGTTATGTTTAGTTGTGAATACGAAAATCCACATTGAGTTGTTTTAGAAAAGCCTTTATATCGCGAAAGAGGTTCCTGCTTCAGTTCTGAGATTTGATATGTTCCACACAGAATTGATTGGCCTGCCATTTAAGACATCGATATAGAAAAAAAAGCTGTTAATGGTTGTGTTATTTTCATTTAAACTCAAAAAATAATGAAAATTTTATATAAATTTTTCAATTTTTTGACTTTGAGCATCATTTTACACGATTCATTTAAAGATTTTATAATTATTTTTGATAGAATATTGAAGAATGATGTTTAAAAAATACAAAAATTTTTAAAATTTTAAAAAAGCTTAAGCCACATTGGAGAAAAATTAGTTTAAATGAAACAATGGTGCTAAAAAATTCAAACGCGATTTTCTCGAAATCCTTACGAGATGGAATTTTTTTGATATTTTTCAATTATTCAGCAGTCCAAAATCTACTAGAGCCACTACTCAAACTCAAAAGGAGGATTTCATTGCCGACCAGTGTAATTTGTAAGATCCTGTTGGCAACATATGTTTTCCAATGATGGGGTGGCTTTTCTAGCCAGGACAAGACTATAGAAGAGTCTGACCATAGAGTTATCCTTTGATAGGGTATATGAAGATCATCTTTGACTGCTTTCTATAGTTATATAGGGTTTAGGCTCTCTTCATCTTCTGCTAACTGTTGCAGCGTTCGAAGAGCCAAAAACGGCGCGCAGTTCACACCGAATGTGACTGTTTTTAACTAAAAACCTTCAATTAAACTATTAGGGTGCGCCCTGAAAAAAAATCTTTGATAAGGTTGATCTTCGGGGTGTACATATATTTGTCTGTACATTTTCTCTATGTCTCCATTGAAAACATATTTATGAGTTCTCCATTTTAAGAGAACGGTCACTAAATCTTTTTGTAAAATAGGACCAGTGTGCAATATATCGTTAAGAGATATACCACTTTGGGTGCGCTTAGACACATTGAAGACAACTCGAACTTTCGTAGTTGTGTTTTCGGGTTTTAATACTGCATGATGCGGTAAATAAACAGAAAAATATTTGCCATCTTGTACGAGCTCTGTTCGAGAGCAACTCTCAGCATGGTTAAGTGTTAAATATTCTGATAATACTTCAAAATATTTAGTGTGCAGATCGGGTTTCTTATTTAGGGTTTGTTCTATGCGTTCAAACTGTTTAGTTGCAACATAGCGAGAGGGTCCAAGCGATATTTCACTTGGAAATTCATCTTTAAAAGGAAGACGAACTAAATATTTAACATTGTGTAAACGGGTTGTGGTTTTTTTGTAAAAATCTTAACAAAATCGATCAGAATCAGACAGGGGTTGTTTTTCTGGGACTTCTTCGAGCTCCCAAAACTTTTTGAGTTTGTAACTCAAATTAGGGGTGTCTTCAACACTTACTCTAGTTGAAAAATTAGATATGTTGGGAGTAATAGTTCGACTTGATAACCATCCAAAAACTCAGTGCCGTAGCAATTCTGTTTTGCGTGGGGGGCAGTGTGTGCATCTGTGATTAAGAAATGATTTATTTCAGTTGACTAGAACTGGAGTAAATATCCTGCCGGATCTTTCTGCGTCAACCGTGCTTGAAGAGTGCAAGTTCCTATTATTGCGCTTAAAGAACTGGAAATCTGGAATCTTCATTCTATCTAAAGTGTGTCAAAGGTCGCAACTATCTGAAGGGTTGGGACCTCCCAGTGGATCAAAGGCTGAAATTCAAACCCATTGGATTTATTTAAAAACCTGGTCCTAATTCAGAGGAGTAGGAAGAAAAAGTAAGTTCCGTTTTATAAGTTTTATAAATTTTATGCAAAAAATGGAGGTTTTGCCTGTAGTTTGCTGATGCTGGGATTTTTTGTCTTCCTTTTTATAGGTGTGTTTGGATCTAGTCATTCCTGGCTGTTCATAATTGGGGACGGTTGTTCCAGCAACAACAACGAGAATTTTCCATAGGAAACGATATCACAGCAATAGCAATATAACGATAGCCTTATTCTTCCACTTAAGAACAACAACAATAGCAATACCTCTCATCATCTTCAGCATCTCGACAGCTACAACAACAAGAAGAGCAACAACAACAACTACTTCGCGGCTTTTTGGTTCATTGGCGGCAAATTGAATTATTGGCGGCAACTCGCCTTGACAGCAGCAACAACAACAGCAATATAGTAACTTCCCGTCGACACTAGCAACAACAACCTCATATCGACAACAACAACAACAATATCCATTCTTGGCGGCAATACCATCATCGATAACAGCAACAACAATTTCCATTCTTGGCGGCAAATACCAACATCTGCAGATTTCTGGCGGCAAATCAGATCATTGGTGGCGAATCGTGGCGATTCGTGCGCTCTTCAAATTTTTGCGCTCCACAATTTATTTTTTCCGTCTTCCCAATTTGGCTTGAACCAAAGTAAGCAATTTTTTATGATAATTCATTGTGTCATATTATTTAAATAGAGCTTTCAGAAATTAGTTTATGTCAATGGATTATTTTTATTTCTATTTCCAAAGTTCCTTATGTTGAGTTGGTAAATATACAGCTTTAAAGCAAAGCCCGTGTGATAAATTTTCAGAATAGCCTTGAGTACTTGCGATAGGATTCAATTAAATTCAACAATTTCCCAAAGCCCCTTGAAAATTCAAAACCTTGTGAAGAATTTTTTTATATAATTTTCTAAGTTCCTACAAGCCACGAATGCTTGCGTAAGAATTAAACTTAATTCAACAATTTTTGAAGATTCAAACGCTCAAAAAAATCCCCGAAATCCCCAAATCTCCACAAGCCTCGAATACATGCGTTAAAATTCAATATAATTCAGCGGTTTGTTTAAACTTTGAAATTTCAATGAAGATTTGGTTGCATGTAGCCCTAAGCATTAAGTTAAGATATTTTTGTCAGAATTCGCCAAGTTCAAATACTTGTGCCGGAATTAAAAATTTTTTGTCGGTTTTAATTCCGTTGAGAAAATTCCATCGAATCAATTGAACCACGAATATTCTGATAAGTTGGATCAATAAACTACGAATATTTGATAAGTTCGGCTACGAATATTCCCAACGAGCTGTATGACCCATGTGACTTCATCGTTGCAAATCCCTTTCTTTGATTAACTAATCGAGCGATTGATCCTGCTACCAGTGTGTACATCCATAAGTTTCAATTAATTTTAGAATTTCCCTTTAATTGGGATTTTTCTTACCAATCTTTTTGTCGTTTGCCATTTGCAAATATTATCATTTCCTATTGATAATTCTCAAGCTTTCAACATGGATGCGGACACCGATAGCATGAGCATTCACAGTGAATATGAGGATGAGGTAGATTCTATTCCTATTTTCCCGTTTGTCTTGCCTAAAGAGGTGCCTGGGGCATATAGAAATCTTACTAATGTCTTTGTGCCTGCAGAAGCTCGTGCTTTGTTGAGTTTCGGTCCTAAATTTGTTCCTCCTGGTCATGGTGGTCGATTGTGTGGCGGTGTTGAGCTACTATGTCAAGTGTACGATCTTTGTTCAGATCGGTGGTTGGGGTGTTGTAGGTCCTGCCTATTTCCGAGAGATTATGTATCAGCATGGGCGTAAGTTGCAGCAGTATGTGCTAGGTACAGAGTCCTCCTTATCCGTGATGTTCCGACACATGTTGTATGTCACTTTAGAGTTCTTACGTTCGAATCCCAACATACGTAACAGGTTGGCTGATAAGTCCCCGGTCTGACACATAGATGGTGTCTCTAGTATTAAATGCATATTATTTTTATATAGTGGCAACCTTCAAATGATTCATGTCAAAATTTGACGTCTGTAAGTCTATTAGTTTGTGAGATAGAGCGTCTTTTGTGAAGCAACTTTTGTTATTGTGAAAAAAATGGAAAAAAAGGAATTTCGTGTTTTGATAAAATACTGTTTTCTGAAGGGAAAAAATACAGTGGAAGCAAAAACTTGGCTTGATAATGAGTTTCCGGACTCTGCCCCAGGAAAATCAACAATAATTGATTGGTATGCAAAATTCAAGCGTGGTGAAATGAGCACGGAGGACGGTGAACGCAGTGGATGCCCGAAAGAGGTGGTTACCGACGAAAACATCAAAAAAATTCACAAAATGATTTTGAATGACCGTAAAATGAAGTTGATCGAGATAGCAGAGGCCTTAAAGATATCAAAGGAAAGTGTTGGTCATATCATTCATCAATATTTGGATATGAAAAAGCTCTGTGCAAAATGGGTGCCGCGCGAGCTCACATTTGACCAAAAACAACAACGTGTTGATGATTCTGAGCGGTGTTTGCAGCTGTTAACTCGCAATACACCCGAGTTTTTGCGTCGATATGTGACAATGCATGAAACATGGCTCTATCACTACACTCCTGAGTCCAATCGACAGTCGGCTGAGTGGACAGCGATCGGTGAACCGTCTCCGAAGCGTGGAAAGACTCAAAAGTCCGCTGGAAAAGTAATGGCCTCTGTTTTTTGGGATGGGCATGGAATAATTTTTATCGATTATCTTGAGAAGGGAAAAACCATCAACAGTGACTATTATATTAGGTGTAGTAAAAAGAAATCCATTATTTTTCCAATAGATGGCGTTATTTATCTGCATCTCGCGTTGTATAAGTCCGATCGTGTTCCGCTAGGGGGCATTAGAAAGATGACAGTTCCTACTAAAAAAGTTTTTTTGACACTTTTTTGATTGATTGATTCAGTTTTGTTTGAGAGCTTGTCAAAGATGGACATCAGCAAAGAGAAAATTCGCTACATTTTACAGTTTTTCTTCGATAAGGGAGAAAACGCAAGCCAGGCGGCTGAAAATGTGAATAGCGTTTATGGACCTGATACTGTAACAGCCAATCATGCGCAATTTTGGTTTCGTCGATTCCGTTCCGGAAACTTCGATGTCAAGGATGCACCACGCACTGGAAGGCCAATTGTCGAAAATGTTGATAAAATCATGGAAATTATCGAGTCCGACCGTCATGTTAGCACTGTTTCGATTGCAAAAGAGCTAAAGATTGCACAAAAAACCGTTTGGAACCATTTGAATAAGGCTGGATACACAAAGAAGCTCGATGTATGGGTGCCACACGAGTTAACGCAAAAAAAACCTCACAGACCGAATTTCCATCTGCGAATCGCTGCTGAACCGCAACAAAATCGACCCATTTCTGAAGCGGTTGGTGACTGGTGATGAAAAGTGGGTCACTTACGACAACGTCAAGCGAAAACGGTCGCGGACGAAACACGGTGAACCGGCGGAAACGGTGGCCAAGCCAGGATTGACGGCCAGGAAGGTTTTGCTGTGTATTTGGTGGGATTGGCAGGGAATTATCTACTATGAGCTGCTCCCATACGGCAAAACTCTTAACTCGGAACTCTACTGTCAACAATTGGACCGTCTGAAGGAAGCAATCGCCCATAAGCGGCCAGCTTTGGCCAATAGGAGAGGAATTGTGTTCCATCAGGACAACGCCAGGCCACACACATCGATAGTGACTCGCCAGAAGCTCCGGGAGTTTGGTTGGGAGGTTCTTCTGCATCCACCTTATAGTCCCGACCTGGCACCAAGTGATTACCATCTGTTCCTGTCCATGGCGAACAATTTTGCTGGTGAAACATTCGCTTCAATAGAGGCTTCTGAAATTCGACTGTCTCAATTTTTTGCTAATAGGAACGAGGGCTTCTATGAGAGGGGCATAATGAAATTACCTTTAAAATGGCAACAAGTTATTGAACAAAACGGCGCATATTTGACCTAAATCGGGTCATTCTAACTATCTTAAATAAAGTCCTCAATTTAATGCAAAAATAATGGATTTCTTTTTACTACACCTAATATGTCGTTATTGGAGCGTTTGAAAGTCGAAATCGCGGCAAAACGGCCCCATATGAAGAAGAAAAAAGTGTTGTTCCACCAAGACAACGCACCGTGCCACAAGTCATTGAGAACGATGGCAAAAATTCATGAATTAGGCTTCGAATTGCTTCCCCACCCACCGTATTCTCCAGATCTGGCCCCCAGCGACTTTTTCTTGTTCTCAGACCTCAAAAGGATGCTCGCAGGGAAAAAATTTGGCTGCAATGAAGAGGTGATCGCCGAAACTGAGGCCTATTTTGAGGCAAAACCGAAGGTATCAAAAAATTGGAAGGTCGTTATAATCGTTGTATCGCTCTTGAAGGGAACTATGTTGAATAATAAAAACGAATTTTGACAAAAAAAAATGTGTTTTTCTTTGTTTGACCGGGGACTTATCAGCCAACCTGTTATAGTCCAAGCCGATAAGGGAAAGTGCACGGTACTTATGTTCGAACATGATTATCGAGCGAAAATGTCTGTTTTGGTTCACAACTATCTAGGGACAGGTATTTATGTGTTGGTGCCGTCTGCAGGAAAGTGGAAGAAAGGAGTGGTTGCTGCATTCAAGCATTTAACTCAGTGGTTAGTGTGCTACTGTAAAACCTTAGCTTGTGAAACCCCTGATTTTGTACATTATCCTAAACTTAATCAATTTAAATCTCTGTTTGAAACATGTCAAGCAAACAAGTCTCGTGATCGTCGTCTTCCCTATTTATATGGGATGGTCAAATTGCATACGCCCGAACAACCTATGCGACCAGTGTGTAGTACCATATTATGGTACTCACATCCTGTACAAAAGCTATTGAATTACTGTTTGAAAATCGTCTTTGGTCACTGCGTACTACCACATAATGTCTCCAACATCGACCACTTCGTGCAAGATTTACACACATTACCCATATGCGATGGGTATGTGTTTGTCAAGGTCGACTTGGTAGACATGTACACTCGCATTGACAAGAATCGAGTCATAAACTACCTGACTCTATGGTCCAAAAGTGCTAAGTTTGTCAAAAGATGTCCAGTGCCTGTTGAGTTATTCCAGTTTTTACTAAATTATAGTCTACGTTCGTCTAATTATGTGTCATATGCCGGAAGAGTCTATAAGCAGGCTAAGGGTTTGCCACAAGGGGCCTGTGACTCTGGATTATCTGCTGCAAGGACAGTATGATTTTGTTTTTAAAGAAAATTTGAATTCATTCTGGCGCAAATATGTCGACGATTTCATTTTCTATGTGCCCGCTCGTAAGTTAGAGAGTTTTTTGCAAGCTTTTAGTCTAGCGGTCGATATGGAGGTTACAGTCGAACATGAGGAATCAAATTTCGGAGGTGGAAAATTTCTATCTTTTTGGATGTAGGTATTGTGCGGTATCAGGGAAAGTTATATAGTAATGTCTATACTAAACCGATATCTTCATACAGATACATGAGTTATTTAACTAATCATCCTCTTGCTCAGAAAAGGGGTTGTGCTTCATCCTTGGTGGCTAAGGTCTTAATTCGCACTAGTTCTTGTTACTTACATAAAGATCTAGATCGTGTCTCAAATATTTTGGTTCATAATCATTTCCCAATGATAGAAATAGTCTATATTTTACGTGGTGTCTTGATGAAGCACATTAAAGTTCCTCTCCTAAGTGAAATTTTCTTAAGTTCTTCAGGGCTGAAGTGTAAGAAATTCATAAAACTAGTTTACCCAGTTCGGGTATTTCCTTTCAAGTCAGATGCTCTAGCTACACTGTTGGTACGAATGTGTAAGGATTATCGAACCTCCACTGTAGTATATACCGGCCGTCAAGCACAGTTATACCGATTACTACAAATGTCTTTAAAAGATGCCGACCCTGTGATTAGTTCAACTAGCAACAATAACTCAGTTCCTGTCGTCAAAAATGTGCCTAATGATGTTTATCTAACTACTTGCAATGCTTGTGAATTTTCTTTTCTATTCTATGCTAAGCGAGATCCTATTCGCTCAATGGAGAAAGCGATTCGGGATCCACGATCTGCTTTGGGTAAGCATATCGTGCAAACGGGGGGGAGGTGGGGGGGAGTGGTTATAGTCGGGTCTAGTCTTTGTGGATAATATTAAAGTGCATGGAGGCTAGATAACTTCTCAACTATATCCAGAAACTGTTGCATTTCCAAAAAATTCATAAGTAGTGTAAGTGAAAAACAAATTATTTCTAATCGCTATCGCGGCTATGCTGGCTAAAAATTCCCGTGTATATATACTAGTATTTTGCTAAAATGTTAGTTTTTAAAAAGGAAAAAAATGAAATTTTCATGAATCCAGAAGAAATAGTCGCTGGGCGGGAAAAATAGTCGCTGAGCGGGAGACCGGGAGACTGTGCTCAAAAGCGGGAGTCTCCCGCCCATTCCGGGAGGGTTGGCCTTTTCTGATGGCCTTTTTATACAAAAACTTTGCACGGAAATGCTGTCGTGCTTTGGAGAAAATGGAAATTTGTTGAGGCACTCGATTCAAGCAGTTTCCTTGACACGAAATACAGTTACCCGCAGAATTGAAGAACTTCATCAACACGTGGACGGGCTTTTTAAACGGAATTTAAAACCTTGCGCATACTTCTCTCTTTACTTGGACGAATCATGCGATATTTCTGACATAAGCCAACTTATAATAGCCGTTAGAATGGTGGATAATAACTTTAATGTGAGCGAGGTGATTCTGGCACTGGTACCATTACTCCGTAATACACGAGGTGTGAATATATTTGATGCGGTAAACAGCAGGCTGATAATAAAAAATGAAGCAGCAAGAATATCAGCCGTATGTACAGATGATGCACCCGCAATGGTTGGAAAAAGGAAGGCTTTATTGGACAATTGATTAAGAATGGTATACAGGTGCCTTCGTTTCACTGTGCAATTCATGAAGAGTCACTGTGTGCAAAATCGACGAATAGCGTTCACACCATGAATGTTGTGGTCAAAGTAGTGAACAAAATCAGGGGTGGTCACAATTCGTTATCTCATCGAAAATTTAAAAATTTTCTTGAGGAATGTGACAACCAATGTGGGGATCTACTTATGTTTACGGAGGTGAGATGGTTTAGTAGAGGGAAGTGTCTTGAGCGTTTTTATACCCAGCGTAAGCGGGGTATATTAGTTTTGTGCGAATCTTGTAACAGGGAGAACTAAGCTCCGGAGATAAAGACATATATATATAGAAATGATCAGGATCAAAAACTGAATCGATTTAGACATGTCCGTCTGTCCGTCTGTCCGTCCGTCCGTGGTCGGATCTCCTCCGAAACGGCTGGACCAATCAAGTCGAAATTTAGCAAACACGTATATCGGGATCCGAGCATGATCCTAAGTAAAAATGGGAGACATCCGCCCACTGCCACGCCCACAAATGAATATAATGTGTTTTTGAATTGCGAAAGGAAATTGTTGAGTTCATGGAATTGGAACTGAACGGATTTGACAATATAGAAGAACTTAAGTCTCAAGAGTTTAACATCAATTTGGCCTTTCTAACGGACTTAACCAAACACCTAAATTGTCTTAACATGTCGCTTCAAGGCGAAAATAAACCTGTTTTTAAGTTGGTAGATTTAATCGAAGGTTTCCTTTAAAAAAATCGATGTTTTTGTAAACGATTTGAATAAGAGAACTATGTGGCGTTTTTCTTGTCTTAAATCCGTTTTAAATGAGTTTCAAATTGCAAATTTTGATTTCCTTGAATACAAAAGCCACTTGAATAATTTAAAAAAACATTTTGAAAAAAGATTCAAAGACTTTGAGTTCATTCAAAAAATGATGGCCATATTTTACAGCCCAATGACATGCGACATATACGACCAAAAGCCTGAACTACAAATGGAATTATGTAATCTGCAATGCGACTCTGAACTTAAAGTCTCTCATTTAAAGGCCATCGAATTTTGGAAATCTTTGAATTCAAACAAATATCCTTTGCTTCGGAATGAGATTTTAAGGTTATATTCGATGTTTGGTAGCACATACATTTGCGAAAGTTCCTTTTCAAAATGGAAATTAATTAAAAACAAATATAGAAATAAGCTTACAAACGAGCATTTGGAGGCTTTGCTAAAATTGTCTACGACCATTTTGTTATAGACTTTGATTATTTTTTAGAAGGTGCATGGAAGGTCTTATAAAAATTTTGGAAGAAATTTATTTTAATAATAATAGGTTTTAAGAAAATCCTTTTTTTTCAGTGTACTTGGTAAAATGCTTTTTTTCTTTTTCAATAAAAAAAAATGTATATGTATTGATATTCGGACTGCCTTAAGTGTATAAGTATTTGTTATTACTCTTCCGTAAGAGACTTTTGGGCACCGCTGGTCTAGTTGCTAAGAGTCTCACCTAAGGTGGGTCCTATTTTGCAAACTGACCGCTCGTTTACTACAGGGTAGTTAGTCTCTACTCTCGGTATCTATACTCGTGCACTGGTTCTTTTTCCTATACTCGAGGACTACTCGCTAGAGCCCCAATTTACCCCAATCTTCTACAGGGTTTCTATTTGATTTTAGGTTCGCTCTTTCTTCTTTTATGCGTGTACTAAATGCGTGGAACGTGGAAAAAAAACCGTTTGTAATATGAGTTGTACGTATATAGACACAGAGTGCAACGACTGGTCTTTTTCTTCGTTCTCTTGTTATATATTAAGTTGACAAGCTTTTTAGCTTAATCTCTATATAACTTATGTGTAAATATAGATTTCCTTTATATATGAAATTTATATGTATGTGTATATGTAGAGTTTCCGCTATTTTCATCTATATATATATATATATATATATATATATATATATGTACGTAGAATTTCCATTATTTTCCCACAGAGTTCCCTTTTATTAATTTGCAGAGAAATTGACCAAATTGAATTTTAGGAAGGATAATTTCTTGTTTATTTAAGTGGACTGTATTTTAAATGTTAGGTAAAAATAACGGAAAATGAGAAAAAAACAATTTTTTTCTTTTAAATTCACGTGTATATGTATATATATACATATATGCCGTGTTAAGATTTTCTTATAGTGAATTTGCGATACAGAACCTTTACCGGTCAGTAAATGCAAGAGTGTATGCTTTTAAAGTTATACAATAAAAAACAGTAAGTTAACAATGCAAAGAGTAATTTAAGAGTTCAAATCGAAAGAAGAGAAGTTTAAGAGTACAAATGTAAAGAAATTTAAGTAAAGAAATAGATAAGTTTAGGAGCTCCAATCAAAGAGAGAGAAAGAATAGATCGAGCGCGTTCAAAGTGTATTGTACTTTTTCTGCTTTGGTATAAGTTCATATGTTTTACATTGTAAAAGAAATTTCAGCTTTTCCGTTTTTTTGCCAGTTTTCTTTTTTGTGTGCAGAAGTGTTTTAACTGTAAGTTGGTTTCTTTGCCATAATTTGTTTCCAAATGTTGAAAGAAATTCCTCATGTTGTTGTTCGTGGTTCAAATATGTTCGTTTCGGCAGGCTCTCCGACAGTAAATTGTTTTAGAATTTTATGACCAATACCCAAAATATTATTTTGAGAATTAATTTCTGGTGAGCTTTTTGGTCCTCGGGGTAGATGTAAATAAAACTACATTATTTACTTATTTTGCCCAACGTTTTGTTCCTTTTTGGGAACCTACACAGAGAAAAAAATCAACCAGAAAACTGGTTAAATCAAAAGGAAAAACATACAAAACGGCTTCAACAAGGAATATTTTTAATTTTAACAATTTTTCTTGTTGAAAAAAATAAAGATTTTCCTTTTGAATCAACTATGTTTCAGGTTGAATTGAAATGATAATTTTCAAAAATGGATTTAAATTTAAATTGTTGAACCAAAAACGGACATACTTGAAATGACAAGATATTTTTTTAAAAAATTAAAAAAACAAATACCTATACAAGAAGAAATGTCAAAAAAATTTAATAAACGTTCAAAGCAAATGGCCATAGAGCACAGTACTCTGCTGAACATGACCCAAAAAATAGCCATCGGATTGCCTTCATCCGATTTCGTCACTCCGTTTTGGTGACTGCTTTCGCAATGCTTAAAAAGTTCTAAGAATAATACATATCTTACATATATGTCTTATTTTATAAAACAAATGAGAATTATACCGAACGAAAAGAAATGTAATTAAACATATTTCCTTTCAATTCAACCAAAAATGTTGTTGACTCAACCATTTGTCTTTTGAAATTTTTGTTCTGTTCGAAAATCAAAAAGAACTGTGAATAACAATGCGCCCTTTTAAAAAAATCATGGTTACGTTCGCTCAGTGTATTTAGGAGCGTTTTTTATTATTTGAACTAAAAGAGGGGTACAATTTAGACTTTTATGTTTTTTAGCAGTTTTTTTCAATCACTTACAGTCGTCTTTAGTAGCTCTGGGATAGCTCTCAGGTATAGGAAATTCAACTCTTTCGAGAAATTGACCAGAATGCTACCAACAACAATACGGGTAGACACAAAGTGGCACTATGATGCCACTTGCAAGAAAATTATCAAAAAAAAAAAAAAAAACACGGCGTCGGCTCGGTTTCTTATATTGCTTGAACAGTTCATAATTGAAACTTTAATAAATGTATTATTTGCTTAATGTGCACGAATCTTTTCATTTTGTAATAAATTGACTTACATTTTTGACTACGGCTACGAATTTGATTGTACATAGAAATAAGTATTTTTGCTGAAAAAGTGTGTTCAAAAAGTTATGTGGACAGGGTGGGACTAAAAAAACAATATCTATTCCTCCTTGATATTGAGTTTCCTTGATTAGTTTTATGTTTTTCAAGCTTTTCATGTCATTTTATGAGCTTGGTAGATATTTTATATGTAATGTACTCGAAAATCTCCCAAAATTAAAAATAAAAGTGGCAATGCATTTCACCACAGCAGAGCTAAAGATTTCGCTGCCATAGCATGCTTCTCTTTTCCTCATGCTATATGCCTATGTTGAAGCAGCGTAGCTCTAACATATTGCAGGGATTAGGAAGAAGAAGAGTTAGACCTACACTCCTACATGGTCACAGCTTAAACCACTGCACAGAAAAACTTTTGTGCGTAAATACAACCAATTTTCTAATCAATATAACAATTTCGTTGTTAAAACTCAGCCTATCACACTTTTTGTTATATTAAACAAATCGTTTGGTTGGGACAATTAATGAAAGTATTCACACTCAAGAAATATATTCAATCAACGATTTGTTGTATGTAATGTGTAATGAATCGAGTTTAACAATCACCATTAATTGGAAATTTTCATAGCCAGATTTTCTGTGTGAGCTATCGAAACACTACCGGGAGATTGATCAGAATGTGGCCTTAAGGCAGAGAACAGCAAAAACAAAAAAATTTGAGACCTAGGCAAGACTTCAAGACAAATAAAAAAGTTTTGAACATTAACAGTTACTTTCTCAGATCAAATACTTTGCTGTTGTTTCAACAGTTTCTTATACTTATGTTTCATAATATTTTTTCAACAATTCATCTTTCTCAGTTCAGGTCAAGGCTGGGAAAAATACATGGTTTGCTGTAATTAAAATCCCAATTACAAAATACCCTTTCTCAGGTATTTAAAATATAAAATACAAAATACTTTCAAAATACAGCATCTCAAGTAGTTGTACTTAAAATGCAAATTACAAAATACATATTTTAAATTATGACTACTTTCATACTTTATAAATTTTGAGCCCAACAGTATAATTTGAGCTTCATTTATAGTCCAAAAATAAGCTCTTTTGTTCGAAAAGGTCAAAATATTCCTAAAAAAAATTATAATTTTCAAATCATTTATAGAGAGAGCTATTGTTGTTATTGTTTTCAAAAAAACGTTTTTTATGTACAGCTACTTTGCTGGTCATTTTTAGTCTTTATCCGTAAGCTTTAAAATATTCGTTACTCAGAAATAAATTGGTCCTGCCAATTTCATGGATATGAGTGCATGTAAACCGAACCATTTATTATAATATTTTGGTTTGGTTTCTGGTTTGTTCCGCAAATTGTTTTTTTTTTTACATTGTTTGGGTTCACGGATTGGTTTTTGAATTTAAAAAATAAGGCAAGTTCGGTTTGAAACCGGTTCGGTTCAGAACCGGTTTCCATCCTTGGTTTTATTAGCTTTTAAAGTTTCATCCGCGTTTCCAATTCCCAAAGACAGCAGCAACCGATCTATCGAGTACGTCCAATCAAAATATTCTTAATTTTACTCAAAATTGTCGCACTTTGTTCCTCCAAAAAGTTAGAATTGATGTGAATAATTGACGAGTGTAAAACGCGTCTATCTTTCAGTCATTTTCGAATTTTTTTTTTTAAATTTTTATCTCTAATTGAATAGTTTTTTGACATATCCAGACCAGAGACCTGTAACGAATGTTTCATTTCAAATTTAAAAACGAAATTTTATTGCTACAGTCAGGTTTCCATTCGACACTAGTTTCATTGAATACTGTCGTATAGTGATTTTTTTTAAATGAATAGTGTGATCTTATATACACTGCATAAGTTTGTCATCGAATGTCAATATTGCTATGTTCAAATAGTGAATGATTTTGAATCATTCGTTGCCCTTTTCATTTGAAAAAATTATTTCAAACAGAAAATTTAATTATTAATATGGATATAGCTGAAAAACTGAAGAGCGGAGAATATTCATTAGAAAAAAAAGGAGGAGTTCCAGCAAAATATGGAAGATTTTTGCACTCATTGCAAAAGAAGATGGAACAGTTATCGATGGAATAGTGCACTGCCGATCGTGCAAGAAAATTTTCAAATACAACGGAAAGCAAACCTCAAATCTTGTTCGGCATAGATGCTATTTAGAGTGCACGGCTGCAGTAGAGATTACAAAAGTCAGTAGTGAAGATAAAGAAAGCGTTGTTGAATCATGCTCACAATGGGTGGTTGAAGATTGTCGCCCTTTTTCATCAGTTAACGGTAGTGGCTTTAAAAATCTGATAGAAAAATTTATCAATATCGGAGCCAAGTATGGCAAAAACATAGACGTGCAAGATTTGATTCCAGACTCAACAACCGTGTCTCGCCATGTAAATGAAATAGCTGAAAGAAAAAGGCTAGAAATAGATCTGAAACCTATTGTCGAAGATAGAGGAGCATCTATTACTTGTGACCTTTGGACAGATAATTATATAAAAAGGCACTTTCTTTGCGCTACAATACATTACACAGAAGAATGTCAGCTAAAGAATCTAATTTTAGGTACTAAGGCAATGGACTTCGAAAAATGTACAGGAGAAGCCGTTTTAAGGAAACTTCAAACACTTCTGGAAGATTTCAACATAAAAAACTTAAACAAAATTGTGTTCGTAAGAGACAGAGGATCCAATATAGTGAAGGCTCTTAAAAATTATACCAGATTAAACTGCGCAAATCATTTGCTTAATAATGTGTTGGATTCCGCTTTTGAATGCACTGTTGAACTGAAGCCAATGTTTCAAGCAAGTAAACAATTAGTAAAATATTTCAAAAAATCAAGCATGCAGCATTTGCTTAAAACTACGTTAAAAAATTATTGTGTTACACGTTGGAGCTCTTATCTTAATTTATTTCAATCTATTGCACATAATTGGTATAAAATCATTTAAATCTTAACAGAAAATAAGGAAATTAACAGATTGGCTTCTATTGACTACCCGACTTTGAAAATTTTGGTAGAACTTTTTGGGAAATTTGATGTAATCATCAAAAAATTACAAGGTGTAAATTACATCACTATAAATTATGTAGTTTTGTCTGTCAACAGCTTGAAACAACTTTGCGAAGAAACAAAAGAAGATAATTCCTTTACAAAAACCTTAAAGATAAATATTTTGCATCAAGTTGAAGAGAAGTGGTTGCCAAATTTAAGCATTTACTACAAAGCAGCTTGTTTCTTGTATCCTCCCACTAATAAAATGTTTGACCCAAGTGTAACAAGCGATCTGAAAAATTTTTGCCTATCTAAAATAATACCTGACGGAAATGTTATAGACACCAATAATTCTACTGTTTGTCATACTTCTGCAACTGAACAAATGGAGTTCGACTTATTTTTTTGCAGTGTTAATACAAAATCAAATCAACAAACTACTTCTGGAATTGTTGGAGACGAACTAGAGCGTTATAGCTTGTTAAAAGTAAACAATGACGTTAATTTTAATGCACTTAATTGGTGGAAATATCATACAACCGATTTTCCGAATCTTTCAAAATTTGCAGTAAATGTACTATCGATTCCCGCAAGTAGTGCTGCATCTGAACGTGTATTTTCTATGGCTGGAAACATAATTACCGAAAAAAGAAATCGATTAGGGCCCAGCAATATAAACAATTTGTTATTTTTAAATTCTGTGTTTAAAAATGCATCTGCTAGTAATAAATATAACTGAAAAATTGTTATGTTGGTTGATTGAAAATTCCGTTACTTTCCGAGCTTAAGGTCCAACCAAGTAAATGACTTAGTGCCACGAATCTTGCACGGCCAACAACAACGCCAATATTGGGCAATGGGTAATATTGTTTTCATGGATTCATGGTTAATACTATTAGTTATATTTTCTTACAGAAAGCGTTTAAATTGTTTCACATAGTAGGCGTTGTATTTTTGAAGCATTCGTGAATACATTCAATCAATCACTGCTTTTTTTTCTATTTCACACTACACTACACTATATTCAATGAATAGTGTATTAGCAGTATTCACAAATATATTGCCTACTGCTTGCTATGTTTTCAATTTTTTGAGAATGTTTCATATAGGCAGTGGCTCTGGGATAGCGTAGGGGATGCGTGCTATGCTCTTGATCCCAGGGTCCGAGGTTCGATTCCCGGCACAGGCGAAACGGAGTGTAATGTTCCAAGCCTAGCACTGGTTTTTCAAAAATCGCATGTTAGGGGCACACTACATAAAAAACACATACACTCACACAAACACAAGAAAACCTCCTTGGTATCACAATGGGCCGATTAACGGCCTAAGTGGCAGCCACTTCAACCTACCTACCTTCATATAGGCAAATGAATGCACTCATGCAGGTCTCTGATCCAGACTATCGATTTTTAAGTATTTTTTTTTTTTTCATATGAAAATGTTGTAACGAGGTAAAATTTTCTCCAAATAAACTTTTCCCTCATACATTTAATTCTTCATCAAGCGGGTATATGTCCATAATATCATCTCTCTTCCTTAGTAAGTTTCTCGACGACGCGAACCTCGCTCCACGACGAAGTCCCGCATTGTAAATATTTTTTTCTTTATTTTTTGAAGTTTTTTTTATTTTTTTTACTTTATTTTTCCGGAAGAGGAAGTATTATTTAACTGTATTATAAACAAGTAAGAAAGCTAAAGTCGGTCAAGCCCGACTTTGAAATACCCAGCGTCCCGACATTATGAGCGCACTATGTTTTGCTTCTCTATTTGTGGGCGTGGCAGTGGAGGGCAACATAAATTATTTCCGTACACCTTTCATTCGCCTTGGTGAACCTATGTTGCGAATTTGAAGCTTCTACGCCTTTTACTTCGGAAGTTACGAAAAGTCTTTATTTGTGGGCGTGGAAGTGGGCGGGCCACAAAAAATTTTTTCCTACACCTTTCATTCGCCTTGGTGAACCTATGTTGCGAATTCGAAGCTTCTACGCCTTTTAGTTCGGAAGTTACGAAGAATCTTCATTTTTGGGCGTGGCAGTGGGCGGGCCATAAAAAAAATTTTCCTACACCTTTCATTCGCCTTGGTGAACCTATGTTGTGAATTTGAAGCTTCTACGCCTTTTACTTCGGAAGTTACGAAAAATCTTTATTTGTGGGCGTGGCAGTGGCGGGCCACAAAAAATTTTTTCCTACACCTTTCATTCGCCTTGGTGAACCTATGTTGCGAATTCGGACCTTCTACGCCTTTTCTTCGGAAGTTACGAAAAATCTTCATTTTTGGGCGTGGCAGTGGGCGGGCCATAAAAAAAATTTTCCTACACCTTTCATTCGCCTTGGTGAACCTATGTTGCGAATTTGAAGCTTCTACACCTTTTACTTCACAAGTTACGATAAGCCCTTAATTTTGGGCTTATTTGTGGGCGTGGCTCGAGGTGGGCGGCGTCCATTTTTTTCCAGGATATGTCCCTTTTCGTAGTTAACCAGTACACCAAATATCAATGGAATGTGTTGAGTGGTTCGCAAGTTACAAGCATTTTACTGAAAACACATTATATTCATTTATGGGCGTGGCAGTGGGCGGATGTCTCCCATTTTTACTTAGGATCATACTCGGATCCCGATATACCTGTGTGCCAAATTTCGACTTGATTGGTCCAGCCGTTTCGGAGGAGATCCGACCACGGACGGACGGACAGACGGACAGACGGACGGACGGACAGACGGACAGACGGACAGACGGACAGACGGACAGACGGACAGACGGACATGTCTAAATCGATTCAGTTTTTGATCCTGATCATTTCTATATACATTTTTCTATATCTCCGGAGCTTAATTCTCCCTGTTACAAGATTTGCACAAAACTAATATACCCCGCTTACGCTGGGTATAAAAAGCAAATAATGATAAGAAAAAAAAAAATATACGAATAAGAAATGAAATTTTATTTATAGCAATTACAAAAAAGAAAAAAAAAACATTGGCAGATAAACTTACTATTTAAGTAGAATAGGCGTTACAACAACCATAGCTTAGACACACAGATCTCGCAGGATGGACACCAACCCATAAACTTAAAGCTAAGGCGAGCTTTTGGCACACGACACCAATACAACGATCCTTTTTGCACACGATACCAATCGTCGGCGAACCAAGTCAAAAGTCTTACTTTCGTTTCTACAATTCTCAGTGTGTTAATCTTTTGAGTCATATATAACCTGACAAATAATCTCGAACAGGATCTCAGTCTGGACTTAGCACTCCACGCAAGCGGTCGAACATCAATCAACTAGTGGACCTCGGAGATTCCTACCCAAGATCAAGACTTCCTCCTCTGATTTTCGCATCTGACTCTTGGAGATTCCTACCCAAGATCAAGACTTCCTCCTCTGATTTTCGCATCTGACTCTTGGAGATTCCTACCCAAGATCGAGATTGCCTCTGGTTCTGGTTCTTGGAGATTCCTACCCAAGATCAAGACTTCCTCCTCTGATTTTCGCATCTGACTCTTGGAGATTCCTACCCAAGATCGAGATTGCCTCTGGTTCTGGTTCTTGGAGATTCCTACCCAAGATCAAGACTTCCCCCTCTGACTTTCGCATCTGACTCTTGGAGATTCCTACCCAAGATCAAGACTTCCTCCTCTGATTTTCGCATCTGACTCTTGGAGATTCCTACCCAAGATCGAGATTGCCTCTGGTTCTGGTTCTTGGAGATTCCTACCCAAGATCAAGACTTCCCCCTCTGGTTTTCGCATCTGACTCTTCCTACCCAAGAACGAGATTGCCCCTACCTCCACGACTACGACTTGAACCGCCTCACAGTACAGACTCTCGAAGCTCTCGAACGCCTCTTACGACCGACACGAACGCCAGCGCCGACACCGTGTAGCGGAAGAGACCATACATCGCCGATCGCAGCAGTACTACATCATCGATGGAGCTAGTTAAGTCATTGCAACTACATTAAGAAATAACCTTCATGTAAAGAGACCATACCTCGCCGATCGCAGCAGTACTACATCAACGATGGAGCTAGTTAAGTCATTGCAACTACGTTAAGAAATGACCTTCATGTAAAGAGAAACGAAAAACAAATAAAGCAATCTATTTTTGAAATTTTCTACTTGCAACTTTGCGATTTATTCTTGGAATTACAAAACACCTGGTCTTGTAACGGACCCTGGACTGGCTGAGAAATACCCCGGCAAGAAAAAACCGTTACAAGTGGCGCCCGAGCAGGGACCTGAGATTAGACGGAAAAATCTCAGCCCGAAAAAAAAAAAAACCGACAAAACTCACGAGGCCCTAATTGTAAAGAAACGACCCTGCGAGTACACGAGAAAGATCACACACCGAGGAAGAAAAAAACGAGAAACACACCCGACACTTATTCCAAGGAAACGCCAGAGCAGCCACCATGATCGAGACGAAGTGGATATCTAAACTGCGGAAAGACGAAATTACCGATTGTCTCAACACCTTCCATCTTGAGACTCAAGGTATGGTAGATGACTTAAGGAAGCGCTTTATGTCTTTCGTCAATGCCCACATGGATGATCCAGTCGTTATAAAAGACGTCCAGGAATTGGAAATTCGGTTCACGAAAGGCACCTCACCCATACCACCGCACAAGCCAGAAGAAGGCAGCACCGTAGCGGCAGGGGCACGTCGACATGAAATACCCTCGGCCGGAACACAACGATCAGAAGAACCACTACAGCTACTCCAGATGGAACGTACTAATGAAGAGGAACCAGGAAGGGGCCCCAAACACCACGCCTTACCTTCATTCTCGTTACCAGAAACACATTCCCTAACGTCAAGCCCAGCCACTATAAATTACGCCCACATCATGGATCTGGTGAGGAAATGGGCCATCCGCTTCGACGGGAAAAAGGACGCGCTAAATTTCATCGAGCGAATAGAAGAACTTGCAAGTGCCTACGAGATACCCCTACGATTCCTCCCGAAAACCATGCCGGAAATGCTCAAAGACTACGCGCTGTCGTGGTATCGGAATAACAAGCGAGAATGGGTTACCTGGCAGCAATTTAAAACAGAATTTCTGCAGTTCTTCTTGCCATACCGCTATCTGGAGAAGTTGGAAGACACCGTGAGGGCACGCCGCCAGGGGAATCATGAACCATTCAAGGAATACGTTACCAGCGTGCAAGAACTGGCACGGCATACCGATCTGAGCGACGAAAAAAAGTTAGACTTAATCTTCCGAAATAGTCGCCGAGAGTTCCAGTTGTACATAAAACGGAGAGAATTCGGTACATTAAGTCAGCTCATCGATCTAGCGGGAGAGCTAGAACAAGTAAATGCCACCCAGTCAACAACAGACCCAAAGTATACGAGCCACGACCTCGTAGAAAACAACGCCCACATGGTACAAACACAAAATCTCAACAGTAGCAACAGTAGCAACAGTAGCAACAGCGGGAGGAGATGCTTTCATTGTGGACAGAAAGGTCACATGCAGCGGACATGCACTAACCCCCAGAAGCTTTTCTGCTGGGATTGTGGCAAAGAAAACATCCGCACCATAGAATGTTGTCGCAAGCAGTCGGGAAACGCAGGAGGGGGCCATCAGTAGCGAGGTCTGATGGTGACACGACCCAGGATACCTTGCAGACATCTCCTCTTCTAAAATATCAGGACCTACATCTAAAGGCTCACCTCCTCGTTGGAGAGCAAGAAGTCGATGCCATCATAGACACTGGTGCAATGAGAAGCGTCATCAACGAAGAAATGTTCCATAGGCTAAGCTCGTATGGGCAAGTAAAAAGGAACGCTACAAAAATCGTTCTAGCCGATGGAACACGGCAAGCTGTGACTCACATCTTATCCATCCAGATACAGCTGGGACATAGTTCGTACGTTATTCCACTCATTGTACTACCAGACATGCAGGAAGGCATGCTCCTGGGGATGGATTTCCTTAGCAAAGCAGGTACCTTGATAGACATCGGAGGCAACACCGCTTGGATAAGCGAAATCAAGGATACAAACAATGAACACTTGGACAATACGATACACCTCCAGGCCAACATCCACGAGAACCTCGAAGAAGCAAAGGAAGACTCTCCAGCAGAAACCCCCGAAGAGTTCCTAGCCCGCGAACTAACACAGTTGGAACACATTCAAGGACCATCTAACATCACGAAGCATCAGATTATAATGAAAGACCCTCGACCCTTTAAGCAACGGTATTTCCCCAAGAATCCGGTGATGCAGGAGGCCATAGCCCAAGAAATCGATAAGCTGATCCAATTGGGATGCATTGAGCCCTCAAAGAGCCCATACAGCTCATCAGTCGTCATGGTGCGCAAAAAGGATGGAAAGTGGCGACTATGCCTTGATTTTCGACAACTCAACGACAGATCCGTCCAGGACGCTTACCCCTTACCACGCATCAATTACATACTGGGCCGCCTTCGCGACGCCAAGTACATCAGCAGTATCGATCTGAAGAATGGCTACTGGCAGATCCCACTCGAAGAAAACAGCAGACAATACACAGCTTTCACCGCCCCTGGCCGGGGCCTCTACCAATGGAAAGTGATGCCGTTTGGCCTGCACTCCGCTCCAGCTACTTTTCAGCGTGCTTTGGACCAGGTTATCGGTGCCGACTTAGAGCCATATGCTTTTGCGTACTTAGACGATATCATTGTCACGGGGAACTCGCTAGAAAACCATATGGACAACTTAAAAGAAGTCTTTCGCCGCCTAAAAGCAGCAAATCTCCGTATCAACACCGACAAATGCGAGTTCTTCCGCCAAGAATTACGGTACTTGGGGCACCTTGTAACCACGCAGGGAATACACACCGACCCCGACAAAATCGCCGCCATTAAGGAATTGACACCACCAACCAGCGTTAAGGAGCTGCGCCGAATACTGGGCATCGCCAGCTGGTACCGACGATTTGTGCCAGACTTTTCGAAGATTGCCCACCCTATGACAATCCTCCTCAGAAAAGGGCGTCGGTGGAAATGGACACAGGAACAGCAAGAGGCATTCGAACTGCTGAAACAAAAACTTACCGAAGCACCCGTCCTGACCTGTCCCGATTTCACCAAGCCTTTTACGCTACAGACCGACGCAAGTGAATACGGTTTAGGGGCTGTGCTGACACAAGAGCTGGAGGGCCAGGAGCGGGTGATCGCCTACGATAGCCGGCATTTGAACGGAGCCGAATTAAACTACTCCACTACAGAGAAAGAGTGCCTGGCGATTTTATGGGGAATACGGAAAATGAGGCAGTACCTGGAAGGATATCACTTCACCGTCATAACGGACCATCTGGCCCTAAAGTGGCTGAACTCCATTGACAACCCCACGGGGAGGATAGCTCGATGGGCATTGGAACTTCAACAATACTCGTTCGAGGTAAAATATCGACGGGGCAAGCAAAATGTTATAGCCGATGCACTGTCCAGGCAACCTCTCAACAAGATATGTCAAATTTCCACGAACGAGCCAGTCACCGAAGAATCGACGGATTGGGTCCAGAAACGGATGAAAATGGTCCTAAAGCAACCTGAGAAGTTCCCAGATTACCAAGTCATTGAGGGAAGTCTCTACCGGTGTTTACCCGTGATAGGAGGCGACGAAGAAAACTTTGTCTGGAAGCTATGCGTTCCCAAAGTAGATCGGGCCAGGGTCCTCCAAGAAAACCACGACAACCCAACCGCAGGACACCTCGGAATAAGGAAGACGATGGGACGCATTGGAAGAAAATACTTCTGGCCGGGATTCCACCGCGATGTCCGGAACTATGTCAGGAGATGTTTGAGCTGCCAGCGATATAAAATTCAACAACAGAAACAGGCTGGCCACATGAGGTCCCAGATTGCTGAGGAACCCTGGGCGGTTTTGTGTGCGGACTTCGTGGGGCCCCTGCCTCGTTCTTCACATGGGAATACGTACTTGTTAGTCTTCTTCGACAAATTCTCGAAGTGGGTAGAGCTGGCCCCCCTCAGAACCGCGACAACGGACGCTGCAATCAAAGTTTTGAGGGAAAGAATTCTCTCTAGATATGGCATCCCCTCAACACTGGTGACCGATAACGGTACGCAATTCACCAGTAAGAAATTTACAAACTTTCTAGCGAAACTAGGAGTCAAGCACCATCGAACAGCACCGTACACTCCTCAGGAGAACCCAACCGAGCGAGCGAATAGGACAATCAAGACAATGTTGGCTCAATATACGACGGATAACCACAAGCACTGGGATGAGCTCCTACCGGAACTCACACTGGCTATAAACACCAGTATAAGCGAAAGTACCGGTTACAGCCCTGCATACTTGACACAAGGACGCGAGCCCCGACTTCCTGGACAACTGTACGACGAAAAAGAACCACCCCTAGCTAGCGAAAGTGTCACCCAGAAATTCAACCGGCTCCAAGAGGTATTCAATCTGGTAAGAGGAAACCAAGCCCGCGCCAGCCAGGAGCAGGCTCGGCATTATAACTTACGACGACGGGAATGGAGACCACAGCGAGGGGATTTAATTCTAGTCAAAGCACATCCCCTATCAAAGGCAGAAGACAGCTTCGCGGCAAAGTTGGCCCCAAAGTTCGAAGGGCCATATAAGGTTCAAGATTTCACCTCCCCAGTCATCATCCGCTACAAGGTAGAAGGCCAGACAAGGACCGCGCACGTGAGCCAACTCAAACCCTACATCGAACAGTAACTCGACAAGACCGATTTAGTTTTCCCCCAAACTGGCCTGATGAACCCCTGCGTTGACAGTAGACATATTCATTAACCAGAAATTTTCTTTCACTCACGCCTTCCAGCGCACTAAACCATGGAAAAGTTTGCCAAGGCACGTTTAAAATATTTGACCACTCTGCAGAGAGAGGCGGCCGCAAGACGAAGGCTGATACACCTGCCGCACCACGCCCGGTTTGAAAATCGACCCCCGACGGCGACCGTGTACCGCCTAACGACCACCCCGACCCGAGCATCAAGGGGAAAGAAAAAAGAAGGGCCATCCGATCCACTCCAAGGGTTGACCTACCGAGCTAGGTGCCGACTCCTTTTTGGAGAGTCAGAAGAGAGTTCCGACGAAAAGGCAACCACCTCACGCCCACGGCCGAAGGGCGGCGACCGAAAGAACCCGTCGCAACCTGAAAGCCAAGAGATGCCGGCATGCCAGCGTAAGGCTACGAAACCACAGCTGGTGGTGCCTTCGGCAAAACTTGTGTCACCACCAGACAAACCCTCGCACCCCGACGACGTCCTCGTACTGGATACCGACGAATCGGAGTTTGAGTCCCCGAAAAGCCTTCAGCTATCACCGCAGGCTACTTTGGACATTATGCTGGACAGCTGGAGGCAAACAAAACGCCGGATGTGCTGCAGACGGTTCATCGGGACAGACGAATATCGCTTCCTCGTGACCAAGCAAGGAAAGGGCTCCTTCAAAAAACTCTCCCGAAGAAAGGGGGAGATGTAACGAGGTAAAATTTTCTCCAAATAAACTTTTCCCTCATACATTTAATTCTTCATCAAGCGGGTATATGTCCATAATATCATCTCTCTTCCTTAGTAAGTTTCTCGACGACGCGAACCTCGCTCCACGACGAAGTCCCGCATTGTAAATATTTTTTTCTTTATTTTTTGAAGTTTTTTTATTTTTTTACTTTATTTTTCCGGAAGAGGAAGTATTATTTAACTGTATTATAAAAAAGCAAATAATGATAAGAAAAAAAAAAATATACGAATAAGAAATGAAATTTTATTTATAGCAATTACAAAAAAGAAAAAAAAAACATTGGTAGATAAACTTACTATTTAAGTAGAATAGGCGTTACAACAACCATAGCTTAGACACACAGATCTCGCAGGATGGACACCAACCCATAAACTTAAAGCTAAGGCGAGCTTTTGGCACACGACACCAATACAACGATCCTTTTTGCACACGATACCAATCGTCGGCGAACCAAGTCAAAAGTCTTACTTTCGTTTCTACAATTCTCAGTGTGTTAATCTTTTGAGTCATATATAACCTGACAAATAATCTCGAACAGGATCTCAGTCTGGACTTAGCACTCCACGCAAGCGGTCGAACATCAATCAACTAGTGGACCTCGGAGATTCCTACCCAAGATCAAGACTTCCTCCTCTGATTTTCGCATCTGACTCTTGGAGATTCCTACCCAAGATCAAGACTTCCTCCTCTGATTTTCGCATCTGACTCTTGGAGATTCCTACCCAAGATCGAGATTGCCTCTGGTTCTGGTTCTTGGAGATTCCTACCCAAGATCAAGACTTCCTCCTCTGATTTTCGCATCTGACTCTTGGAGATTCCTACCCAAGATCGAGATTGCCTCTGGTTCTGGTTCTTGGAGATTCCTACCCAAGATCAAGACTTCCCCCTCTGACTTTCGCATCTGACTCTTGGAGATTCCTACCCAAGATCAAGACTTCCTCCTCTGATTTTCGCATCTGACTCTTGGAGATTCCTACCCAAGATCGAGATTGCCTCTGGTTCTGGTTCTTGGAGATTCCTACCCAAGATCAAGACTTCCCCCTCTGGTTTTCGCATCTGACTCTTCCTACCCAAGAACGAGATTGCCCCTACCTCCACGACTACGACTTGAACCGCCTCACAGTACAGACTCTCGAAGCTCTCGAACGCCTCTTACGACCGACACGAACGCCAGCGCCGACACCGTGTAGCGGAAGAGACCATACATCGCCGATCGCAGCAGTACTACATCATCGATGGAGCTAGTTAAGTCATTGCAACTACATTAAGAAATAACCTTCATGTAAAGAGACCATACCTCGCCGATCGCAGCAGTACTACATCAACGATGGAGCTAGTTAAGTCATTGCAACTACGTTAAGAAATGACCTTCATGTAAAGAGAAACGAAAAACAAATAAAGCAATCTATTTTTGAAATTTTCTACTTGCAACTTTGCGATTTATTCTTGGAATTACAAAACACCTGGTCTTGTAACGGACCCTGGACTGGCTGAGAAATACCCCGGCAAGAAAAAACCGTTACAATGTTCATTCCTGTTTCTCACATAACTGGGGCGAGCCCCTAATATGTTAAAATTATTCTATATTTTGACCTTGTGTCAAATATCCTGATTTCACATTTTTGTTTCGAAGTCGAAAATACCTATATTCGAGGTTTGTAAGGACTTCAAAGTAAATCCGACTTTAAAGAATATTTTTCGACGAAAATAATTAAAACTGCCTCTCTTCAGTGCCCCAGTAGTGGATTAACTTTGATTTCAAAATTAAGTAAATTTTTAAACGCATATGGAGTAAAAAAATAAGGGTTTTCCCCCAATTTCAATCTTAAAAACTAAAATGACGAAATTATAACTTTTGATCCGATTTCACTTTCCGCGTTATTTTTTAGCATGTCGGATTGAAAATTCTTCCTTTGTATCTGTTTTGTCTATGAGAAAAAAAATTGGTTTATAAAAAATATTTACTTCTTAATATCATTGAGATGGCTGTCGAAAAGTAAAAAAAAGTCCAATCAAAATTTTTACCACAAATCTACATTGAGTTCAGTTTTATGAATAACAAAATATTTTTAATGAAGTTGAATTCATTTAACTCTAATTTAGGTTAACGTTTTGTAAATTCGACTTAAGTATGTATTGAATTATTTATTTCAATATTATAAGTCTGTGATAGCTATTTATATACACATAGCAGTTCCGCATATTTCAAGTAAGTATTGTATAAGTCGAACATGCCGACAATTTTCATGTTACTCCTTCATAGAAAATCACCCTACATTAACAACAAGCATTTTATGCTCATCAATGAGCAAACTTGCCAGCACACATCCGTCAACGGGGTTGGCCTTTCAAATCAATAAGTTTGAAGAAACCGAATAACAAATCGAATGAGTAAAAGCGAGAGGTCCGATTTTGTTATTCTTCACTTTCGCTTTTGTGATTTTTTGCGAAAATCCAAAAATTCGCGTTCTTCACGCATTTTTTCAAATCAATGCGTGCGAACAGTTAGGCAATATAAACTATATTTGCAGGAGAGAGAGGTTCGATCTTTGTTGACATTTTTTGCAAAAATCTCGTTTGTGTTCCTTCGACTGTTTTATTTTGGTCGAACTTGATTTTGCTCGGTCGAACTCTATCTATACAACTCGAATCCAACCAAGGCGCTAATCGTCCATCATGAAAAATTTCCCTCGAAGCGCCATTATGAATATGGGAACTCTTTAGATTCTATACTCTTTGCTTTGTCTACCATGAAAAATTTCCCTCGAAGCGCCATTATGAATATGGCAACTCTTCAGATTCTATACTCTTTGCACAGACCTAGCTAAGACACAAAGTGATATCGAGATTTAGTAGGGACGCAAACTTATGTGGTAGGACTGTATATCGCTATATATCGATATATATCGATATGTTTCAACATTGGTATCAAGGTTGGAACCAGGGTTGGAACTTTACTGCAATTGCAGTAGATCTACTGCGTTTTTTTGAAATTTTTGACATCTACTGCGACACTCCGAAAAGCTTAAAATCTACTGCGATTTTCGTCCCTGGTGCCACTCGATTTTTTTTGTCAAACAAAACTCCTAAAAATAACTACCAAAAAAATTCGATATAGTTTAGAGACTTCTTTGTCGAGCAAGATCTGCGCTAAAACGAGTAATGTTAGCGTTGCTTCAAACTTTAAACGCATTTATCTCGAAACCACTGTTTTTGAACTGGCTGCCACGATTTCTTCAGTTCAACTGAACCGATTTTAATGAAAGAAAGTAAAATCAGAGCAGAATTGTCACCATTATGGCGTGGACCTTAATAATCGGGGCTGTTATGGAAACCGACAACTGTCAGAATCAGATTTGAAATCAACAAATTTTTCGTTTTGGGGTTATAGAATCAGACTTTCAGTTTTGAAACTGTTTTCATTTTCGAAATCTGGTTTTAGGTGTTACAGAAACAGATTTATTGATTTTATTGTCTGATTTAAACCGAGCAGCTTTTAGTTGACAGAATTGGTCGGCAGATTGTGTGAGGACTTTTTCCCGGCTGGTTTTTTTTTTAGTAGAAATAAAAGTAAATACTTTATTTGAATATATTTTCTTAATTGTTTGGGTATTTAATGTTTTTGACTAAAGGGAACGCATAAAAAAGCGACTCAGGCTTCTATACTAGTTGAGGTTATGGAAAACCACCCGGGCATGGCCAAGGGGCTTACTTAGCGGGACAAACCGCTTGTGGACTTGTTATGGCAGCAACTCGTGGTGTCGTTTAATTCTGCAGACCCACCCACAAAAGATGTAATCATCCCCTCGATTCTCTAGCTCATTTCTTTTTGCAAGCTTCGCAACAGTTTGGCTGCCACCAATAAAGGTGATGCACTTAGGACGCATATCAGTTCGTTGTGATACCACGAAAATGCGAAATCATAAATAAAAAAAAAAAAAACCATTTCGGAGTTGAACCCAGCACTTCTCGCATTGAAATTTTACATCTCAGCAAACTAAGCCACGGGGGCCGCCAAGATTGACATAGTTTTTAACACATATCGTAGTTTTTTTTTTTTATAGCATTTTCAAGTGTCGGGTTTTCCTGTCTTCGAAAATCGATTTTGCTATCTTCGAAAAAAGCAAAACTGTGTCTATTTCATAACAACATTTGAAACAGATATTGATTTCAATTCTGATTCTGATTCAATTCTGTGTCAGTTTCCATAACAGCCTGGAATAATTTTAACAAATTTTTTACTATTTTTTTTTACAATGAACTACAAAATATACCCGAAATCGATGGGTCATTTTTTAAATGCCGCCGTTTGGATTTTGGAGATTCACGCCATAATGACATCTATACTAATTATAACCCTGTTATTCTTTTTCATTTCGGACAACTTGGAGACCTGGAATTGTGTAAGCCAGCACTACACCTTTTTGGACCATCCACTTTGATGGCCGAGAACTTTGAACCGCCCTCACATAAAAATAACAAACTGCTTCTTAATTAACTTTCATTTATTCCTAACAAAATAAAAAACCACTGAAATGAGAAAGCTCTTTTCGTTTTCTGTCAGGAAATTTTTTAAAAAAGGTCCAAAAGCAGCCTCGCCAATGAGACAACCCCTTTACTTGAAAATCGAAAATCAATACGTGAAGAAAAAAAAAACAATTCTGTGAGTGATAGAGGAGGGTTGGGCACTTTTCACACTTAAACTCAGATTCGTATCGCACAACACAATTGTCTAAATATCTTATGTTAGAGAGAACTTTCTTAAAATTATAATCAGTCTCCAAATGACAGATACCTAATATTCGAAATTTATTCAAAAGTGCCCAATGCTTACTAAGGTAGGGAGGTTTGGGCATGGCCTATAAGACACTTTATTTCCAACGTAGAATCTTCTTCAAACATTTCTTTAACAAATGATCCCTAAAAATACCAAACCTTAAGGAATTTCCCATTGTTTTGAATGTGGCCGGTAATATAAAAATAATTCAAATAAACAAAATAAGCGGGTAATTAGAAATTTAAAAAATCTGCCTACACTTAATATACAGAAGGGAGCATTGATCATGCGGCATGATTCATGCCTAAAGGTGAAAACACTCACGCACTGCGCCGCACAGTCGTTAGGATTCATACATATCGCGGCAAAAAATATAAGGAGATGCCGTAGAGCAGAGGTGGGCACGCCTTGAGCTCGCGAGCGAAGAGCTTTCACATGTACGCATGATGAGCTTTTGTGCTTTCACACATACGGGACTGTCCGGTTTTTGCTTAGTGGTGCCACATTTTTCCGCGAAAAGACCCCTTAGACCTATTAAAAACCCCTTTTCCAAATTTTCCGAAATCAAAAAACCAACGAAAAATCCCACAAGGATTTTTTGGAAAAAATTGGAAATGTAAGGAGGTCCTGGTATATACTCTGATTGCATGAATGTTTAAATTAAGGAAGTTAGCTGGAAATTATGAATTGTAGAAGTCATGTGACCCGTAATGGTAATGTTGGCTATTAATTCGCCAGTTGGAGACAAAATTTGGCTGTCTTAGAGGTATTTTCGTTTGTTTAGCGAACTCTCTTACTGGCAGCCCTGCTCGCATCTGACAATCAGTTGTTTCCCGAATTATCAACAAAAGAGCTTTTGCGCGTATCCAATGCAATCGCGAAAATTGCATACATTCACATTGCCCACCTCTGCCGTAGAGCAATGAAACGTGGCACCAAGTCTTTATTTGACATAATTAAGAAAAATATAAAGACTCATCAAAATCGGCCACGCCCACCGCGAGTGTTGACGTTTACCAGATTCTTGACGTTTATGATTGTCCTCATTTTAGATCAAAACATAGTCGGGACTATAGTTTTACACCATTTTTTAGTATAAACTAAAACAAACCAATAATCTGAATCAAACAAATAAATCATCGCCTCGAATAACGTTGTAAGCGACAAATTTTTTGAGCCTTTTTTCGCACTGACAATCATACTCTAGCCCCTTGAGCTATCAAAAAAGTTTTTTTATTTGGTAAACTCTTGGATATTGCTCAAGACTTAATAACCATAAAGAAGTGAAATGACTTTATTCGTACCGGCTGGCATGACAAATTTCCAAAACTGTTAAATTTGTCGCTTACAACGTTATTCGAGGCGATGATTCAAATGTTTATTTATTTGTAAAAATTGAAAAAATATTTTATGAGTTTTTTAGAGCTCATTTTATACCCGCAAAAATTTCAAAAATTTCGAAACACAACTGAACAAAGAGAGCAAAAACTACATTGTTCGCACAAAAGGAGGTTCTCGAAATTCTGAGAATTCGTATTTTATACGTAATTCCAGCTAAAATTTTCTATTACGCAGAGTTTAACTTTTAGAGATTTTAGGTTTTGTTGACGTTTTAGAATAGTCAATGTAAATAAAAAGGTGTTGACGTTTTGGGATGTTGACGGAATAGGAGTTGACGTTATCCCGCGTGTACTGTAGTTTATTGTTGCTATTATAATTCGGCTTAATGAATAGGAATGCCTAAAAGTATACTATACATTTTGAAAGATTTTTATTGCAATTGTCATGCATTTTTCTTACAAAAATGATATCTTAAAATTGCTAGGCTATGCCGGCCGTTTTTTTTTTTTTTTGTTCATGATATGTTAGAACTAACTAAAAGCTTTAATTTTTACACTATTTGAAAATAACTGCTCGTAACTCAGATTAGTTCTATTCCAACAAAGATAGCAAATCCTGTAGTTCATTTTCATTTCCGCTTAACTTTTAAACTACTTATCGTATTGTACTGATTCCTTCGGTGATTTCATGAGTAAATGTTATTTTTTACTAAAGAACACAATTTTTTGTACAGAAGCGATTTTATTTTACATTAATGCCGTACCCAATTTAATAAAAATCTTAGTCAATTATTAACCTTGCATGTTTATGTGACTTCCAACGGGTATACCAAGTATTAATATTACCTTTTGACACAAAAGCTTATGGATTTCTCTTATTTAGACAAATCTCTACAAAACTTCGACATTACTTTTTCGAAATCATATGGTCGAAAAATGGAATTTTTTCCGCTGAATAACCACGGTGCGCCGCACTGCCATCTGTCACATAGAAATTAAATTACATGAAAATGTATGAGAGCGAACAGTCATAAATTAGCATAGCATAGCATGGCATAGCGTTCCATAGAATTTAGATTTCTGTGCTAATTTGCCAGATTTAGCATTGCTAGTATTTGGAAAATTGCATTAATTACTCGCAAAGCTGCCAGTTGAAGTTCAATTCACTTATTATTAGTTTCTGATAAGGAAACCATAAGTTTTGCAAAATCATACTTAAATAAAATGGAGCAAATTGAAATATGAAACAAACAGCTTATTGCTGTGCTTCACTGTTTACTAAAAATTTTCTTTACGCTATATTATGCAGTGCGCCGCCGCAGTGCGTGAGTGTTTCTAGCTTAAGCCAAATGCTCCCTCTGTAGGATATTTTCAACATAAATTACTGGTATTAAATTTTTTTTTAGGTATTTAATAATGAATTTCAATTTTATTTTAATAAAATAGATATAGAATTTATATGGAATTTTCCAAAAAATTTTGAAACACATTCATCTACAGGAAATTCAAGTAGTTGTACTCTGGGGTTTTATTGGGGCCAATTTCACCAGTACTAGTTCCTCTTATACCTTTTGAAGATTTTGTTAAAAATTAGCTATACAAGTACTGTGGGAAACCATTTGGTCTAGCAAATCACAACTCCATTTTTCCAGGTACCTCGAGTACTTGTATGTTCGGAAAATTTGAAAACAAAAGGTTGGTTTTGAAAAGGTTCCATAAGCCTTTATAGTCCCTATAGGAAGTATGTCGATATTTGTCGCACAGCGAGTAGAGCTCCACCAGAGAAAAAGTCTCTAGTGCAAATGGGTACAGTTAATCAACTATGAGCGAGTAGAGTTTGACTAGTGCAAAAGCCACCAGTATACTATTTACTAGTTCAAAAGTCAATTAAAAGTTCACACACCCAGAAAAATTCTTAAAACAACAATGCAAAACACTTGTTTTAGAATGAATACGTCAAGTAAGCATTTTTATCTTGTGTGATTAGATGCTAAGGGGCCGTCCATATATTACGTCAGCATGATTTTGACCATTTTAGACTCCCTCCCCCCCCCCTTATCATCAATCGTCATCGTCCAGAACCCCCTCCCCCCTTGTTTGACATCATCTTTGAGCTCTTTATTATTTCACAAGTAAATAGAAATTAATTTCTTCAAAATATAGTTTAATAGTGTTTTCTTATAAGATAGAGATGATGACGTGATCATTGCGGATTGACCCCCTCCCCCTCATCATCAAGCGTCATCATTCGCGAGACCCCCTCCACCCCCTGTATGATGACGTAATATATGGACGGCCCCTAAGCTAGTGCATTGTTAAGACATCCGCGCAATAACTCAAAGGTTTCCGGTTCAAGTCCGGCACGGGGCAAGACAAATCTTTTAATAAATTTACCGAAAATTATTTTTTTTTTATTCGGATGCTATTTTTTTTTTTTTTGTTATTTACCAAAATAACCTCCCTATTCAGGAAAACATTTTAAATTTAAAAGGATGACAACATACAATTTTTGTTTGGAAAATTTGATATTTGTCAGCATTTTAAGTTTAAAAAGTTTTTCTGCCTGAGCAACTCAAGTAAGCATCGATCAGTGAGTTGAAATTGGCTTGGTTAGCTCAATGCGTTAAAGCGTTTGCTCAAAGAACGAGATGTTCTAAGTTCGAACCTCAGCCCCGAGTCAAAATAGTTAACAGAATTTAAAAGATAAAAAGCATATTATTATTAGGAGAGGGACAATTGTGCACTGCGACCAAAGGTGATCTATTGTGCTATCCCGTGTCTTGTTAACACCAGCTCAATCTAAGGCTTTTGATAAGCGCTACGATTGATCTGGGATTAAGAGCCAATTTCACCAAGCATACTTAAGTAAAAATCGTCGTTTAAGTACAGATTTTCATTTTCATCAACCTAAATGGCAAGTCGAACTTAAGTGATCCATATCGGGCACTTAAGTAGAGTTTATGCAACTCTGTGTTGTTGTAATGGAAACAGCTGATTTAAAAAGAAAACTATTTATGTATATGGAAACTTGTTTTATTTATCATGTCCATAGCTCTTGCGTTAACTTTATCAGTTTGTTTGCACTCAATTATAGACTTCTTGCTTTGAACGCACGTGCGGGACTCCATGTCTTATTTATTTATATTTTAAATCAGCTGATTACGACGGTGTTGCACTAAAAATAAAAGGTGCTGCCGTACTTCCGCGTAACTAAATTTTTTATTTGATGAAACGGGCTGAAACTTAAATGCGTACTTAAGTGCCAATCGGTACTTAAACTTAAATGCCTTTGGTGAAATTGGCTCTAAATGTTTTTATCTCATCAGGCTGTGGAAACGCCTTGTTGAGGTATTTCAATCGCTTGGTGGCGAGTGCCGGGCAAGAACAGAGCAGGTGAGTGGTGGTCTCGCACTGCTCTATGCAGTATCGGCATATGTCCGTGTCTGAGAGCTTTATTCTCTTCAGATGGTACCCAACTGGTCCATGACCAGTATAAAAAGCATATACATAAAGAAAAAAAAAAACAAAACAAAAAGCAAAAAAAAGGGAAAAAAAACAATTACAAAAATTTTTATTTTTTTATTTTTCTTAAAATGCGCCAACAATTCCAATTCTTGAACAAAGTAACGATAGAGAGCACTGCACATGACGTCCAAGTGGCTATTGATTCACTAGTAATTAACTATATCCAAAAAGATCAATTCACCCCTAACACTCTACTTCTGCACTAGTTCAAACGCGACTGTCGATTTTCGAATGACACCTCAGAGTAAAAGTTGACAGTTCAATGCATTGGCGGGGAAAATACGAGCGAGTAGTACTGTTGATTTAGGGAGTAGTCGAAGACTACTTCTGAACTAGTTCAATTTCCTGCAGGGGTATTACAAACTTAGACAACAACATGTGTTCGCTCAAACAGTAAAAATTTTTTTCATGTTATCAATTAAGATATTTTCAATAAAAATATTGAGCCCGAATCCCATAAGTTCAAATTTATTTTAAGGATATTTAGGGTAGTGTGTTCGTCTGCCGTGCGTGCATAAGAGCCATGGTGTCTGATCAATACACTCTAACCATAACTTTTCCAACAAAATACCTTGGGACTCTTCTTCCATTCTCTAATGAATCGTGGGTGTAAGTGGCGCGGCAAATTTCCAAAACCACCCATTTGTTTTCAAATTTTCCGAACATACAAATACTGGCGGTACCTGGAAAAATGGAGTTGTGTTTAGCTAGACCTAATGGTTTCCTACAGGCATTTCTCCCGGCTGGCCTCAGTTCAAAAAAAAATTACCATAATTTTTTTAGTGTTGTCCGTCTGGAAAGAACTAAAGATGGCATGTGTGCTTCCCCGTATAGCCATAGACATCCTCTCCAAAAATTTCATCGTTCCATTATTAAGGGTACCTCCAGTACAAAGGCCTGTCACAAATATCCCAAAGCCTGCCCCAAAATCAGAGTTTTTCACGATATAACTATGTATCAATGAAATTTAGAATTTGAGCTTATATATTTAAGACTCGAATTAAGTAGTAGCTAACTGTTTTTATTTGTCGGGTATTGTATTGTCAGGTGCGCCTGACTATAAAACCCTTACTTGTTTTCTATCTGATTGCCTTTATTCCGACAGGGATATTCAATTTGGTATCTTTTTGTGAAAACTTGGTGTTGTTCCTACCCAGTGAACAACGAGATAAATTTAAAAATTCTCCAAAGTCGATTTTTTGCAAACAAATTGAAACTTTCTTGGAATCAAGCCCTTATTTAATGAATCAATTTTTCAGTTAATTTTTCTGTATTGAAGTATGGCGCTTATATTTAAAAAACATTTTTGAATATTCTCCTCGTATTTTTCTAAAAATTGATTACCAATGCGGCAAGCTCAAAATTTTTCTCAGGAGTTTGGAATAATAAAAAATACATGAGAATAACAATAATTTTTGACAAATGTATTACCACAGAATATATAGTAAATGTTCAGTGTTCATATACTAAACTGGAAAACGGAAATTAATTACTTATAATACGTTTCTGTTTGGAAAATCCAGATAGTTCAGATATTTAATATCAGACTTTCAGAATTGTGGATTTCTTGAATAATCTAATGTTCATGAAATGCTTACTCGAAAACAAACCGATTTCATTCATAATATTCTGCTCCTTCATTGAAGACAGCAGATTATTTTTTTTTTATATACGTATTTCTTCATTGGTCTCACTGACAAATAGGATCACCATGTTACTTTTAACTTTAATATTTTCTGTCTCCATATGATTAAAAACTTAAGGCTATGGAATAATATTTTCCTTGATTGTTACTACTACAGAATTGTTTTCAATCTAACAACAACAGCATCTTGTATTCCTTAATTAAAACTTTTCAAATATTTATTATGAACTATCCTGAATTAACCGCAGCCGGATCCTTAAAAACAGCGAAGTCTGCGACAAAAAGTGGCAAAAACAACTGTTATTGTCGTTTTAAATGTTCAACATACACGATTTATTTTTTTGAATTGGCTGATCGAGATTCGCTGATCGTAAGATGCATTTTTTTTTTAGAGAATGATATTGTTCTGAAGTACACCCCGCAATTTATAATCTATAAAATTGAATTTCAATATCTAAGACACTGTTAAGACTACTCACATCGCTCCAATGCGGCTTTGTGGGTCACCAATGCAGCTAATATTGTGATCGAATTTATACCTATTGAAGTGAACAATAAATGAAATCAGAAAGTCCAAAAGGATCAAAACACATCTGCGCCGACGGCTTTGAGAATCACCAAGTCAGCTTAGCGACGGAATTGAGTAACCCGAAATGACCCGTATGGATCCCCAAGGCTTTTACGACAGCAATTCTATAGGAGTTAAGTGCAGCAATGTCAGAGGTACACAGGCCTAGATTAATAATTGTAGTAAAGTAGCTAGTAATCAACCTAGAGACACAACAGACTAGGTGTGTCAAACCCGGGAGCCTAGTCGTTTTGTGATCCCGAAAATCCCGGGATTACCCAGCATTAGTCCCGGTACTACCAAAATGTATATTAATGAACTTTTATAACATAAAAGTTTACGTTTTTTAGCATAAGTTAAATTCAATTTTTTTAAATTTTGATTTATTTTTTATTTAAACCGCCCACTATGGCCGGAAAGCCAAAAAAAAAAAACGGCAAAGTATGAAGAACTCTTCCAATAAGAACGATTTTTTCGTTAAGGGGGTTTTTGGGGTCGCTGATTTCAATTCTGGTATTCGATATTCAAAAAACAAAATGGCCGATCCAATAAGGCGTCAAATTTTTAAAAAATGGATATTTTTCCAAAAAACTTTATCACATGGGGGATTTTGGGGTCGCTGATTTCAAATCTGGTTTCAGATTTTTATTAGGTGAATTTTTAACATAAATCAGGTAGAACAATATGGAATTCGTAACTTATAAATCAGTACCCCAACTCATAAATAAAATTTTTGAAACTATTGAAACTAAAAAAATTTTCCCTTTTTTTTTGTTGATGCCATTTCTTCATCACCAATACGTCCTTGCAATTTTAATGCGACCCAATTCAAAACAGCATCGTTTTCTTTGTTGTTGTCGACCCAAAATTGAAAATTTTCGAATGATTGGCAAATATATGCATATAATTTTATGATCATAAGAGAGAAGATACTACAGCCTTTCCAAAAATATGAACTTTTTCGACAATCCGTGACAATCCCGTTACTTCTACTCCACGAAACAAAAAAATTATAAAAAGAAAAAGTCGAAAAAGATGATACACTTCAAAAGACTGCAGCACAAAAACGAAGGCAACTTAAATAAAGAGGAATTAATCCTTGGTTCAACATACCTTTAGCAACACTTTCCATTGTTAAAAACAATCAATCTCACAATACTTTTGAAGCAATGCGCTTTCTTCGAATAAGAAAAAAATTTCATTCGTACGAAATGTCAAAACGAAGAAACCACAAAACAACAGTTTTGACGTCCCGTAGGTCAAAAGGGTTGCCAGCTATAATATTTTTCTAAGAATTTTTTTCTTATTTGAAGTATCTCAAACCTATAGGAATAAAAATTAAAAAAAAAAAAACAACAAATATAAAAATGACTTTTTGCCGCATAAACTGGTCTTCTGAACCATAGTGCGCCCGTTTGTTGTTTTCTTAATAAACTAAACATAGTTTATCTCCAAAATTGTGTATGCTTTACAATTAGACGACCGAACGTTGGAAGCGTATTGAAATATAATTCTTCGATGTTCAAATATTATAATTTGTTAATCAAAATTTTGTTGAATTGCCAAAAACTTACTTTCGGGATTAGTCCCGAGATCACGGGACCACGCTTTGTAAGACCCGTAAATCCCGGGATCGGAAAAACGGCAAAAATTAACATCCCTATAACAGACACAATGCAGGACGTTCGGTTGACTTGAATAAGTCAGACTTGAGATCACATCGGCTAGTAAATGTAAATAAACAGTTATTTGTATACTGCTTGTTTCAATTAATATCCGGTCCCAGAGAGATAAGGGATATCAAAACTATCATGCTAGTATTTGCTCTTCAACAGTCTACCCAATTATTACAAAAGTTATTTCTTTGCACATCTTTATACCCGACACACTCTGTGTCGAGGGTATATTGCGTTTGTTGGGTTGTGTGTAACACCCAGAACCAGTCGAGATAGACCATACAAAATGTATATAGAAATGATCAGCGTCACCAGGAGATTCGATTTAGACATGTCCGTCCGTCTGTCTGTCCGTCTGTCCGTCTGTCTGTATACAGTTATCTTATCGAAGGAGTTGAGCTATCTTGACAAAATTTGGTATGCGTGCTCACGGGGACATGAGTAAGAACAAGTTCGAGAATGGACCCGATCGGACCATTTTTAGGGGTACCTCCAGTACTAGGGTCTGTTATGAAAATCACAAAAACTGCTCTAAGACCTGAGTTTTTCAAGATATTTTGATGAAACTTGGTATTTGAACATGTTTAAAGGCAAGTAATATGATTTCAAAAAATTTGAAAAGTGGGCGTGGCATAAGGGCGTTTTTCGAAAATTGTCTCCTAAACCCGAACTACAAATGGGACTTGAACGAAAGTTGGCACGTATGCTTCCTTGATAGCCAGTAACGTCTCGATAGAACCATTATTAAGGGTACCTCTAGTACTAGGGTCTGTCACAAAAATCCCAAAAATGCATCAAAAGCGGACTTTATTGAAATATTTCAATGAAACTTAGAATTTAAGCGTATATATAAAGGTCCAATTAGAATCCCAAAAAAATTGAAAAATTGGGCGTGGCAAATGGGCGGTTTTTATAATGAAATTTAACAAAAGTCGGTATATGGGCCCAATATGTCCTTAAACACCTCTTGATATTAAAAATTATTCGAACATAAGTCTCTGTGTCGGGTATTCTATTGTCAGGCTCGCCTGACTATAACACCCTTACTTGTTTTCACTTAGAATGTTACCACCTGGCGCTTTCAGTATTCACGATATATTTACGTTTTAACTCACCGCGAGTAATATTTTTAGCCTAGTAGAGATATTTTTAATTCCAAGTAAGACTTACGAAAAAAACTTTACAAATCTAATGCTTTACTGACACATTCGACTTCACTAATTTTAAAAGAGTTCACATCCAATTCCGAGTTCTTGCGTCGTGTATTTTTAAGTTTCTTTTATCAATTGCATCCCTACTGTAGAGAGGAATGGTCATGTTAGTCTGTCCATCACCATAACGTTTCACTTCGATACAACATTTTTTTTTGTTTGTTTCATTTTTACGATTATAGGCTGTTATAAAATGTAGAGCAATGAGCAATACGATGCGGCTTTAAAGCGAGTTTCTCACAATTTTGCTGCAACGTTACATAACAAGACACTTTTTGATGTAAAATCCCTTGACCTTGAGATCTGAATGGTCATTGCGAACTATAAACCCAAGGTCACTCGCTTCAAGGCAATAAAGGGTTAATTTCTTCAGTTATTCATTTGTGAAGGGTAAAAGATCGAAATTAGTCACGAAAGATGTTTCAAAATTGATTTTGCTTTTACATCGATAAGAGGGACAAGAAATTTCTAAAACCAGAGATTATTGCACATTCAAGACACAATTTTTGTTTGAAAATTTTTTATTTCATTTCGATGGCCAACGAACAAAAGTGCCAGCATCAGAGTATGAAATTGAACGGAAATTGAAGAAGTTTTCTTTTATGAGCACCACCGAATCTACTTTCTTATTTTCGTACTCTCCAAAAAGGCATAAAAATAATTTTTACACATTAAGGCTTTCAAAAGCTGAGTCGTTTCGGTCGTAGTCTTCCAGTTTTGCTTATGAAACTTTTTATGAAAGTTTCGTTATTTCCATTCTGTGATTTGGAAATAAAATCTTACTTGCAGTTTGGACACACAACAAATGATAAGTGGAAGGATTTTTTTTTCAGCTTCAAAATTGAAATCTGATTACGCTTATATTTATATTGTTTATGAATAGACGTGTAAGATAAGTAATCATTACCGGAACAAAATTGCAAAAGAGCCCTTATTGTTAAAATGCCTTGAAAATGCAAATGTGCAAACGTATATTGTCTCTCTATCATTTAAAATTTACTTATAATCAGGGCATGCAAACGAAACAAATAACGATCGGGTTATGGTTTTGGTTATGAAATGATTATGGTTTCGATTACGGTTTCGTTCTGAAAAAAGTTATTTCGGTTTCGGTATCGTTTCGTTCCGGTTACGGGTTTTCAAAGATTTTAAGAATCCAACTGTCGTTGCAGTACATAAAAAATCTTGACTACCAAATATAAGTGGTACTCATGCAGCTTCGCAAATGCCTTCGCAACTTTTCCCATCGTAAATTTTCATATAAATTTTTACAGTTGTGTGACAAATTTTTCATTTCCCACAATTTGCGAAGCTGCATGAGTCCGACTATAGACTTCAAACGCACCTTTACCTTTCAGGATTCAGTAAGCAATTCAGTACCGTGTCGGGATCGCTTTATAGACCATATTCACAGCACAAAACTAAAGGCGTTGTCAATACTTATTTACACGTTAAGAAATTTCGATATTCTAGAATCAGACTCACGAACAAATGTTTCGAGAAAATTAAGTAAGTAGAGAAAGACCTAAGAAGAAAGGAGACTGTGTTTGTTAACTGTTCCGGCACAATCTTCTTCATACTTCAATCAATGCTTCTCCTTCTTTCCCATGTATTTAAATGGGATAATTCCGAAACACAAATTCGCAAATCTGACCCGGCATACAGTGAAAACAATTTTCGCCAGAAAGGGACGCACGGGGAGGAAGAGAAGCACTTGCATGACACATTGATTCTCCCAATTTTTTCTCCCAATTTTGGTAATACAGTCCAAACTCCCTATCACGAACTCCTCTATAACGAATTCGTCTCTATAGCGAATCTTCTGGAGGAATTTTCGCTAAATTTTTGTGCCCCTTTGCCGTGATAACGTCTATTAAATCGATGATAGGACAGTCAAATAGCAAGAATCTGCCGACGGCGAATTCAATGTGTGTTCAACAAGATAAAAAAATTTCTCCCATACCACATCCCCGTATTTCGAGAGCGCCATAGACTATCAAAAATAGCCAAAATGGCGAGATATCGCCAAACATGGCAGCCCTAATCTTAACAGCCCTGTATGTGTCGATATGAATCAGCTTATGATGATATTTCTCAAGGCATTTCGAAGCGTTTATGCATCATTACAAGTCGATTTCACATTTTAATGCCGTTTTGAAAAAGCGACACTAGTCGATGCGGGAAAATTTTTCAGTGCGAATCAGTGACCCATTTATACAGGATGTCCCAAGTTGAGTCTGTCAAACTGAAGGAGATGATAGGGGGGTCTCCAAACGGACCAAAAATTGAAAATATTTGTCTATGCTAATGTGTTCCAGTGCAGTTTTATTCCATTTGTTGGGAAAAAATCAGGAAATAAATAGTTTTTTCAACTAGCAAACGCTTCTGACCATGACGGCAAGCAAACTGTCCCTTGGTTCCGTGACAGATCTTGATTACCCAAATTGTTTCCCTGAACTACACCCAACTGAAAACCTTTTGGGTATCCTAACCAAGCACGTTTATGCAAATAATAAGCAAAATTATACCCATCAATGCACTGAGAGAATCGATTTTAAGGGCTTGGGAGAGCTTGGAGCCAGATAATCAATAAAAACCTTCTGGATCCAATGCCTAATCCAATTTTTCAATGTATAAATTAAACTGGACCATTAATTTAACAAACCAGAATCAAAACCGGTTTGACAGTTTTTGTATGTATTACTTAAATTTCCTATAGTTATGGGGCGCAAGTTTCTATGAAGCAAATTTTGTGCATTTAAAACAATAAGTGTTTTGCAAAAAAAATAAAGTAAACAAAACCTACCACCTAGTGTGGGAAACAAGAACACATTTACACAGTTTTCTGCGTATAAGAATTTTTCATTTAATACACTGAAAAAATTTTATTTCGAAATATATAATTTTTTTTCGCATTTCCTATTGTTATGAACCGCACCTTATACGCGACAAGCGAATTCGTGAAAAAGTCAGTCTAAAAGTTAACCAAGCACGACTGATGCAATTCACGCAGCTAGACTTTCGCTGGAAAAACGTCGAGAAAAGCAAATTCCACTCCATGTTGCCTTTCTCGACTTAGAGAAGGCATTTGATCGTATTCCACACGATCTTATCTGGTATTCACTTAGGAAACGCTCAGTACCAGAACAGTTAGTGGAATTGGTAAACCTCCTGTATGTTAATCCCATAAGCCGAGTTAAGACCGCAGTTGAAATTTCTTCTGACTTTAAACCGAATACTTGACAACAGACCCAAGCGAAACAGGAACCATATCGATAAATGACACTGAGTTATCAAGAACTGACAAATTTAAATACCTTGGTTCAACGATCACTGCTAATGGAAAAACAACTGAAAGATTCAACGCTGCTTGGTTGAAGTGGCGCTCAACGACTGGCGTGCTATGCGATAAAAAGATAACTGCCGGTTAAAATCTAAGAATTATCGACCGGTCATTAGGCCAGTTGCTCTTTACAGTTCAGAGTGTTGGCCAATAACGAAAGAAGCGGAACGTTGTCTCAGTGTCATGGAAACAAAGATGCTTCGCTGGATCTCCGGGCTGACACGTCTCGATCGGATACCAAACGACACGATCAGAAATCGATATGAAGTCGCTCCAATAGCTGATAAAATGCGCGAAGCAAGATTACGTTGTTATGGACACGTCCTGCGTGCTGGTGAGAACACTTTGGCAAAGAGGGGTTTGAGGCTTGAGGTAACAGGTGTTCGGCCAAGAGGACGTCCAAAACAAAGATGGCTAGACATTTTGAAAAGGGACCTCCAAGCAACGGATCTAAGAATCAAGGATGCAGTGGATAGAAGGAAATGGAGAAACAATTCAAAATATGCGGACCCTGGTATAAGCCGGGAAAGACCACGCTAGAAGAAGAACGTTGAATTTTAAATTCAGTCTTCGTTTTATTTCCCACTCATACGTCCGTCGCTATCTCACTAACCTAATAACAATATGGTACGCAGATTCCAAAAATATCGAAAAAAGTCAATTTTTAATTTATCGATTTTCCTCTTGTAAGGTTTGCCTTGTAATTCCAACCATAATATTTTACTAGACACACACAAACTTCTTATTTTAATCATATTTGATGCCATATAAGATTAAGGTTTTAGGTTTACAATTTGTGAATGCAAAAATTTTTCGGAAACCTTCCAAGTTTTGTATGTTCGAGTGTAGAGTGCCCGTTGTTTCATCACAAATACTGTATTTGAAATACATACCTATCTTGTTTTGCCTTATTGCGTAAAATTTTCCTTTTTTCTACAAAAATATTGCTTATTTTCACGATCGGATCAAAGACGTCACGTTTAATACAACGATTTTGTTCTTCAAAACATTGATAAACATCGTTGTGTCTAGAATAATTCACCTTTTGGAATCGATGATATTTTATAGAAGAAATTAAACATATTATTTAAATTAATTAATGAAGTCCGAAGAATTCAAACCCAATGACAAATAAAAAATTTATAAATTTTGGCTTCAAAATTCATGATTCATGATTATTAGGGCTGGGATTTTCATGTTCTAAAAATTCGAAAATATGCACTAAAAATATGCAATGAAACCAATCAAAATATAGATTTAAAATATAGTATAGAAATATGCACTTCTTTTCAAACCAAATGGTTTATTCCTCACATTCTTTAAAACAAAATAACAAAATTAAAGGACAATTCTATAACAAAAACGTCACTTCGTCTTTCTTAAATAAAATGAAAAGAAAAAAAAATTCAAAAATAAAGATAATACATAACTTTACATATATACGTTTTATGAAATTTAGTAGAAATGTATTTATTTAGAAAATGATTTATTTTATTTTTGATTTAATTACACGGTGCTACAAAAAAAAAAAAATTAAATACACCCGAAGAGTAACATAGTGTAGGCTGTTTATATGGTCGTATTATGCATAAAAATATTTTTGTTGTTGTTGTTGTACCCTCCAAATTTTTTTTATTTACAAAAAACCGTTTTTACAATCTTTCCGCGGTAATCTTTGAATATCTTAGTCACCGTTTTAACGATGTTCAATATGTTATATGTTTTGGAAAGAGAATTGTCAGACCTTTCGAATGATGTATAACAATTTATTGTTTAAACAAATGAAGTGTATGTTTTTATCGCATAAACCTAGAAAAAGTGATTTTTTTTCTCAATTTCTTAACTTTAACCATTTTTTGTTACATAATGTTACAAGAAAAGGCAATAAAGATAGGTAATATTCTAAAAGAACATTTTTTTACGAACAAATTGGTGTATTGATTTATTGAATTGGAACAAAACTGCGGAAGCTACGCTACTTTTTCGTAAAAAGAAAATAAAGTTTTTGTATATGATTTTTCTTCTTCTCACATTTAAGATTTATTAAAAATGTTTAGCCGACCTTCGTCGAAGAAAAATCATATACAAAAACTTTATTTTCTTTTTACGAAAAAGTAGCGTAGCTTCCGCAGTTTTGTTCCAATTCAATAAATCAATACACCAATTTGTTCGTAAAAAAATGTTCTTTTAGAATATTACCTATCTTTATTGCCTTTTCTTGTAACATTATGTAACAAAAAATGGTTAAAGTTAAGAAATTGAGAAAAAAAAATCACTTTTTCTAGGTTTATGCGATAAAAACATACACTTCATTTGTTTTAAACAATAAATTGTTATACATCATTCGAAAGGTCTGACAATTCTCTTTCCAAAACATATAACATATTGAACATCGTTAAAACGGTGACTGAGATATTCAAAGATTACCGCGGAAAGATTGTAAAAACGGTTTTTTGTAAATAAAAAAAATTTGGAGGGTACAACAACAACAACAAAAATATTTTTATGCATAATTCGACCATATAAACAGCCTACACTATGTTACTTTCCGGGTGTATTTTCAGTGTCGCACCGTGTTATTTATGCTTAAAGCGAATCAACTCACAAGGACTGTATTCATTTAAAGTTGAGTTGTGAGACCTCTGGGTTCGACACATTTTCCATATCGGCTTTCCGCCCCCGGTATTTCTTTCCTACTTTTGCGACCAAATTTTCAACATTTTCCTTCTGGTTTTCCTTGTAATTTTATAGCATTTTTGTAGCCTTACATGTAAGATTTCTTTGAATTTTAGTTCTCATAAGGATAGCAATAAATATAGCAATAATATATTTTCCAATCAACTTTGTTCATTTCATTCAACTCCTAAAGTTTCTTTAGTTCTTATTTGCAAGACAAGACAGCAGACAAAAATTCCAGTGTAGACGGCAACACATAATTGATACTGAATGCTGAAATTATTGCGGAAGCTCGGCACTTGCGATGCTGATGCAAACATTTGCAACACCCCTGCTATAGATATCTGTTGTTGCAAGTGATAAGAAAAATGAATATGCTGTCACACTTTTCACAAAATTATGCCAAAAATAATATTTTTTTAACGAAAATATACAAAAATATGCATTTGTAGGAAAATATGCAAAAATATGTATTAACAAATAAATGCCATTTTGTTAAAAAACTCTCATTTTGGACAATTCTCTTATCCAAGACGCTCTATGTCTTCTAGAAAAAAACATGTACATATTTGCATGGAAATCCCAGCCCTAATAATTATTAATTATACTTTCCATTAGGCATTTGGATCAAATTCGTAGACCAAAATAGCAAGCGATTGACCGAATAAAATCTTTACTGTAGCTAACATGATTACTATCTGTATGCATACAGATTGAAGTATCTTTTTTTATTTGAAAAGATAACGAATGTCTATTACTAAGGTTTATTTTAAGAAATCCCTTCAAAGTGCTAGTATCATGAAAAACTTAGCAATTTCAATCGAAAAATGCTTTCAGGCTAAAAAAAAAAAAAACAAAACCGAAGCCATTTCGAATAAAAAATTTAAAATGGAAGAATTTTTTACAATCAAAATGCCGACAAATAAACCCGTTTCTTTCTTATGTGACTGAATTAAGCAGAAGAAGGTTGACACATCGCACAGTGGGTCAAAACAATCATTTTTTCCGAAAGACGTATTGATTTAATAAATTCAAGATTAATAAATTTTAATCAAATTACGTATGTTTTCGTATGTATTTGATGTATGTATGTATGTAAATGAAAGTTTTTTATGGTACAAAAAATTTTCCAATTATTCTCTCATATCGGGTTTATTCTCATTAGATCTGTTCGATGAGATTTTATGTTGTATTAATTCATCGAAACCACAAAATTTTCTGGCAAAGAACTTGTTGGAGGCACCATTTATGAGATTTGAATATAATATTCTACCTGCAATTTTTCTGGACTTCTAATATTCAGCTGATGGAATGTCTGGGATTGTATTGTTTTGGATTAATTACACTGTCATCGCATCAATGTGGATTGAATTGTGAATTTCCCGTGCGAATAGCTCGAAGCTCAATCAATGGCGAGGATGTGCGGTTTGTGATGTTGGTGGTCCTATCTTTCTAATTTTTCCATGGTTTATGTAACTACTTATATTTTCTGCTCTATATTCTAATTCGATTCTATAGGAGTATAGAAAAACAAATTCGATAGTATGTCCAGGAACGAGCTCTCTCGAATACATACTAATGCTTATGTACTAAATCACATACATTGTAAAAAATAGGCTTTTAGTTACTTGTGAGAAGTTGGGGATTTTCTTTAAATCGGGTCTTTGATTGGTGATGTTTCAAAGAAAGGAGTCAAAATATTAATTTAACAATTAATATAATGAAATCAACCCAGTGTGCAGGTTCGCGCTTCAGTTTTGTAGGTATATATAAGGCCCTGAATTTGTGAGACGTTTAAAACTGATTTTATGAGTTGTCAAGTGTCAAAGGGAAATGAAAATTTATGTGTTTGTAATTGAAGACGCCTTCGGAATGAACCAAATTTTTCTTTTCTATTCAGTAAATTTCTTCTTTTGTCTGAAGTGCAAGGAGCACGGTCAAGTCTCAGCAGAGTTCATCCAAGGCAATATACAGCCTTTACGTATGCATCAAAAGGGAGTTGTTTCAGCATAATCATGATCGTAAAAAGTATTAAGTTTTGGGGCACCAGTAACTCCATGAAAGCGCTTCAGACAAAGAAAAAGCGGAAAAAGAGAAGAATATAAAATGTCAGCATTTACATAAATTATACCCTTTTTTGGTGAAACGTTAAGTCAACGTCAACGTCGTGTTACCAACGTCATCGAAAAAGATGGTGTGTATCTGGACAGGCACACTAATGTAAATAAGTATGTATATAGTCGGCATTGTAACGCATAATTGAAGGCGCAAGTGATGGATGAAATCCGTGACAAGTTACCCGTATGACTGTCGTAGATTCAATTTGAAAGACAATTAAGGAAAATAAAGTGAAATTAAATTCAGATTTTTGAGCATATTCAGTTTACCATCATTAAATATCTAGATTTGCTTACACCTTAAAAGTACTAATATAAAATAGAAAAATAATTATGATCACGCAGTATTGACCAAAAAGCAAAAGCATAGTTTATCGCCCTTTATTCGGTTATTTTCCGGCCTCATGCACTTGTATCCGTGATAATATGTTTTTATTTCATTGAATTCATTGCCACAGTCCTCTGTTCTATCATAAAAAGCAAGCAGAGCTTCTAATTTTGCATCATGATTGCCAGTAATAAAACCCAGACGACTGAAAATAAAATTTTGTGGTGCATAAAAGTATATTGAAATGATAAATATAACCTTTTACAATTGTCATTTTTATGCGAAACTAAGTTTGCTTAAATATCATGACAATTTTTATTCCACAAAATTTTTTGCATGTACAAATGTATTTAAAAGAGCCATTGTTTCGGCGTGCTTGGCGCGTGGGTCGCGCTGGGTTCTACACTTCCAATTAGTCGTTAGTTTTGGAGATCCCATCTTGTTTAAGATGTAATTTTATAGAAAAAAAGCTTAAAATTGTTTAAAAAATTTATAAAATGTTCAATAGGGCGAAACATCGCTTATAAAAATAAAAACCGGTTTTTTTTGCATCAATAATAATTTCTGGGGATTGTAGTATTATTGCTTTGGAAAGAGCAGACAAAAATCTTTAAAAATCCTGTATCACATTTATTAAATTTTCCAATTTGCGAGGCGTAGAATTTTTTGAATACAAAAAGGCCTGATAGTTTAACACTCAGTAACTAGGCACCCGGTTAATATTTCCCATCCCCCTTTTGCACAATTTGTGTACTCTCATAGCACAATATTTCCGCCAAGTTTCATCGAAATCCCAGGTGTGAAGTTTTTTGAGCGGGTACACTTGACATGATATCGCACACTTATCACTAAATCGGCACAGCTCAAAATTTTGCATTTCTCGGGCAAACAGCCAATAACTCTCGAGGCCTGTAAAAACAATTTCTTTTCTAAATTTATATTATTCTTAATTAACTGGGGAATCAAAAAATCTCAATGTTAATTTTCCGAGTGTTCCTTTTCCTGCAGTAAAATGTTGGCTAACATGAAAAAATTGATTGAAAAGATTTTGAATTGTACCGGTTTAGTGATTAGTGTGCAGGCTTATTATATTCTTTATTGACAAAAAATAAAAAATGTTGTTGTAATTTTTTTTTTTTTTTTTGTATTTTAAAAATGGCGTTGAAGTGGACACTCTTTGAAAAAGTACCTCCGTGGTGTGAAAGATTTTGGCAGTTCTGGTAATCGGAAAAAAAAAAATATGTTATTAATCAGAATGAATGCGGCTTTGGCAGGAACTAGAATAAAAAAAATTTTTTTTAAATTGACAAAATGGCGCAATTTTTTATTTCAACCATCAAAAACTCCCCTTTTTTTGACAATTTTTTTGATGAAAAAATATGAAGTTCTTGAAATAAAAATTCGATTCTAGTTCGGGCCATAGCCATTGATGTTATGAATAACATATAAAAATTCCAGACAAATCGGTTCGATGGTTTTTTTGTTTTCATTCACACCAGGTCAAAAAAAGTAGTTTTGAGATAAACGCGTTCAAAGTTGCTTTGATCAAGCGCGCTGCCTGCTGTCTCCACCTTCTAAAAAGGCTGTAGCAAAACAAATATTGTCAATATCTTCACGAAACTTTGCCAGCATATTCTTAAAAGTCTATTCTTCCGAAATATATAAAAAAAAAAATCAATTTTCAAAAAATTCTAGACCAGAAGGTCCCCTTAAGTCAACTGCAATGGACTTAAATTTTGATTCAAGCGGGAGCTAAGAACAAGGAATGAAAAGGACACTCTATGTAAATATATACAATAAGCAAAAAGCGATAAGCTAGTATTTTTAATTTTCAAAATACGCCGTAGAGAAATGTTTTCTCAATGAGTGCAAGCACCTTTACATTAAGGAGTTCGCAACAACGTTTGTTCTAAAAGCTACTTCTAGAGTGCTTAGCTTCTTCATATAAAATAATAGGATTCGTGTATGAAATTAAATTTTATATATAAATGAAAATTTAAAATATAGGTATATTCAGATGAATTAGCGCAATTAGTTGCGTAGCCCGTATTCGTCAAAATTATCTTCTATTGAATCCGAACATAAATAAAAAAACGGATTTTCTTTGCATATTCATCAAATGGCAGAAACTTTCTATGAACACACAGAAATTAAGTATCATCTTAACCGTCTCAGAACCCGAATGGTCGTAGATATACTTTGCTGGAAAACAAAGTTTGAACTCTCTCTTTTAGGGTTTACTTATTTGTGGGGAACTTTGATTTCCTAAGGTCATCGATCTGCGACAATCCGGTTGGCGGAATATATTTATAAATTGCCGACGGAATTCGTTGAATTACGAAAGCTTTCGCAATATATTGTATTCATTTCAGGAAGTCTTCTTCAATATGTATCGATTGCGTTCTTTTCATTCTGTGTCTGATTTATGACTTTTTACTTGATTATTTCGAAATTACAAATACAAGAAATTTGATCAGCTTAAAGTCCATTCGACGTATTTTAGTTAATTTATACCTAATTTTAACCAATTTTTTGCTTCAGGCCCGATCTGACTTCAAAGTACGATTTCCGAGGTCGAAGTTACACTTAAATTTCGCATGTCGCATTGCCAACTCTTCCACTGCATTTGTGTTGTCTATAAGAAAACAAAATTAGTTTAAAGTAAAATCTATTTCATTTCCATCATTGAGATGGCCCTTCAAAAACGAAAAAGTGTGAGGAACACTTTCACCATAAATCTAATCTGGTATAGGCTCTCAGGTTTTATGAATCGCAAAATATTTTTTTATGAAGTTCATATTTTATTTATTAGGTGTTATTCCATAAGACACACTTAATAGAAAATATTTCGTTCATTGTTGTATTGAAGTAATACGTATGGATGAGTAAGATATTACAGTAAAATCTTTACTTGCGGACAAGTCCCATAAGCGGACATCTCCTTTAAGCGGACAAATTTCCAACACAAGTTTTTTTCAAAGATTTTCATACAAAACGCTCTCTAATAAACGGACGCTTTGATAAGCGGACACAGACACTTCTGTTCTAACCCCCTTATTCATAATCAAATTTTAAATTTAAAACATTGGTTTAATGTCAAATTTCCATACAAAAACTGAATTTAAACAATGTTTTAAAGTTAAAACTTGATTATGAATAAGGGGGTAAATAAATAAATATTTGACAGCTTTTCGTGTATTTTCAAATGCAAGTAGGGCTGCCAGCTTCTCAAGCGCTAAGTATCAGTTAGTTTTATTTCAAAAGCGCGAAAATCTGTACATTTACAAAAAAATCAATACATTCATTTTTATATACGAGGGCAACAATAAAATCTTTGTTCAAACAGCATTACGATGTTGATAAAATATAACTTAAATTGGTAGTTTTGTAGGTAGTTTTGTTTGACATAAAAAGAAGAAAAATCCAGTGACATCAGGGATGAAAATCGCAGCAAAGGTGAAGCTTTTCGCAGTGCTTCGTAGAATATTGAAAAAGTGCAGTATATCTACTGCAATTGGAATAAAGTTCTAACTAGAGTCCCACAGAAGGTGAAATTTTTGGCCGAAGTTGAACTTCGGCCATTGGCTTAAACTTCGGCCGAAGACCGCAGGCGAAGATGTAAAAAAACAATAAACAACAATTACAAAACTATTGTCACTTTTTTTGTTTTGTTTCAATTTAAAGAAAAGTCTTTGTAAGAACTTCTAACCTTTCTCGGAATGGGAATGATATTGATACTTATAGACAATCTTTGACAGATATTTCTGGTTGGAGGAGGTTGGAACCATTGTTCGGAGATTTTTGCACGAATGTGAAAAGTATGGTGGCACAGGCGGGTAAATTCGAATTATCGGAACTTCAAAATTGTAGTAAATTCGTTAAGAAATATGAAAGATTACGGAGATGAATTATGGGGATTGCAGAAAACAAGTGTGATATTCTAGAATATCTTTACAAAATTTTCAAATATTTTTTCCAGTTGCCGATGGGGCATGGCCCGTCCAATAAAATTTTTGGAGGGGCAAAAATTGCCTTGGACCCCCATTGTTGCCGCGCCTGTTCGTTAACGCCGGATATATAGGGAGCAAACAGTTGAGAAGCCCAACATGTATACCTTTGCTCGCCACTGTACAAAAATTAAATTTTTAGTTTTTTTCTTTTTCCTTCATCCAGTTTTTTTCAATTCATATGCCGCACCTTTTTTTGGAAGGCTTGCCGAAAATGACATCACAGTTTGCGGAGCTATATATAGTTTTTGACATACATACTTTTCAGAAACTTTTCTTCAAATGAGCATCTTTGAGGCCCATTTGCAACTGTTACGGTTTAAGTTTTTTGTTACGATATCATCTGAAAAAGGCAAAATTTTCATACAATTTTTTTGTTTTTCGGAATGAAAAAATTTAATCGGGACAGTAGCCAATGGGCCTAAGAAAATAAAAAGTTTGAGTGAAATTTTTCATTTTTTTATATGAGAAAAAAATTATTTGAAATAGGTCGAAATTCGTTGCATAGTAATGACCGTTTTTTTTTTTTTAACGATATGTACATAATAAAGTCGATATGCAAATTGTATTTATGCTCCCCACGCTCATCCGCCCTATAAAAATGTTCGTAAGAAAATAAAAAAATGTATACAAAAATCTTTCGTCACTGAGCTTCAGATTAAAACGTTTTGAAATAAGAACATTTTGCATCCCACCAAGCAAAAAGTCACATCTGGGCTCGCCTTTTCTGCGCACAAACAATCTACCACCATAATTTACCTACCCGATACCCAACAAAAGGAAATTTTCCCTGGGAGCCATGTTTGTTCGCTGAAGTGCTTTGAAAATACATAATCAAAAGAAGTACAGGCAATGCTATTTATTGAAAGGAATTAAGGTCATAAAACTTCCCTGCGAAAACAGCAATACATCAGCAGGACTACCGTACAATTTGCCATAAGAGTAAGGGAAAGCTCATAAAAACTGAAATAGCACACAATATATTTACCCCTCGTCAGGAAATGGAAAAGAGGAAGAGACGAGGGTTAACCCTGGCTAGGAGTCTGTTGCTTTTTTGGACTTTGAAATTATTATAATAAAACGAAATGGGGTTGAATTCGAATAATTGGAAGCTTAATAATAGAGGGAGTAAGAAATCTAAAATTGTTCCAGCACGACTATAACATTCGCAGCTTTCTGGTCTTTTAGATAATTCATCTTTTACTCACATTCGTACGTTTTATGTGTAAACTATTAATCCTTATTGCAGGAGTTGTAGGAGGAGTTTCACTTTAATTTCAGCTATAATCGTCAATACCGACATTTCAAAATTGGTTTTCGTTAAGTTACCTTGAACGGATCGATCCTCGTTAGGAATAATCCAATACGGCACAACTCAAATTTTGAATCCTCATTAAAGTCTTAATAAATTGGAGTTTTATGTTTCTTGGAGGCCTATTGCCCCCAAATTCCTTGAAATCCAAAAAGATTTTTTTATTAAACCGGATATTTAGATAAGAATACATATGTATTTCAATGGCTCAAAACCTCTCTCTGTCAATATAAGTATAAACAGTGTAATAACAGGCCAATGGGCGTATTAACAGTAGGGCAGGGAGGGTCAGCTTCCCCCTCTAAATAGTTTCTACTCAGTATACACTGCAATAGATTCTTCCAAGGGTATCAAGAGATGAGACAAGGCCGCCATAATCATTTTCTAGAAGATAAAAGGAAACCTATGGGTACATGTGAAAGCACTTATGAACATACGCAATATTTGTATCTTTCCCCTCCCTAACTGCAATTCTGGATACACCCATGAACAGGCCTTTTTTGTGCAACGTCCGTCTGTCTGTTCACAATTTGCTCATAAGAGGAGTGGACCCATCTTCATAAAATTTGATTTGCGTATTGATGGAGAGATGAGTGCGACGAAGTTCAAGAATTGGTTTGATCGATCTGTGTATCAGGCTCAGTAATTGTTACAAACCACAAATATTTTTTATATGCTTGCACTATTTTTATTCTCCTGTATTTCTGCTTTATGCATATTCAAAACACTATAGACATTAACATCTGACAATAACCTACTTTGAAATGTTCACTTTCAGACCCAAGTTCCATTTAGTTCCGAGATTGAACTCGATGTTATTGTAAGCGTTGTTTATTCGGCATACCACTTTGGTTTCACTAAATTTTTTTGTAGTTTTAACTTTTTAATATTGTTATGACTTGTCTTAGGCTGCTCACTCAAAGTCGAATAGTTTCACGATTGATGGAAATAACCCTAAGTCGGACAGCGTAACAGTCCCATACATTTTTGAGACAGTAAATTTTTTTGAAGAAGTGAATAAAAAACTATGATCTATCAACAACAACGCCTAACATTATTTCTCATATAGCTTTTTAGTTTCTTTACTCACCAAAAATCCTAAAACACCCTTCGAGCTATTCGGTTTAAGAAGTTTCATATGAAAATTCATAACAAGAAGAGAGAAGAGCCCGTCTGCATAAAAAATTCCCTGAAAAGACTTCATGTGAGTACGCTTTGCACTATGGCCACAAATTTGACGATCTCTTCAATATAGGCAAAAAAAAAAATTTAGCTTCCAACAAGCTCTGTAGTTAATTAAATGATGAAATGTTCTATAATGGTGAATTATGAGGTGATTTTGTGGCACCATTACATCATTTAACACTTAAACCACAACGCGTTCAACCCTGCGGTTCATATAAAAAATTTTAAAATTTGATCATGTTCCGCACGATTCGCTCTTATATGAAAAATCCATATTAAAGCCAGGGACGCAGGTTGTGGCAAATAGATTCCATTACGTTTTCGTTAATTACCATTTGCGTTTTTTCCCTTGGTCCGAGGTTGTTGCACTGTGATTCGTCCGCAAGTCAAGGCTTATTGGTTGAACCAGTGAACCTCCTGACTGCTGACCGAGAGTCCTTGTTACAGTGTTTTTTAGTTTCTTAGCCTTTTGGAGTAGGCGTTTATTGAGAGTTGCTGGCGATGATAATGAAGTAACAAGGCCGCTATCAATAATTTCGAAGTCTCTTAGCCATCAATAAGATAAAAAAAGATTTCCGTTTTGCATAATTAATATATATGTAGGGTGCTTAGTTTTAAAAAAAATTAGAACACAAATAAGCCGTGAGCGGGCACATCTTTGGCTTGCTTTGATTTCTATTATTGTTCCCCTTCCTATCACTAACAAGGAGCTCTCTATATGTATACTTCTATACGAAAAGCACTATGTTTAATTTCTGGAATTCTAGCTACGACTTTGTCGTATGGCAATCTTTTACCCGTTCGTATAATCGTTTTGGCTCGCAATTGTGACTGCTAAATTCCACTAGAACGTTAAGCGAGATATACATCCATATACTTATACACGGTTGAGAAGGAATAGCACTATTAGAAAATTTCAGCAACCTTGCTCCCAACATCATTTTTCGACTTTTTACACTTTGGCTTCACTGAATACGCAATGCGGGTTATTAAAATGGTCATCCTTAGAAAAGATTGAGATATTCTTTAATCTTGCTTTGGAAAAAAATACTTCAACTCAGTGCGACTAAAAAGTAAGCCACATTCATATTTCATTATTTAAGCCAAATCTCTTCTCGGAGCAAAACTTTCGTTTCAGTCTTTAAAACGTTTCACCTCTTTCTGTATGAATTTCTGATTTGTAGCCTCCCATTTGAGTATCCATTTTCACTTCGCAACCATAAAGAGAGAAACTCAACCGTCGTGCGCATAAAACTCCACATTTCACGAATTTCCTTACGGCTACGTCCAGTTAAAATAAACAAATAGAAATAATCTACGTGAAATAAAAAATGGCTCCTTTATGTATTTCAGTATATACAAAAAATTAAGAAGCCCACTGTGTGTTTGTGTGGAAAGAACATATGTGAGACTAATAGCGACCATAAGGGTGAAGTATGGAGCCAGTTCATAATACAGGCCTGTGCGTGTGTAAGTCAATACGGGAGAAGACATGGCAAAAGAAAATTGAAGCAAAAGAGGTAGAAAGAGAACATGATAAAGAACAATCTAACAAGAAAACAAGAAATTTTTGTTTTCCAAGCTTGGAGCGTTTTGAGAGGGAATTTTTATGACATTCGGTCATAAACTTCTTGTTCGTGTAGTGTTCGGTGCGCTTTCCTCATCGTGAGTTAGGTAAAAAGAAAGGAAAGTCACTCTTTGCATTTAATTGAATAAGAAAAATTGCCCAATTAAAAAAAAATTTAAGATATTCTTTATATTAGTAATTATTAGTGATTTCGATTCTCGATTTTTGAAAAAAGCGGATATAAATTTGTATGCAAGTTCTACAAGGAAAGTGCCACAGATAGAATTGAGGTAAACTTAAATGATCAATAAGGAATAAAAAGTACAAAGTAATAAGTAAAACGTGTGTTCAATGCGCAATATAATTAACAAAACAAGCCAAACAGTGTCAACCGATCGTTTAAAGGTCAAATTTTAATGAATTACATTCATTGGCCTTGTAACTATGGTGCTGCCCAAGAGTAAGTCTTATTCTTTTCTTAACTCAGCACACATTTTGCATCATAAGAAAAAGTGCAGTGCGTAACCCTTTGACAAATTTCTATCCCAATGAAAAGGAGTATTGTCCGTTTGTATGTTGGAGATTGGAGCTCCTCCAAACCAATGAATTGACTATATCCTGGACCAAAGTCGTTTTTATTTTGAAAAAATTTTATAAAAAACATATAGACTATTACAGTGGCCAATAATTCCAACGTGAGCACGTACATACATAACATATATGAACGTTATTAAAGCTGCAAAATAAAAAAAGAGCACGTTTAAGTGGCACAGTGAAGTTGTAAGTATTTAACGCACATAATTATTTTTCGACAATCCTTTAAATGAGTTCGTTTTTTCCTGTTTTTATGTTATTTGACCAGTGAAGCGCAATTTAAGTGCGATTAATATTTTATTCGAAAACATTAGTTTTTTTTTTAAATGAAAATGGAACGCTTTTCACAAGGCATGATAATGACAAAACCTACTTTGAAATACGCCTTCGTAATTAGTAAACTGTATACCTGAAATTGGCAACTAGCATTTTAATCAGATCGATCGGATCTGCATGGAAACGCACCCATTTGTCGTTTGTTCCTTATACCTACATACATATGTATTAAGATGGGAAAAATCCCAAGCTCAAGCATTCGACGGCGTGAACACGTTTAATTCAAAAATGTTTCGGATTTGGTTTCCCACCAGCATTTTTAAGGTTAATCGAAAGATTAAACGAATCTATATGAAACAAAGTCATGGAAAATGCTAATGCCCTAAACAGATTACAGCTGAGATACGAATTAAAAAAAAAAAAAAACCAAAACTAAAACAAAACTAGATATCCAGACTGTTAATGCTTATTACCTTCTATGAATCTAGTTAGCTTGTGTTGAAACGCTCAAAAGCTGTGATAGGAAAAAACAAATTTTAAAAATTGCTGTGATTCTGTTAACGTCTTAACGCGAATTTCCAAATTTTTGACAGTTCTCTGTGCCAATAAATAATACAAATTTCCATAAATTTCCGTAGTGCTTTAGAGCCGTGAACCCAAAATCAACTAATTCGCACTTTCGAGTTGCGCATTTATAAAATTAAATTCATATCAAATGCACGACATTATGCAAAATTACTTTGTTGATCTGCATTAAAGAAAATCGCAACCAATTTATAGAATTGAAATCATAACCATTGTCGCTTTAATTGGTAGAATAGAAGGTAATGCTGTAATCAGGGAATCTTAAAAAGTAATATTCGGTGGTGTCGCAGAATCCGATAGCTGTCGGAATCGGAATTAAAACCGATCGAAATTTCATACAGAATTTACAAGTTTTGTTTATTTTAGTTTTGAATCGGAACTATTATTGGTTCTTAATTGCACAGAACCCTATTTTATCCGGATGTCTATGAAATATATATGAAAATTCAGTAGACTAAAATTCCAATTCCGATAGCTATCGGATTCTGTGACACCCCTGATTTAGTTCCTTAACATTACCTACTCAATCATCACAAGCTTGCAAATAATACAGTGCTGCACTTGGCATAAAAAAAAAACAAAGCCTCTGGTCCCTCCGAGTGTAATGGGATTAATGCATTGGAATTCGTATTTAACAGACATCGCTTGTAGTAGACATATCGCTTATATAATACATACACGATTGGAAGTCACCGCGGCTCGCAATATCGTTTATAACAAATGTGTGATTCCGTTGCGTACGACGTATGCAATACTTTTTTTAGGGTCATTACTGCCAATAACAGAATGCCTGTTATAGATGATACATATATGTATGTAACGTATATAGCAGACTGTCTACTACATATGGGCATTTCCAGAAAAAGTAAACTTTTTGTCGCGTCCGTATATAGCTGTTTGCTATTCGGGACTGCATAGAAACTTTGAAAAATATAAAAGTCCGCATAAGCTCCACAAAAGTATTGAGAAGCAAAAACAAAAACTATTTACCACGTACTTCGATTCGGGGCTTCAAATTGCACATTTAAGTGTCGCGTCCGTTTGGAAATGCCCTTGATTATGAAAATGGTATAAGAAAAAAATTTTTTAAATCTAGTTTTACTTAAGATTATGTTATTCAATAAGAATTTGATATGAAATAGCTGATAAACTTGATTTATAAAATTTTTGACTTATATCACTTTCAATTCAAGGTCCCTTGCAGTCTGTTATAAACAATTTTGACTGTAAGTTTAAATAAAACGCACTGCCGGGCCGTTAAAAACACCGAAATCTGCGACAAAATGTGTCACCATTTATTTTCTTGAGTTGGCTGATCTAGATTAAGGCGTAAGTTACAATTTTCTGAGAATGAAATTCTGCCGACGCACATCCCGTATTTCATAATATGTTGAACGAATTTGAAATATCTAAGACACCGCTAATATTTCTGGTCTCGGTCCAGCCCATATATGTTATACCCACTTGCTGGATATGTAATTACGTGAACTATAAAGTCTGTGAGTTGGAAAGTAAAAAGTTGTTGTGTACAATTTAGGCCGTCTCTACAATTCAACAGCTGCCGTATTATTTGGTTAGAGTAGAGACTATGTGCTCTACAGTACGTACACCACGTACAGAATCGAATAGTAGAGCAGAATTCGAGTGAACTCTTTTCGCAATGATCTTGATGAAATAAGTGAAATCAAAATAAGTCTTCACAAAGGAAGCTGCCGCTGCCCTTGTGGTCCCGGCGAACTTCGTGCCGCCTCAGAAAATACTAATGTGTCAAAGATCTATAACTGAAAACGGATTTCAGTATCTTAAAGCTTTCCAAAAATAAATTATTCGTGTATTTCTTTCCCCATCTTACCCTCTCTGCATCATCCCCATACTTTTCCAGTGAAAAAATTCTGAATTTTTCACAAGAAATTTATGCGAGCCACACCTTACGGAATGCCTTGTTTTTAACACAGCGATTTCATTGGATTTTCGTGCGTTACCGATTTCGCTTACCACGTAAAGGTAGAAACACTCACGCACTGCGCCGCAGTGCCATCTGTTACATAGAAATCAAAATGTATGAAAATGTTTGAAAGCAGACACTCAAAAAATTAGCATGGCATAGCATGGCATAGCGTTCTAAAGATTTTAGATTTCTATGCTAATTTGACAGCTGTAGTGTTGCCATTGTTTGGAGACTTGCACTGAGACTTGCATTGTTTGGAGAGCTGCCCTTTCTAGTTCATTTCCATATTATTTTGCTGTGCGTCACTACAAATTTTATCTATGCCATGCCATGCTATGCCATGCGCCGCAGTGCGTGAGTGTTTCTACCTTAAGGCAGAAATTCAGTTTTCAGATAATTTATCTATAGCCCAGCGTTGCCAGATGAATTTTCTTACAACGCGGAATTTCTCTTTATTTACCCAAAACATGCGGGATTTCATAAAAAGTGGCGGGACAAAGTTTAATTCATTTTCCCAAGACAACGAATGCAGAACTCCAAAACAAAAAACTCCATTACTGAATATATTCATAATTTTTTTTATGGCTTTATTGCTCGCTTTCCGAGATTTTTATGACTGACATTTTGTAAAATTTGTAGATTATTTTTACTTTTCTGACGGATGCACAGCATCTAAGATTTCATTTTTATCTTTTACATACTTATAAAACCGAAAAATGGAAGATTTTATGGGAGGAAAATTTAGATATGATATATTTGATAAGTTTTAATTACAGTTTAGCTAGCAATACTAATGAGCAAAATGGGGAAAAAATCAGTTTCCAAATATTTGATTTTTTATGTCACTGCGGGATATTTTAATTTAAGGCCAAAATGCGGGAAGTCTGGCAACGCTACTATAGCGGAACGTTTATCATACGGCGTAAGCAAAAGCGTAAGACTTGCTTTATGCATTGATATGTAAACAAATCTTTCTAGACAAAAAGGCTTTGACAGTCTGACAAGGGCGTATCCAGCTTATGATGAAGGAGGGAGGGGGTTTATTTTTATTTTTGGTTTAAAATTATAGCGTGCTTTCTCTCTGTCAACTCGGCCCCGAAAGGACGTTTGAAATAAATGGCATATGTAGACCGAACAGTGTCCCAGCCATAAAACCAAAAAAAAAGAAGTAAGAAAGCTAAAGTCGGTCAAGCCCGACTTTGAAATACCCAGCGTCCGACATTATGAGTGCACTATGTTTTTCTTCTCTATTTGTGGGCGTGGCAGTGGGAGGGCCACATTAATTATTTCCCTACACCCTTCATTCGCCTTGGTGAACCTATGTTGCGAATTTGAAGCTTCTACGCCCTTTACTTCGGAAGTGACAAAAAATCTTCATTTGTGGGCGTAGAAGTGGGCGGGCCACATAAAATGTTTACCTACAACTTTCATTCGCCTTGGTTAACCTATGTTGCGAATTCGAAGCTTCTACGCCTTTTACTTTGGAAGTTACAAAAAATCTTCATTTGTGGGCGTGGCAGTGGGCGGGCCACATATAATTTTTACCTACAACTTTCATTCGCCTTGGTGAACCTATGTTACGAATTTGAAGCGTCTACGCCTATTAATTTGGAAGTTACGAAAAATCTCCATTTGCGGGCGTGGAAGTGGGCGGGCCATATAAATTGTTTTCCTATACCTTTCATTCGCCTTGGTCAACCTATTTTGCGAATTTGAACCTTCTACGCCTTTTACTTCACAAGTTACGATAAGCCCTTATTTGTGGGCTTATTTGTGGGCGTGGCTCACGGAGGGCGGCGTCCATTTTTTTCCAGGATATGTGCCTTTTTGTATTTTACCAGTACACCAAATATCAATGGAATGTGTTGAGTGGTTCGCAAGTTACAAGCATTTTACTGAAAACACATTATATTCATTTGTGGGCGGTGCAGTGGGCGGATGTCTCCCATTTTTACTTAGGATCATACTCGGATCCCGATATACCTGTGTGCCAAATTTCGACTTGATTGGTCCAGCCGTTTCGGAGGAGATCCGACCACGGACGGACGGACAGACGGACAGACGGACGGACGGACGGACGGACGGACAGACGGACATGTCTAAATCGATTCAGTTTTTGATCCTGATCATTTCTATATATATATGTCTATATCTCCGGAGCTTAGTTCTCCCTGTTACAAGATTCGCACAAAACTAATATACCCCGCTTACGCTGGGTATAAAAAGCTCTATCATCGCTTGCACTTGAGAAGAATTTTACGAACTAGTTCGAATCAAAAATCAAAGCTGTTTGATATGAAACAAAACAAAATAAAACGTTTTATTCAACACAAAATCACGAACTATTAAAATAAGACTAGATAAATTTATGCTTTCCTTTTATCACTTTCATTTCAAAAATAGTTTTCGATTCTTCGTAGTGAATCTGAAAAAATGATATGTTCGGTTTCGGGCTGCTTTTCTTTACAAATTTCTCGATGTGCACCTCACATGCAAAGTCCTGGAAGTTACAAAATGATATAAGAAAATTTTAAAAAGAACGGAAAGTATTTAGCATTGCAAGCAAAATTTCAAAAGCAAATTTTATTTTCGGAAAAAAAGCATTCTCTTTGTAAACGTCTATGAAATCCGTCAAAATCTTTTCGTGTCCAGAAATTGTACCAAACACCAATTTCATTTTCGATACCGTTGAGACCATACAAAGATATTGCATCCGATTGAATGTCTGGCACTGAATAATGTAAAAGGTTGTTTGGGTGAAAAATTTTCAAAGGAAACGCGATATCATTTTCCTCATGAAATCTGTGCGTTAAAGAAGATAAGATGGAGTCTAAATACGGAATAAATATTGCTCGTCTATAATATTCTTCCACATCCCTCGAATTCGCCCTTGCAGTCTGAAGTTTTCATTCACAAGGTAAGGGAAATCGATAAAGCAATTCCTATTGCAACAAATCCTCCATTGCTTTTTCATTCAATAAATGATTATAATCAAATATTCCATGGCGAAATAATGATTGAAAATTTTCAGGGCTTACCGTTTTTCCTGCTGGGCTCCAATTCTCTCACAGTCTCCTACTCTCCAATACTCTCCCACATTCTCGCATAGAGGCACTGCATTTGTCTAGAGCTAAAAATACTAATTTTAGCTGGGGATAAATTGAGGGGATGGTATAGTATATAAAGCCGAAAAAAGGATTGTTTTCATGACTTGTTTGTGGAGACATGAATAATGTTGGCGTATTTATTTTCTATACATCTTATAGCTTAACTTCTAAAGTATATTTGGGTTAACGGATCATCTGAGAAAAAAAAACATGTTTTTAAAAGGAAATTGATGTCCCAAGGTAATATCGGGCCTTTTTTTAATTTTTAATTTTTTTTGGTAGTGTTTTGAAGTCAAAAATGCTTTTAGCTTACAAATTTAGGTTATTTTAGTTTTTTGTTTTAATAGAAAAAAAGAGTCACGTATTACCTGCGTATTTATGTGTGGAAAACTTTAAAAAAATTTAAATCGATCGGTCAAGTATATTTTAGAGCATCGTGTTCCCCGACTTCAAAAAAGTCGCTTTCCACAAAACCGATTTAAAGTTTATTTTCCGCGAACGAATTCAGGTGAGCTAATCACTTTGAAACGCTGCACAGTGTCGCGAAAGTGGCCAAAAATACCAAAAATATAAGTTAAAATTGTTTTAAAATTTTGACTATTATTAACAGGTTATACTTGTACTAAGAAAAATCAATAATAATTATACTAATATGTCGAACCGATTAAGCGTACCACGCCTCTGAAATCGCAGTTTTCAAAATCGTTTGGTTTTTCATTTGACAGAGCTTCGAAAGTCGTGAAAATTTAATATGCTATATTTTAGTTGCTTGTGGTTCAAACTTAATGATTTATATGTCAAATTGAAAATTAGGACCTATACTACAATGTGGTATTAATTTGTTGTTCATTTTTTGTAGCTTATGCGATTTTCTATTAAATCATAATAAGGAGCTTGAAAATAAAAGTAAAAATACAAAAAAATCATTTTCAAAATTGAATAAAAAAAAAACCCTAAATAACCTCTCCAAATTTTTTATATTTCATAGCTAGAAGTGTCCTTAACCAAATACCGCAATAGAAATTGCAACTAGTAGCAAATCCGTAAGCTATAGCCATTTTAGTGCAGCGGTCTGCATTGAAAAAATAACCCTTTTAACTTTTGCCTGTATAGTGAAAACAGATAATAAGACCCAAAGCAAAACTTATTATAAGATAATGGTTTATATGTAGAATTATAACATAGGTTTTAAATTTTCAGTTGTTTTTAATATTTTGTATATACAGTAGAATTCGGTTAAATCGATATTGAGGGGCGCAGAGGTTTCGTTGTAACCGATAGTCGCAAAATCGGGCACCTCTATCTGCAGAGGAAATTGTTTTGAATAAATTTGTTTTATTTAGTGAGATATCTCTATGTTTGCGTTCATTTATAATAAATAAACAAGTAAGAAAGCTAAAGTCGGTCAAGCCCGACTTTGAAATACCAGCGTCCGACATTATGAGCGCACTATGTTTTGCTTCTCTATTTGTGGGCGTGGCAGTGGGAGGGCAACATAAATTATTTCCGTACACCTTTCATTCGCCTTGGTGAACCTATGTTGCGAATTTGAAGCTTCTACGCCTTTTACTTCGGAAGTTACGAAAAGTCTTTATTTGTGGGCGTGGAAGTGGGCGGGCCACAAAAAATTTTTTCCTACACCTTTCATTCGCCTTGGTGAACCTATGTTGCGAATTCGAAGCTTCTACGCCTTTTAGTTCGGAAGTTACGAAGAATCTTCATTTTTGGGCGTGGCAGTGGGCGGGCCAAAAAAAAATTTTCCTACACCTTTCATTCGCCTTGGTGAACCTATGTTGTGAATTTGAAGCTTCTACGCCTTTTACTTCGGAAGTTACGAAAAATCTTTATTTGTGGGCGTGGCAGTGGGCGGGCCACAAAAAATTTTTTCCTACACCTTTCATTCGCCTTGGTGAACCTATGTTGCGATATTCGGACCTTCTACGCCTTTTTCTTCGGAAGTTACGAAAAATCTTCATTTTTGGGCGTGGCAGTGGGCGGGCCATAAAAAAAATTTTCCTACACCTTTCATTCGCCTTGGTGAACCTATGTTGCGAATTTGAAGCTTCTACACCTTTTACTTCACAAGTTACGATAAGCCCTTAATTTTGGCTTATTTGTGGGCGTGGCTCGAGGTGGGCGGCGTCCATTTTTTTCCAGGATATGTCCCTTTTCGTAGTTAACCAGTACACCAAATATCAATGGAATGTGTTGAGTGGTTCGCAAGTTACAAGCATTTTACTGAAAACACATTATATTCATTTATGGGCGTGGCAGTGGGCGGATGTCTCCCATTTTTACTTAGGATCATACTCGGATCCCGATATACCTGTGTGCCAAATTTCGACTTGATTGGTCCAGCCGTTTCGGAGGAGATCCGACCACGGACGGACGGACAGACGGACAGAGACGGACGGACGGACAGACGGACAGACGGACAGACGGACAGACGGACATGTCTAAATCGATTCAGTTTTTGATCCTGATCATTTCTATATACATTTTTCTATATCTCCGGAGCTTAATTCTCCCTGTTACAAGATTTGCACAAAACTAATATACCCCGCTTACGCTGGGTATAAAAACTGCATTAATAGGCCTGTGATATTTGCAGTATATCTACATAGGTATATTCAAAGAGCTTCAATATTCATATGATTGCAAACTATAAGCCCATATAGACATTATAAGTAAGTTAGTCTTGCAAAAAAAATTTCAATTCGAATCCACTTATGCAGATTATCGGTACATTGAATTTCACAGCGAAAAAAATTTTAATCTACAATATTTATTGCTATAACCGATTATCCTTATAAACGATTTAGTTATTGGTATGCTATCGGAAGATGCACTTGAAGCCCGCCATAAAGACTTACGAAGCGCAAAGCTACATAGTGCTCGAAAATGTTCCAGGGAAGCAGCCAAAAAAGATATCCTTAGATCTTTATTACTGTGTTCAGAGCCAACATTTATTCAATATAGAAAATTTAAGTCAAAATATACTACACTTTTTAACGACCCTGAATGAAGGAAAAATTGAAAACTGATTTAATGCTTAAACTTCGGTGTGAGTTTTGTCTTTGAATTTCGCTGTTTTCACCACTTCGTATTTCTGGCTTGGGAGGAAATAGGAACCTTGTTTTACATTTTTTAACAAAATACATGTTTCAATTTTATGGAAAAATATAAAAATTAGCATTTCCTATTATTTTTCATTGAATTTGCGGGGGTTTTATAATCAAGTTTATTCCAAACTTTGAGTAGGCGTTATGCAATATTTGGGCGTGGCATCCAAAAATTTGAACTTTTTCCTATATTGGAGGTGACAAATAATGCCTGTGCCGAATTGCAAGTGCCTAGGTTCAAAAATGACCATTTTAGAAAATCCCGATATATGGGGGGAGGGGGCGGGGGTGGTTCGATTTTCACAGTTTTTTCAAAATTTCTTAATTTCATGCAATTAAACGTCCATACCAAATTTCAATGCTATAGGACAACTCCTTCTATTTTTGGCCAAAAAATTTAGTGACTCGCTGTATCTTCGTATCCCATAGCACGATTTCCTTAAAACCCATAGGTACTCTTAAAATGTTTTACATTCAGAAAAAATTTTTTTTAATTTTAAAAGTTTTTGTTAAACTATACCATCCCCTTAAGAAAAGATTTTAGAAGACTTTGAATTGCCTAAATATTATTCCGAATCGAACTTTCCTGGACTAGTGGAGGCTTGTGTCTATTTCAATATTTGAACGGAAATTTCGTCTCAAAACTTGATACGACGGGTATTTTGTGTTTCAGAAAAATAATTACTGCAGGGATGAAAACATGAAAAGTGATATTAAAAAGAATTGATAGCAAACACCAGCATTACATTCTATGTAAGATAAATTTGTGTTTTTTACTTATTCCTTACTCGCGACTTCATTTTCTTATGTCAAATCAAACTAAATATTTAATTGACGAAAAAATTGTATGAAGTCCACTTAAGCGTGAATTGCAAACACAATTCTTTATGATCTTAAGACACTAATAAAGTAATATAATGTGCGGTTGTAAAAATATCCTCCTTCAAGACCATGACTTTAAACAATATTGCCCGTAATAAAAACTCAATACAGAAAACCCTTTGCGCTAAGATGACGTAGAACATTTTGCTTGATAGTTTGGAAGGTTAGTAGAAAACATAGAGTGAAGAATTGTTATTGCCGCATATTACTATGCATTAGTGTATTAGTACTGCAATCATACTTTTAAAGGTGCGAATTACTTCTTTAAACATGTTTTATGACAATTACTTTATTACAATACTCTGGTTATATCACCCAAATTACGCACGATTTCAGTTATGGTACCTGATATCCGTTTAAAATAATTGTGTGAAAGTTATGTTTTAAAACGCTTCAATTTTATTTTATTTACACATAAGTACTACGAAATATATGGCAGCAGATCGCGATTAAAAAGTAATCGCGAGTAGTGAAGTCACTGTTTATACGGCTACCGAGACACAAAATTCAAATAACCCATTAGGGTTACCTGTTTGTAAAAATAACATAATGTGGTACTAATCTGTGCCAAAAAAGTTTATAAAATGTCGGGCCCTCTAAATGCAATAAACGGAAAACCGAAAACAAATGCGTTTGAAATGCTTATGCAAAAATGAAAATAATTTATTTATAGAATTATTTATCTTCAATAAATACTAAGTTTATGCGTACGTGATTAAAAATAGTCGTGTGCTGCGAATTTTACCGTATAAACGGTGAGAACAAATCTTACTCGCGATTAACTAACTCACGAAAATAAATCACAGATTTAGCTCTTTTTGATGATCCGGCAGCGTCGTTTGTTTCAATCATAGGAAAAGAACACCATTTCATAAGAATATCCTTCCGCTTTTGCATTAATTACATTGAAAGGAGATAAAATATATCCGAATTGGACATTTTACTACTTAGTAATGGAAAATTACAAAAATTAAAATCATATGTGTGCTACCACATCGTTTTATTTTTAGTCTGGCAGCACGAAAATATAATTTAATCTTGTTTCTGGATTGTCGTATAAACGGTGACTTCAGTAATCGCGATTAATTTACGACACATCTGTGTCGAGGGTAATTGCGTTTGTGTGTTGTGTTAAACCCAGAACTAGTCGAGATAGACCATACAAAATACATATAGAAATGATCAGTGTCACCAGGAGATTCGATTTAGAACAAATGTCCGTCCGTCTGAATCGTCTGTCCGTCTTGTAAATACAGTTTATTTATCGAAGAAATTGAGCTATCTTGACAAAATTGGTTATGCGTGTCACGGGGACATGAGTAAGAACAAGTTCGAGATGGACCCATGGACCATTTTAGGGGTACCTCCGTACTACACAGGAAAAAATCAACTCGAAAACTGGTTAAATCAAAAGGAAAAACATACAAATTTACGGCTTCTAACAAGGCATATTTTTAATTTTAACAATTTTTCTTAGTTAAAAAACATTTATAAGATTTTCCTTCTGATTCAACTATGTTTCAGGTTGAATTGAAATGAATTTTTCAAAAATGGAGATTTAAAATTTATATTGTTGACCAACCACGGACATAGTTGAAATGACAAGATATTTTATAAAAAAAATTCAAAAATAAAATACTATACAAGAAGAATGTCAAAAACAAATTAATAAACGTTTTAAAGCAAATGGCCATAGGCACAGCACTTGAAAATGACCCAAATAAATAGCCATCGGATGGACTTCATTCGATTTCGTCACTACCGTTTTGGTGACTCTTAATCGCAATCATTAACAAATTCTAAGTGAGGTACATATGCTTATATGTGTTGTTTAAACAAAATGAGAATTATACCGATACAAATTAGTTATATACTGAATATCTTAAAGGTGCGAATTACTTCTTTAAATGTCTTTTGACAATTACTTTATTACTTCGTTGGTTATACACCCAAATTCGCACGATTTCATTATGGTACCTGATATCGTTTAAAATAATTGTGCTAAGTTATGTTTTAAAAAGTTCAATTTTGATTTTATTACACATAAGTTACAAATAATATGGCACAGATCGTTAAAAAGTAATGCGAGGGTCTGTTATGAATTTATAACTGCTCTAAAACCGAATTTTTCAAATATTTTGTACTTTGATATTTAAATCATATTTAAAGGCTAATTGATTCCAAAAAAGTTTATTGGAAAATTGGGCCGTGAATGAAGGGCGGTTTTCGAAAATGTCTCTCACCCGAAATTCTTATGCAAAACTTGAACGAAATTTGCACTTATATGATCTTTTATCCTTAAAACATCCTTCAAACTTTTCTAGATCGTCCGTGTTTGCGAATGTTACCTCCAGTACTAGGTCGTACAACAAAATCCCGAAACTGCCTTAAAATCGAACTTTTTCGCAATATATTATGAAACTTAGATTTGAGCGTTTATTTAAGCCCGATTAGAACCAAAAACATTTAAAGTAGACGTGGCCAAGGCGGTTTTATAAAAAAAGGATCAAAGATACCGAATATGGGGCCTTTACTGCCTTAAACACCTCTGGTACAAAAATTAAAATGTTATTTGAACATGTGTGTCTGTGTCGTTATTTTATTGGCAGCTCGCCTGACTATAACACCTTACTTGTTTTTGATTGCGATTAGGTGCTTATAAGCGATTATAATTTAGTTGTATTAAAAGACAGAGCTTGCTTAATTTCCTCCAGACTCCACGCATTTTTGAACGAAGTACAGTCATGATTTTTCTAAAAGGGCGCATTTGTTATTTCTAAAAGGGCTGATTTTTGATCAGATCGAAAATTTCAAAAGAAAATTGGTTGAGCCAATAACATTTTTTCGTTGATTTGAAAGGAAATATGTTTAATGACATCTCTTTAGTTCGGTATAATTCTCATTTGTTTTATAAAACAGGACATATAATATTTATTCATATTAGAACATTTAAGAATTGCGAAAGCAGTCCCGACTAGGGGTGTCCAGATATAAAAAAATATCGATATTTGATATATCGGGGGCTCTGTGGCCATTTGCTTTGAACGCTAATTAAAATCGTTTTAAAATCTCTTCTTTTATAGGTATTTTAGAATATTTTGTTTTATTTTAAAATAAATTTAAAATAAATTGTCATTTCAATTATGTCCGTGGTTCAACAATTTTAATTTTAATTTATTTTTGAAAATTATCATGTCAATTCAACCTGAAATATGGTTGATTCAAAAGGAAAATTTTATTTTTTCCAACAAGAAAAATTGTTAAAATTAAAAATATTCCTTGTTGAAACCGATTTGTATGTTTTTCCTTTTATTTCACCATTTTTCTGGTTGATTTTTTTCTTTGTGTAAGCCACAGGTTTTTGGTTTCTCTATGGTTAGCAGAAATGGAGTAACCGGATCATCAAAAGGCCCAACAACTGCGTAAAAGGGGACACCACAAGACTTTTTATCCCGATTAAAGGCAGTTTCCACTACAGCCGCATTTAGCATTTTTTAGCATTTAGGCAAAATGCTTTAAAATGCGACTTTAAATTTCATTTAATTGTTGTTAGTTTTTCAACAGCATTTTGAGAAAATGCGATAAAAATGCTAAAAGTTGTCTAGTTTTCATTGATATTGCCTTCAAATTTTTAAAATTTCAAAGCCTGTTTCATATAATTTAAATATTTTTCGGAACAAAAATCCAAATTTTTCGAATATCAAGGTTTATTTAACAAGGTGTATGCAATAGATATTCTTGCTTGTTCTTATCCATTATTGACAAATAAAGTTTTTCGAAACTTTCGTGTTTGCTTGGATTTTTCGTTGACGTTACTTTTAATTGTAAAACTCGAATTTCAAAATGAGAAGTGCGTTTTGTGCGGAAAAAAAACTTTAAAAATACATGGAAATCGTTCTTCTTTATGACATTGAGGATCTACAAATTTTTAATATAATACTTATATAATTTACCCATATAGCGAAATATGATTAAACAATATAAATTAACATGATGAACAAAGCTGAAATAACTAAAAATAAAATACTGTTTTATAAAACTCATCGCATCAAAGCATCGAGTCTTATAAAATAAGACAAAACCTTAATAAAGTTTATTTTATTAAACGCAAGACATTCAAGACATCCAAGCCATTTAGAGGAAACAGGTAGATTCAGGGGTTAAATATTAATGCAATAACATCATAGTCTAATTTGAGAATGTTTTTTTCTCACACCGCAAAACTCAGAGCTATTGCCGGATTTTGTAAGCGCCCAAAATTACGATAAAAATGGGTTGCAAAGTTCTGTCTCCATTCAAGATATTTCGCAATTGAAAACAGACTTTCCTGATGGAACAAGTTTTTTGATGAGTTTAAGGTTGAAGACAATGACTTTAATGAACTTTACCAGAGTCAAGTCAATGAAGACATTGGTGAATTTCATGAGGACATAAATGAATCAATGGCAACTTTAAAAAACCTTCCCAGCTGTTTGTTGGTGAAATTAAAAAACTTGAATCAGTCTTCCAAGTTGTCAATAACACAGAAATATCTAATTGTAATGGAATTCAAAATATTTAGCTCGGCAAAAGTAAAAACATTGATTTGCAGGATTCGGGAAAAAAAATTTGTTTCTTTAAATCGCGAATGCACTCCCGCATTAAAAATCTGAACAAGAGACTGAAAATGAAAAAATCCAAACAACGTCTCTTTGGTTTTAGTAAATCATTTTTTATTATTTTTTTTATTTTTCAAAATGAAAGTTATTAATAATTTTATAACCTACATGCTAGAAGCACTGGCAACGGAGGCCTTCGGCTTGGTTTCAGTAAATTAGTTAAAATAAAACTGTAATTGTTGTAAGTGAATTGGGGAACACAACTAGCCATAAGCTAATTCTATTTTATTGTAGCACAATAGTGACGAATTCGCCTGACCCAAGAAAAGTACAAATAAAAAGAGTGGCTATTGCTTTGATTTTCGAATGTTGTTGAATGTTAGTCCCAGAAGGTTAATTTACCCTTAAGGGCCCAACTATCGAAAAAACGAGTATCGAACAAACACTTCTCAAAATTTGTTTATTTAAATTTTTAAAAATTTCGTTCACTTATAACTAAGCCGATTTTTGAAATTCAAATTTGTGGGCCGTATTGCCCACACCTTGTTAAATACACCTTGTTAGAAAATTCTAAATTCTAAATGCGAAACGCAATGGAAACGGGTCTTCCACCTTAAAAGATGCAAATGCTAAAATCATTGTATTGGAAATAGCTCGTTAGTCTCACGTTTCACGATATATTACCATGAGCTAACTAATTCCAACTAAGATTTTCAATCACCGTATATATGTTACGATGAAGTGGGCTAATCGCGATAATTACTTACATTCGTAAAAAAGGCGTACGTTTAATAACGGAGTGACAAGTAATTGTGAATGAAATGAAATTGTTATCAGGGATCAAAAATAAAAAGCTATTTTCCATTTTAAAAATTTTGTGGAACACAAAAAAAAAAATTAAACTTTGTCTTTTATTTTACAGATTTCAGATTTTTAAAATTTTGATGGTGGAAGAATTCTTCGAAAGTGTTTTTTCATAAAAAAACGCCAAATCACAACTTCCTTCATTCACGGCTAAAAGTCGTGATAACCTTATTTAAGCACAAAAACTAACTCACGATAGTAAATCGTGAAAAGTGAGATAATTCGCGATAAAAAGGCTTAGCGCTAACACCTTTCACGAAGATTTTGATGCTTTGGACGAATCGAAAAGGCCAATATGTAGATCAGGGGTGTCACGGATGTGGTTTTTTTAATCTCTTTAAAAACTCACATCCACGGATGCGAATGCGGACATGATTATTTTCAAGAAATGAATATTTTATCCCCACATGACCCCACACAAAAGGGTCAGACCCAGGTGTCACTGTGCTTACTTTATGTTTTCGGGGTCGGGGTTATATGGTATAACTGCATCGAGTCTACGTTTTGCTATAAGGTGAAAAAAAATGCTGTTAAAGCTCGAGAATAATTTTTTGGAGTTATACGTTTATTTGGAACCAGATGATTTGGATGCAGATGTTGAAATTCTTGCGGAAGCTCCGTACTTGCACATGCGAATGCGAATCCTCGCAACACCTCCGATGTAGATAATATGGGAGCAGGAAATATCAAAGTTATGAATAGCTTTTTGATTTTTTTCGAGTTACCGCTTTAAATTCATTGGCTTTCGATTTTCCATAAATTTCACTCAGAGCTGAACAACGGTATCAGATACGACATTTTCGTTTTGTGGTTAGGTAGAACCAAAATAGTATTTGTATATAATATCTTGATAGTGGTATAACCAGCGACTGCTAAACACTATTTGCTGTCGTATGAAAGTAGTATAATAACTGTAGTCGTTATAGTTTGGGTATCGTGAGCGTGCAGGATGTTAATGTACCTTTTACAGTCAATTCTCCTGATGTTAAAAATGAGTCAACCAAACTAACTCTAACGAGCGCTCTAGAAATTTTTTACAATCCAAAAAATTTACTTTAAATCATTATTTAAAATTGTTTTATTCGCATTGAAAGTATTATTTTTATATCTCCGGCTACACGTAATCAATAAAATTCACCCCCTGTAAATCAATCGGCGAAACTCATCAATTACGTAAGCAAATTTTTTAGCTAGACGACGCTGTTGAATATCTTACTTTTCGACTTTGTCTTTATACTAAAATTTAACTAATAAATATTTTGCTCAGTTCCTGATTTCAACGGAATATTCTTGACTCTTCTCTGTATTTACATGCGGCGAAATTTATTTTTCAATTTTTTCGCGTTACAATTGAAAAATGGCACGATTTAATTGCAACATCTTTTAGAAACGATTCTAAAACCATTTTATAAATATTTTGCTTTCTATACACAGCCTGGTATATTAGTTTTGTGCGAATCTTGTAACAGCTAGAACTAAGCTCCGTTGATATAAACTAATGTATACGTTCTTGATCAGATTCGGAAACAGAATCGATTAAGACATATCCGTTTGTCCGTCCGCCTGTGGTTGGATCTTCTTGCAAACGGCTGGACCAATCACGTCAAAATTCAGGACACAGGTAAAATATCGTTCCCCGAGTGTGGTCCTTATTGAAAACGGGCGAAATCAGCAAACTGCCGACAAATTGAGATTTTTGGTAGCTTTCGTACAGAAAGGCAAAACATAAGGGGCCAATATTTTCGGGACGCTGGGTACATGAAAGTTGGGTTTTACCGACTTCAGCTTAACTTGTGTTTTTGTATTATTACTGTTTTTTAGAAAAAATTGGCCCCCAATTAAAAGTCAGTGTGCATACAGACATTATCATAGTCTTATTTTAGAAATTGAACTAATATATATCTGAATATATTAGTTCTGGTTGCAAGTTTTATGTCATTCGTCCTACGACATACCTATCCAGTAGATTGAAAAATCAATTTTGTGATTGAGTAAGTTCTACAATCTGCAGCGTTTCAAGCTTGTTTAATTTTTTATTTTTGCAAAAGGAATTTAGCTTTCATTTATGGTATGTAGATACGGTTTTGTCTTAGGGTATTCGAAATTCGAATATGCTACGAGAATAAGGTACACCTTATAATTCCCTCTAAAGCGGACTCCTACGGGACCGATAAATATGTCCGCTTGACAGAGGTTTCCGCTTGAGAGGTAACTATTTGAGAAGCAGAGAGCATACTGCATATAACATCGATCCAACAAGGAAAATATACATAGTTTTTATATTTTGTTGGGAAAACCCTTTTTCAAAACTATAATCCGATTTTATTAATTTTTTTCTTATATGTACATCTGAATAAAAATCTATTTCACTTCAGCGAGGCAAATAAGGCTGTTTTGAAAGTTTTCAGTTTTATCAAACGACAAAAAAAAGGACTGAGCAGGAGGGTGGAAATTCTAATTTTGAAAATTGAAATTTTCTATCTATAGAGACGTTGATGGCCACACATTTTTTGAACTCTGCTGCTATTATTTCTATAAAGCAGTCGATTCATTACCGAAGGAAACATAAATTGCATCCCTTATCTATTGTGGATAATGCTACGAAAAGAAAACTGAAATAACTATACGCCCTTCAACTTAATAAAACAACAGAATCATACATACATACATACACAAACACTCAACGAATGACAGACATGCGTAATACGATACGGAAGAAGAAACATTAGAAAGAGAGCAGATGATAGAAGCCATGATTGTTTTGCCGCCATATTGAAACAAGCTGTTATAGAGAAAACTGGTTATGTGCGTTATGAGATAGGCCGCTGTTGTTTTTTGAACAGCAAATACTTCACAAATAATCCAACAGAGGGAGCATGTGTAAAACAGGCTGGTAAGCTACTCTGCACCAGTGCTGCCACCAAATCGTAGATAAATTATACAAAAAATGTATCTTTTCGAACAAAACTAAACATATATTTTTTTGAATTATACATAAAAGATAAACAAGGGAAAATAAAATATTTTACAAATGGCACAGCTGGACACATTAATTACTTATGTGGGCCAATTAACTACTCCAGCATGCTGGCTCACCTAAAACGTACATGTCGATATTTTACGTACGATGCAGTTTTATGTGCAGCATTTATTTCTAACAAAAAGGAAATTTTTGAAAAATAGCAATTCGCTTTAATTATACATAAGTTCGAAAAAAATATTATATACTGAAGATCAGTGTTGCCATGACCAGAGGCCAAAAATTCTTCATTGTGTCGCAAAAAATCTTCAAAATGAAGTTTTAAGACTTTGAAAAATTTTCTTGACCTCAAACCTAACTAAAAAAATCTTCACTTAAATTTACAAATAAAATAAAAGCAAAAGTGTTTTTTTCTTGATTTTATTGACAAAAATAAAAATATACCTTCATTGCCTTAACAAATAAGTATCACAAAATAATATGAATACAACCTTCATGGTATCACAACAAAGACGTAAACAACAACTTTTTTATAACAAGTTTTTTCAACAAACAAAAAATATCCCAGCTAGCATTTTTCGAAATTTTTGATCAAAAGCGAGTCTTTTTCGAGTCGCCTTTCTGATTAAAAAGATCAAATATGCGCTCGTTTTCTGATCAAAAATGATACTTTTATCGGGAGAAATTTTAACCCTACCCGCGACTCTTTTTAGGGAGTCATATTTGATATCATTTGCGAGTCATTTTCGAGTCATATTTGTTATCATTTTCGAGTCATATTTGTTACTATTTTCGAGTTTTCTACGACTCATATTTGCTATCATTTTCGAGTCTTCTACGAGTCATATTTGCTATTATTTTGGAGTCTTCTACGACTCATATTTATAGTCAATTGCTTTCTAAAAACAAAAAAAAAAATTAAATTTTTTTTAAATCAATTACACATTTTTTGGCTTTTCCGTGTATATGTTATGATGTTATATGTATTATTATTATGAATTCAAAAATTTTTTTTTCCTTTGCCGGTATGTGGGATTTGAACCTAGGAACTTTCGTTTTCTAGTCCTGTGCTCACCCGTCGACACCAACCATTCCAAATCGAAAGTCATGGAAATTTTTCGTTTATAACTTTAAAGTCAAATTCCATTCAATTCAATTGTGAAACATTTTGAAAATTTTGAAACATATTGAAGAGTCGTTTTCGAGTCTTCTTTTAATCGTGCATGTGATCAATCATTTTCTAATCATGAAGGGGGCTCGAAAAAGATTCGTAAATTAATCTCCTCATAAAACAGTCTTCCAAATGTTGGGTGGGATATATATAAAAACTGTCATTTTTAAGATTCCAATTCATCTCCGGAATTTTTGAAAAATTTACACTTAGAAAAAAAAATATAGAAAATAATTGATATGAATTAATTTCATAAAATCATACTGAAAAACTAAATATCTTCATTTTGAAGATTTTTGCACTGCAATATTTTTCAAAAATAAAAATCTTCTTTTGAAGATTTTTAATAAAAAACTACTCAAAAAATCTTCTGTTTGAAGATAAATCTTCACTTATGGCAACGCTGCTGAAGATACGGAAGCAGTCAAAAAGATGCGGATTTGGTATAACTATCCGCAAGGTGGCAGCACTGCTCTGCACATTCAAAAGACTGAAAGTACACGAGTCTAAAAATTACCAGTCCAAAAAAGTTTGTAAATAATTCGTGCACGAGTCCAATGGAACTTTCATTCACGTACATATCTCAAATGATGCAATTCTCTATGGGTATTTGGCTGGGGAATAAAAGACAATTACTCGTCGTGTCTCAAGTTAAGCAGTTAGACTGGTTTACACTAAACCAAAAAATGCAAAAAGGCAAACGCAGCTTAAATCGGGTTTTCCTGACGTTGCCTTTCAAAACTCGTTAAAAAAAACTGCACTGTACGGAGCATTCAAATTTTCTAGTGTTTTGCTGGAAATTATACATGTCAACTGTGATTAAGTCAGCTTGTTTCAGTTTAACGCAAGTAACTCTGTATGCTCGAATATTTTGATAGGCGAAAACAGTTCAGTGAAGGCTTCTCTTCATACAGTTTTGTTGGCATTAACTCCAGAAGGCCAATTGATAAGAAACTGTTTCGAATGGAAACAAATTGATAGAATTTTGAAAAACCCATTAAAAGATGCTGGAAATATCAACTAGATTTCTTAATTTGGAATAACATTACATTCAGTGCCGTAGCAACCATAGTGGCAAGAGGAGGCTTTTCCCCCCACGCATTTTTGTTTTTGCCCATGAAAAAATTTAAAAAAGGAGAAAAAATAAATGACAATCGAAAAAACATGCATTGAAAGCGTGTATGTAATGTGGTTTTAATTAAAATAGACGTTAAAATTGCAAAAAAAAATTTTCCCCCCCACGCAAATTGAAAAAATTATTTTCCCCTCCACGCAAAACAGAATTGCTACGGCACTGATTACATTCAGTGTTGCTAGGTTTGACGATTTTGCCAAGCCACAGCTATAAAAACGCCTATATAAATATGCCAAGGCATAGCACAGTTATAAAAACCCCTATATATGTATGAGAACAAATACTGAACAAGTAAGGGTGTCATAGTCAGGCGAGCCTGACAATAGAATACCCGACACAGACACACATGTTCAAATCATTTGTAATATCAAGAGGTGTTTAAGACCATAAGGGGCCCCATATACCGACTTTTGATAGATTTCTTTATGAAAAATGCCCCTTTGCCACGCCCACTTTTCCAATTTTTGTTGAACTATAATCGGAGGCTTAAATATACGCTCAAATTTTAAGTTTCATTAAAATATTTCGAAAAAGTCAGATTTTAAGGCAGTTTTGGGATTTTTGTGACAGACCCTAGTACTGGAGGTACCCTTAAAAATGGTCCGATCGGGTCCATTCTCGAACTTAGTCTTACTCATGTCCCCGTGAGCACGCATACCAAATTTTGTCGAGATAGTTCAACTCCTTCGATAAGATAACTGTATACAGACAGACGGACAGACGGACATGTCTAAATCGAATCTGCTGGTGACGCTGATCATTTATATATCTATTTTGTATGGTCTATCTCGACTGGTTCTGGGTGTTACACACAACCACACAAACGCAATATACCCTCGACACAAAGTGTGTCGGGTATAATTATATTGAAGAATATTATATTGACGGATATTGAAGGATTATATTGCACGATTTTAGCAATTGACGCACAGAGAAAAGAGACCGCATAAAATACCCTATAAACCAGAATAAAGTTTAGAAGGTTTCCCTATAATTTTTATCCTAGGTACGTCAAAACTTTTGTTCCAATAAAAATTTAGATAATTCCTCGTATCAACAAGATGTAATTCTTTAAAAAAGTTAGAGAGTCTGCTTCTCAATCCTATGTTGGCGGATTCGAATCCCCTGTCGTAATTTCAGCGAGCGTCATAATTTTTTTGAAATGAAAAATAGATAATAAAATAACATTTACATAAAAGTTAAAAAATTTAGAAGAATAAAGAGCTTTCAACCAAATTTATACATAAAAAATAAATAAATTAAAATTAAAAAGAAAGGCTTCATTAGAACTCCTAGGAACTTTTGTTGAAGAATTTGACGTTGAATTGTGTGTATCTGACGTTTCCAACGTTAAGGTGGAAATTTTTATTTCTTGCTGCGACAAGAATCGAACGCGTGCCTTCGGATTGCTGAACGATGTGTTAAACCACTATGCCGCCGAGCGCTATATTTAGCGCTTGTTAGATTTGTTATATGCAAAAAATCGAACTACAGATATCTCGAATGTATTTATGATATCTATTTATATAAACGTATTTTAGTAGAAAAATAGGTAACAAGAAGTTTTCTCCTTATTTTAACTCGATTTACTGTCCGTCTGTCCGTCTGACCGTCTGTCCATCCGCCCGTGGTCGGATCTCCTCCGAAACGGCTGAACCAATGAAGTCGAAATTTGGCACACATGTATATCGGGGTCCGAGTATGATCCTAAGTAAAAATGGGAGACATCCGCCCACTGCCACGCCCACAAATGAATTTATTGTGTTTTCAATAAAATGCTTGTAACTTGCGAACCACTCAACACATTCCATTGGTATTTGGTGTGCTAGTAAACTACGAAAAGGGACATATCCTGGCAAAAAATGGACGCCGCCCTCCTCGAGCCACGCCCACAAATAAGCCCAAAAATAAGGGCTTATCGTAACTTGTGAAGTAAAAGGCGTAGAAGCTTCAAATTCGCAGCATAGGTTGTCCAAGGCAAATGAAAGGTGTAGGAACAAAAATTTGTATAGCCCGCCCACTGCCCGCCCAAATAGAGAATTTTCATAACTTCCGAAGTAAAACGCGTAGAAGCTTCAAATTCGCAACATAGGTTCACCAAGGCGAATGAAAGGTGTAGGAAAATTTTTTTATGGCCCGCCCACTGCCACGCCCACAAATGAAGAGTTTTCGTAACTTCCGAAGTAAAAGGCGTAGAAGCTTCGAATTCGCAACATAGGTTCACCAAGGCGAGTGAAAGGTGTACGAAAAAATTTTTTTGTGGCCCGCCCACTGCCACGCCCACAAATAAAGATTTTTCGTAACTTCAGAAGTAAAAGGCGTAGAAGCTTCAAATTCGCAACATAGGTTCACCAAGGCGAATGAAAGGTGTAGGGAAATAATTTAATGCGGCCCGCCCACTGCTACGCCCACAAATGAAGATTTTTCGTAACTTCCGAAGTAAAAGGCGTAGAAGCTTCAAATTCGCAACATAGGTTCACCAAGGCGAATGAAAGGTGTAGGGAAATAATTTATGTTGCCCTCCCACTGCCACGCTCACAAATAGAGAAGAAAAACATAGTGCGCTCATAATGTCGGGACGCTGGGTATTTCAAAGTCGGGCTTGACCGACTTTAGCTTTCTTACTTGTTTTTAAATTTGCTTGTTGGTTTGATACGAATCCATATGACAGAATACGACAGAGAGAATAGTTGATATGAGTGCGACTGAAAACGACTGATAGCTGTGGGGAGTTGAAATTTGTTCTTGGCTATGTGTTAGTGATACTGGCATTGCATACATACATATATGTACACGCGTTTTGGTGAAAGTCTAATCTTTTTTGCGGCTGTATTGCTTTTGTTGAATGACCAAACTGTGTGGTGAAAGTCCATGTTCCATACAATTTTTTCACCTCCCCTCACCCGTTTCGGTGATTTTTTCCCGCCAAAGCCAAGTGTCACTTGTAGTATTGTATGGTTTTGACCAGCGGTGCTCAAAAATGCCACCAGTGGCGAAAATTTGTTTTTGCCATTCACACACATAGAGTGTGTGACCGATTTAGAAAAAAATGTCAACTGCCGAACGAGGAGGCCGAAACATGCATAAAACTATGAATGTGTGTTTTGAGCACCGCTGGTTTTGACCATATAGTACTATAGATAGCACTTGGCACAAACCGTGTGTGTTGAATTGAAGTAGGCCCCCTGTGCATGCATTCTTATGGAAAAATCAAAAACGTAGCACGCCCCCTGAAAATTCCGGTTCCGGTCTAACAAATATTTTATAATCTTGTAACATGAACTAAAATTTTTGTTAAAAATCCGATATATATAAGTGTTAATCAATGGTTTTTCATAAGAACTCATTTTATTTTTCAGCAAAATATGTTAGTTTTATACAATTAAAAATAATTAGATAAAATTTTGCAAATATTATTGAGGAACGCTAAAGCAGAGTACTCATGCGTCTAGTATGACCGATTCTCAAAAAGTTTGAATTACACCACGGAACAGCTGATATGAAATATTCAGTCATATCATTACTAAAATTGCTCGATACATAACTAGTAGCTCAAGTACTTATTACATATCATGATAAACAGAATCCATAAACTATATATTTTTGGATCTCTTCTGAATGAAAAGAGTAAAGAGTTGCATAAGCTATCATAAAAAACTTAAAAAGATTAAATTAAAAAGAAAACATTAAAAAAATTCGACGCAAGTATGTTTAATTACAAAATTGAGTGAATACTCAAAAAATTTTAGCATCACTAGTTCACCACGGATTTCGGTTGTTGTTGTAAGTGTCCCCTATTTTACTATATGATACTAATGTTTGTAACATTTTGAGGTAGGTTAAAGTCATCTCAAGTGGACTGTCACTTCAACTGGACCACTTGAATATTTACTATGTTGTGGCAGTCGAAATTTCAAACCAAGCTTCAAAAAAAGTGAATATAGTTTGTTTAAACTTTTGCTTAGGTGGACCCCCAATAGGTGACATTACCATACAACTATACATATTTTGAAAAAATAGACCAGAATCTTAACCATTTTAGCATTTGAAAATAATGAAGTAAAAGGAAGCTGATGCAAAAAGAAACAACCCATTTTAGAAAAGTGCCGACATCGGCACTTCTTATTCAGTCGAAACGAAATTCTACAAGAAATACCAAAAAATTAATTAAAATTCTAATTTTAAAAATAGTAGCATGACACCAAATCGTTACCTTAATGTAGAAAGGCCCTAATTAACAAATTTAGAATTTTACAGGAGAGAGAAAAAACTGAATTAAAATCAAAAAAATAAAGTAATGAAATATCTTTTGATGCAGTTTAAGTTTAAAACCATAGAAAAATGGAGTACTCAAACAAAATTGTGTTTTTGTTTGTTTTATAAAGTTATGTCATATAGGGCTTTTTGAGTGTGAATTTCTTAAAAGTAATTGTAGGTTAGGCTTTTTGAATCAAGTGAAAGGTTGCACGTTTATCGCAGAATAATTATGATAACTATAAAAAAAGTTTTATAAATATGAAGGGGAAATTCCATGAATACGGTCCCACGGGAGGGATCGTTTCTCGTGGAATTATCCGAAGAATAAATTTGAATAGAATTATATTAAACGGAAAATGCATGCCAATTATGTTGCATGGGGTAAAGTATCATAAAAATGATCGCAGTAAGGAGCCATAAATTTTTTTAAATGTAAATGATACAATTTTTTTTTTGTGATCAGAATTTTTTTCTTTTAAGACAAGCAGGAGTGATATCTTCCATAAAATGCTTCGATCTTTGAGGAAATAGCTCATATTCGATTTCTATGTCGGTTTTGTAATATATGAATTGCGAAGAGTCATATCAATGGGCGCGTAACGCATTAACAGCGAAAATTTACCAAAATGCACCTAAATCTTCGTATCAAACCGATGAGATTGATGTATGTACTTTTATACGAAGAATTTGAGCGTTTTTGTTATCTCACATTTTTTTTTCGTGTTAAAAACACATTTAAATTTTGCAAGTAAATAACATTCACCAGTGTTTTTGAAATTTTCAAACGATTTTCAGGGAGTTCATAAGTGCTCTATTTATTAACTTTGAGTGGACGTGAAGCAAAAAGTAGATGTGGCAGCATACCAATGCTCAGTTTTTCCAACTTTGGGACACAGCAGTAAGCTCTGTTCCAAAGTTAAACTCAGTGGGTCCAAAATTGTGAAATTTAGCTACCAAAATAGAAGTGAGTTATGACTTTTTGTTTAAAGAAGTGTTTGAAGTCAGTTAGGGCTTCTTTTTTAAATGATTGTATATCCGGTATTTTTGATGTCAGAACCTTTTTTTTTATCATGGTGTATTTTAGGGCGGTATATCGAAATATGCAAAAAAGTGAATTTTGAAAAAAATGTTAGTTGGGTCCTTTCTACATTAAGGTAATGAAATACAGTTTTCTCACGTAAAGTCAAGTCTCGCAAAAGTAAATAATTCCGAAACGATAAACGAACTTTATCTCTCATCGAAAGTCTTCATAAGTGAATTTTAATGCAATTTTTTAGATTAATCCTATAGTTTTAGGTTTTTTGCTATGCTTTGCAGGATACAGGGCCGGATTATGGGGGGGACAGGGGGGCCAGTGGCACCGGGCCTCCACCACGTGGGGGCACCCACCAGCAGTGATCAAATTAATTTTTTTTTATTTATTATAGTTTTCAAGATATTCAGTAACTACTCTCTTAAAATTTTCACTTGTTTATACGGTTATTCAGTGGACTTAAGAATTGAAAAGCCCTTTTATCAATCACAAAACGTACTTTTGCTAACAATCAATCTGTCGTTTAGTGAAAATATGCTACATAGTAAATTTTATTGTATAATATTCGCTCTACTCAGACTCGCACTTGACCGCTTTTTCGTGGAGCAGCGGATTTGTGTTGCGGAGTAAGTGATTTTATGACGATTTATTTTAACCCTTTCGCCCTTACTTCATAACTTCTTTATTACTTCCAATATTTCTATATTTGAAAAATTCCAATAAGGCCATAAGTATTCTATGTGGTGAAATTGCCATATGTATGTGGTGGAAACAAGTATAACGAAATAAGTCTGAAGGATCATTATAAAAAGCAGTGATGCCTGATCAGCAGATTTTCGGCTAGATCTAGCAGATTTTGAAGTTGGACAGCGGAGAAAAATGCATTCTTGCGGTTAGCAAAAAATCGAGCGGAATTTTTTCCGTACATTTTTAACCGAATTTGAATTACATGTTCTGTGGTCGTGCGCAAAAAGATCAAAAAAAAATTATGTTCCATTTGTCCTCACCGAGCAGAGAAACGAATTTCTGAGACAGAAACATTTTTTTAAGAAAACTACACTTGTTGCCAATTTTTCAGCGAAATATTCCGCTGAATGTATCCAAAAAAGGTCGAAATTCCATAAAACTTAATTTTAAAATTTCTTAAACAGTAATTTGGTCGCATGATATATTATATTATACACATGTATTTTATAATTCCGCGGAGATTCCGTTAAATTGGCAACCACGTCGCAGAAATCTAGAGGAAAGTGAAGAACTCCCTAGCAGAATTTAATATAACCGATCTGGCAACTTTTATAAGAAGTTATCGAATTTTTTGCAACGTTATTCTAATAAGTAGGGATTTGGGGTATCGAAGCATTAAGAATGTCGATATCAAGTATATCGCGGATCTGTTTATTAGTAATTGAATACCTTTCTCCAAACACATTTTCTGGTATTGTGTGAAATTTCATCCTATAAGCTTTCAATTAACAGAGGGGCCATCCACCATTCTCTGAGACCCGGCCTCCGCATACTTTTAGATTTTTTGCTATGCTTTGCAGGATCGTTAACATTCAATATGCATAAACATTAACGAAAGCAGTTCAATTTTTAAAACAGGTTAAGAGGTAACAGAAAATTTGGTCGTCGGTGATATTTTTATAAATGAGCTTCTAGCTAAATTTTAAGGTTTTTTGGTTGCAAACAAGAGGGAACAAAGAATAAAATAGTGCTTTAATATATTTCGATTTGTAAGGTTTGGAACATTTTCAAAATTCTAAAAGAATATATTATTCTGGAGCAAATCGATTAATATGTCCGGAAGTGATACAGTACACTATGTGTAAATTGTGTCAAATTTTCTTTTCCTACGGGAAATTCATACTATATTGGCTCCTAATGGCTCTGATACATTGTTCCCTGTTACACGCTGTTCAATCTTATAGCCTATACTCAGATGCTACGTAAGTAAGGATCCCATATAAAACACATGCAAAAAAACTAAAATTTACTTCGAAGTAAATTGATTACTTTCGCTTATACTCAGATGGCAAGTAAGCGTTCAGTAAATAATACGCACGAATGCATCTGCGACTTTGACATTTCCTCCCTTTACTTCATGCAAACAATAGTCACGCTCATTCTTCGTGAAAAGTAATCTGAAAGCCGCTGATTCTTGACTGCGCCGCGATGTAAACCGATTTTTTAGACTTCGAAATTCTTGAAGAATTCCAAACAGAAAACATCGAATGCGAAAATAAAAGAAAAAGAAAGAGCAGGGTGGAAAACTTCAATAACTTTTATAAGCAAAGGCTTGTGGAGCTAGTGAAGGAGCGGAAGGCTATCTGGCACTTGAAGGAAAAAAGCCATAGCAACAACACTGCTGTCGAAAGGCTTTGGGTAGAAATAGGCGCTGTTGTTTTTTGGTAGTGTCAATTCTTTTTAGTTTCGAGACAAAAACACTGTCGGCTGCAGAAAGAGCGATTTTCTTATAATAATCGACTTATATTAATTATATCCGTTTACTTAAAATCTTTCTGCACGTGTGTATGAACAACTGCAAATTTTACGTTTAATACCGCATTTTTTGAAAATAAGCCTTTTCTATAGCGCCCCCTGTCTCTGTTTTTATGTAGCTGCAGAAAGGCCTACTTACGTCAATTAATTGAGCAAGTATTTTACTGCATATCTGAGTATAGGCTATTACACCGAAACTGTAATTCTCTGTGAGTAACAAAGTACGGGGGGTAGAGAAATATTATAATTGAACGGTTGCAATTGCTCTTACTCGATCAATCGCTTTCGTTGTGTCCAACATAAAGATGGCTGCGAGCAAAATATTGACGTTTTCTACATTCGTTCATAAGTGAAACATCGCCATTATTAGGTTATATGAAAGAACATTTACTTTCGAGGACTTCGAATTATTTAAATTATTGGTTCATTATTAAAACCCAAACAATTTCCCTTTCAACTTTTACTTTTACTTTGAATATGATAACAGCTATATGTGTATTTTTACTCAATTTATATTGATTGTCAGCATCAACGCCGAATCAAATATGCATTTTCACATATACGTTAGTGATGCAACGAGTAGTGATTTGGCCGAATACCGAATATTCGGTCAACCTCTCGGCACGTAGTAAAGGCAACTTGAGCCTACTTGCGACTATACGGTGTCAAGACAATAGCTGCCACTGAAAAATTTACCTACTGTTTTAATGTTTTCAGAGAAAATTAAGAAGAAGCTAGTATATATCAAATATTTCTAAAGATTAAAAGGCAAAAGTGCTGTACTTTTAGTTGTCGTTAATAACGTTCTTTTACATGATTATGAGAAAAATTTAATTTTTAGTTACTACTGAGTTTTTCAATAACTTATTTCTACCTTATTTCGGCCGGATACCGAACACCGAAAAAATGTGGCCGAATAGGCCGAATACCGAATAGTGGACGAATATTCGTGGCATCACTAATATGCATATTATAAAAATCTTTTCAGCACGAATTAGTCTAAACTAAGGTCCGGCTTAGACAAGGCTCTTCCGATTGAAGAGTTGACAGCACTTGTCGGCAAGGAAACGACGGGGAGTGTACTCGATTCCACTCCCCGTGGCCTACTTGTCAACTCTGCAATCAGGCAAAATTCATGTTAACTTCAAATCAATGAGCAAAATTCATATTAACTTCAAATCAGCCTAGTCTATGCCGGACCTAAGAGTTTCCGGTCAACGCTTTCGTGTAGTGTAAAAGCTAGTACATAAAAGCATTCATTGCCGGAATTGAGGCTGAAAAAATTTTATTTCCGCAAAGCAATGTCAGATTGACAGATACCATAAGGCGGTAAATTTGAATTCAATTATATCAGCTGTTTGGAGCTTAATAATATTAATATTCAAACTCAGTACAACCGTTCTCCATATTTTTCCGATGGAATCAGGTGCTTATGTCAAAACTCCTATAGAAAAATGATACCCGAGCTAAATTCCTATAGAAAAATGATACCCGAGTTAAATTCCTATAGAAAAATGATACCCGAGCTAAATTCCTATAGAAAAATGCAATTTGTTCAACTCGGCCAATAAATGGCGAAGAAATTCGCTTCAGCGCCATCTGTTGACAATTTTTATAGTAAATGCAACGTCAAATTCCTTCGCTCTTGTGTACTAGACGAAGGAATTATTTTGAGTGTACCCAGCAAATCACGTTTCTGGTAAATTTTCCAAATTTTCTCGAAATTTTTCCAGGAATGTCTCTTGGTAAAGCTAAATGGGCATCGGGAACTTTATTCGAAAACTTTTGTGTACTTGCACCTTGGAAATCGCATATGTGTGAGTGAACATCAAAATACTTGCATTTGTGCTGGTAACATTTCGAAGCAGATTTTGCTGGGTAATTTCTTTGAATTCCGCGACGGAATTGTCCCATACATTTTTGTATGTAATGTCGAATTCCTGTACCTTTGTGTACTAGTTTTAAGCACAAGGGCAACTACAAAGTGGAATTGTCCAAAAATTGAACAGCAACATTGACGTAATGTAAAAGCAGACATTGCTGCTCGAAAAAGGTTATAGTACGCTCTCACGGCATAGTGAAGGAAAAAAGTACAAACGGAAAAAAAAGAATACATTATCATAAAGCTTTAGTGTCAGTGCATTTTTTTTTTCAATTATCATTAAACCCTTAGTGGTAATTAATTATCAATTAGTCTTAATGGTAATGCAATCTCGTTTCAATTGCCATTAAATCCTTGATGATAATGGAATAAAATTTGAACTAAATAAAATTTACAAAATGAGTTAATGCACTAAATATTTAATTGCATTACAACAAAAATTTTACAAGTAAGGGTGTAATAGTCAGGTGAGCCTGAAAATCAAATACCCGACACAGACACACATGTTTAAATAATTTATAAAGCACGCCCAAAAAACAGGACCACTAAGTAAGAATATTCAAGAGGTTTTGAAGGCCATTAGGGGCCCCATATACCGACTTTTGTCAAATTTCTTTATGAAAACCGCCCCTCTGCCACGCGCACTTTTCCAATTCTTTTTATAACGAAGTTCTGTATGAAACGATAGCGACAGGGGACCTAGTCGAGAAAAAGTTAAATTCCGTTATTGTGTGTTACCAAAAAGTGAAGTTCGCAAAAAGGGCATAATAACCTTTAAGCCAAGTGTCGACTATAGATTTATTTACGTAGAGATAGAGAAAAAACTCTCGTGTAGATACGTAGACAAGTGTATACACCCTGTAGAGCGCACTACACAAGCTCTCTACATACTCTACTTGAGATAATTATTGGATACAAAAATCTATAGTGTATACATATATTTTTATGTAGGGGTAGAGAGATATATCTGCTCTACACTCTATCAAACATGTTTGATAGTTTTTTTTAAATCTTAAGTAGAGATAGGAATTTGAAATTCAAATCAAACCTACTTCGATTTAAAGCGCTCCCTTTTTGTTCAACACAAATGTGTTTGATTTGCTATTTTGTGGAAAAATGGCACAACCTCAAAAAAAAAGCTCCAGGAAAATGTGACTCCAAGTTGTGGACAAAAAAAAAACTTGTCAATTGATTGGATTATACGCAACGCACAGCGATTTATGGAATACATCTAATGAGAGGTTCAACCATTTCAAGTAAAGAAGTTTACATCGGCTTAGCCGATATGTGTGCAACCTTTTCCTCTGCTTAAAATATATTAAAACATTACCCTAATGCTGCCCATTAACTAGACAATCTATTGTACGATTTGCCCTGATTGTACTACAAATCGTTTCGTTAGTAGGCTTGTAGTATAAGTGCCTAGCTGTTTGACGGCTTGTTTGACGAAGTTTAAAACGATTTGATTTTTTTGGGTTGTAGTTCGATAGAAGCTTATAAAAGCTTTGAAAAATTATGGAATAGCAAGTGCGAAAAATACAAAAATAAATTTGCTCGCATAAATGGCTACGAAAAATTGCTCGCAGAATATAAAACTATAGAGGAAGATGTATCAATGGACAGCTTCCCATTCGAATACTGGTCTTTCTCCCGAATCCACATTCTTGTGCGTTTTCATTTTTCCTAATTTTGTTTTCTTCTTCATCTGTTAACTCGTTTATAACGAAAAGGTCCAAAACAACGTGTCCATCACAAACGTCTCTGCACTTCAATGCTTAGATAAAAATGATGTTTGACGCAAATCAATAGAGCTGTTTGAAAGTTAGTGGCGAGGCATACTATCTGCAGCACAATCGCAATCGTACGACAGATTGTATAGTTAATGGGCAGCATAACAAAAATTCCAATAGTTTTCGTTGTTCTAGCTTGGATATCTAGTTATCCCTTATCTGTTCCTCAATTTAGCTTCTCAAACTCGAAATTATTATTAAGCACAAATATTCGCGAATGGTGGTCATGGTCAAATTTTAACCATTAGAGGACATTATATCTAGCTGCGAAATACTCAATTTAAAATAGTGAAAATCAATTTTTTGCAAATTTCGCAAATGATGATCATGGTCAAGTTTTAACCGTTGGAGAGTATTATATCTAGCTGTAAAAGACTCAATTCAAAATAGTAAAAATCACTTTTTTGCGAATTTCGCGGATGGTGGTCTTGATCAAATTTTAACCGTTAGAGGACATTTTGTCTAGCTGCGAAATACTCAATTCAAAATAGTGAAATTGAAATTTTTGCGAATTTCGCGAATTGTGGTCATGGTCAAAATAAAATAAAAATGACCATATTTATAGCGATGTCTCAACTTTTTTTTTAGCCAAAGCTAATCGATCGAGTCACGCTCCCAACATTTTCTTTTAGTTCCTAGTTTTTCTTGAGTCAAAAGAACAAGGGCAGCAGAAACTTGCTTTTGGCGACGACTCATTTTAACGGAATGAATTTGAAAAATTTTCTTTTAATTTTTGAAATTTTTGAAAATCTCGAAATTTATAGCCGAGCTATACGATTATGCTCTACTACACGATTCTATAGTAGAGAAAAATTCTTCTGCAGTGTATACAGGCTGTAGAGCACATAGTTATTTTGTTGCATGCTTCGACTTCAAAGTCGAACGGACTTGATTTTTGGACTTCATAGTCGGTTTGACTTTAAAGTCGAAATAGGTCAAATAGGTCGAGCTCCGCCATGTTTTTCGAATGGCAAATTGAGAATTATTCTTCTGCATATGTTTTTTCTTTAAGAAAAACAATTTTTTTCAAGCAATATTTATTTAATTTCCGTCAATGAGAAAGCCCCTTAAAAATGAAGAAGTAGAAGGAACACTTTCACGAAAAATCTCAGCGGGCATATGTTTTTTGGGACTTATTAAGCGCAAAATAATTTTTAATGAAGTCCATATCTTATTTATTATTTATTTCTTAAGACACACGAAGAAGAAAATCTCTCGTTCATTTCTGCTTTCGAGTAATACGAATGACTGAGTAAGATATTATGTATTTATTATCTTTCTCTGTTACTCTCTCTCTCTCACTTTTTTTCGTTTCCTTTTACGTTCTCTTTCGTTTTACTCATAAGTCCAATTAGGTCGAAAATTGGTGATGGCGACTTCTTTTCGACTAATATTAGGTAAACGGACTTCTTTTCGCCCTGACTTTGAAGTCGAAATGCCCTATTATGACCTATTATTACCGCCAATCGACTTCCAATCTATTCCCCACTTACGTCGACTCGACGTCGAATCGACGTAATTTCGACCTATTTAGGTTAGGTCAAGTAAATATTCTGACCTAATATAGGTAAGAATTTACCAATTTTCGACCTATTTTGCTACTTGGGCTCCCACTGCCACGCCCACAAATAGAGAAGCAAAACATAGTGCGCTCATAATGTCGGGACGCTGGGTATTTCAAAGTCGGGCTTGACCGACCTTAGCTTTCTAACTTGTTTTGATTTATTTTTTTGTTTCTCAGTCGGTTGTTCACATATTAAAGAACTTAATTATAATTCAGACTTGATCGGTTTGTAAAAAAAATTGGATCACAATTTCCCTTGCCATTACAAAACTCCTTACGGTTCATAAAATAAAAAAAAAAGAATTTTCTTGTGCTATCTAAAAAATTGCTTACGGCTAATATAAAGAAAATTGTGAGGATCCACAAGGTTCTTCTTCTTTTGAATTCCTGTTCACGTCAGCGAACTTTCGGTATTCTTTTGCTTCGAATCTTTTATGGTGCTCCTGCTGAAACCTGGATTCATATTTACTTCTTAGTTACTTGCCTTTTTGATTCAAAAAACTTGAAATATATTTCGTTCACTTCAAGAAGCTTCACTTGTTTTGGCATAATTCTAGTTCTGGCCGTTTCTGGGATTTGGCAGATATACGTAAAATGAACTCCTGATTCCAAATCTGCAATCCGTTTTTAGGAGTCGCCTCTAGTTTAGGAGATATTGACCTTTAAAGTTTGTATAGAAATGCAATGTAAACTCTGTGAAAACAGACTGCATATAGAACTATAGCTGCAACTTCGGCCAAAAGCTATTACGTGGTACACCACACTTTCCATTACGTGGTTCACCACAACACTCGGCTTATGGCGTGGTTCACCACAGTTGAACTTTTTCACCAAATCATGCCATAACGCGCCAAAATTTGGCCGAAGTTGCAGCTATAGTTCTATATGACAGACTTACAGCTTGTTATGGTGCTGCCAGACGTCATGATTTGAAAAAATCCACCAAATGGTAGATTTAATTTATGAATGTTCATGATATGGAAATTATTATGGGAATTATTTCAAATATTCAATTTTTTAGGAAATAATTCTGAAATATGTGATTTCTTTTTACTATTCTTAATGTTCAAACATTAAAAAACTAACATTTTTTCTAAAACAAAAATAGCGATTTTTGAGAAATATTTTTCGACTGCGACACTTTTTTCAAAAACCACAAAAAAAAAAGAAAAATATTTCTTTAAAATCGCGCGCGCGATTATTATATTAATATATTTTTCGCCTGCGTCGCTTTTTTCAAAATCCACAAAAAATAGAAAAATATTTCTCTTAAATCGCGCGCGCGATTTCTGACGGATGGTATTTCAAAGTCGGGCTTGACCGACTTTAGCTTTCTTACTTGTTTCTACATGTGTTTGGTATAGGAAATTTACTTGCTGCTTTAGAGCGTAGAGCCCTTTAGCGCACTTGTAAGTTACATACCTGCACAAAAATATTCTACGGCAGCATTTTTGTCTGTATTTGTATGAAAATATCAATTTTAGCTGCATTCAACTTAGGTGCACATTCGCTTTAACAGCATCCTGTTTTTGGTTTTTGAAATAAAATTTCATAGTAAAATGTTCCTTTAACAGCCCTGTTGAAAATTTATCTTTTCAATTTCAAACGCTTTCCTATCGACCTAAAATGCCTTTGCTTTAAAAAAATTAAAAAAAATTTTGATACAAAATCAATAAACCTGGTTTAATCTCTCATATCGACTATCATTTGAAAGTTTAAAACCATCAAAAAGTTTCAGCTAGGTTATCATTAAACCCTTAGTGGTAATGAATTCTTTTTTTCATTATCAATTAGTGTTAATGGTAATGCAATCTCGTTTCAATTGCCATTAAATCCTTGATGATAATGGAATAAAATTTGAACTAAATAAAATTTACAAAATGAGTTAATGCACTAAATATTTAATTGCATTACAACAAAAATTTTACAAGTATGGGTGTAATAGTCAGGTGAGCCTGAAAATCAAATACCCGACACAGACACACATGTTTAAATAATTTATAAAGCACGCCCAAAAAACAGGACCACTAAGTAAGAATATTCAAGAGGTTTTGAAGGCCATTAGGGGCCCCATATACCGACTTTTGTCAAATTTCTTTATGAAAACCGCCCCTCTGCCACGCGCACTTTTCCATTTTTTTTTATAACGAAGTTCTGTATGAAACGATAGCGACAGGGGACCTAGTCGAGAAAAAGTTAAATTCCGTTATTGTGTGTTACCAAAAAGTGAAGTTCGCAAAAAAGGGTATAATAACCTTTGCAGAGAGAAAGAAATATACATATATTTATGTAAAATGACTTCCTGATGCGGCCGAGATATTATACTTTTTTAGGCGACACTTATTTCCGACGATATCACAAAAAAACAATTAATTAATATAAAATCATAAAAGTATATGTCACGAGTTGGTCATCGAAAGTGGAGTAGATCTACTCCGTCGCACAGTGGGATCGCTTCATACATTTTATGGAAAAAAGTAGAAGGAGTAGTCCTATTATAATAAAAATTGGCACACTTGATTTTCTAAATGTAGTTAAGGAATAAACCAAAAATGGTCAAAATTGGTCAACCCCTAGGGGTACCTCTCATAGACCCATATCTACTGCTTTGTATGGCAGGTACCTCTAAAAGTCAACCGATTGCAACAAAAGTCGGTCAGAATGTTGCTTATGTAATAATATGGACGTGCACCAAAAAATATTGAAATTGGTCAGACCCTAGGGGTACCTCTCATAGACTCATATTTAAAACTTTGTATGGCAGGTACCCCTAAAAGCCAACTGAATTTAATAAAAATCAGTCAAAATGTTGCTTTTGTAAAAATATGGCCGTGTACCAAAAATTATTGAAATTGGTCAGACCCTAGGGGTACCACCCTTGAATATATGTAAATTTTATACATCATTTTACGCTTTCTTTTGCTTGCCAACGTTTATTAAAGTGACTAACAAATCGCTTTGATATACCTCTTTTCACCATTTCAACTTCTTCTTCCGAAATTTCCAAATTTTTTGTTTTAATAAATTCCGTTAATAAATTAACGTTTTGACCGCAATTAATAAATTCCTTGCTCAGCTCCCCAAAGGTTACAGAAAACAATACCATTTCAATTTATTATATTTTTATAAAATTCTGTTTAAACTATTTGATCTCAATTGCACTTTCAATTCAAATGGATTATTTTATGAAATCATATTGTTTTGTTTTGATTTACTATTAGTAAATTGTTGTTATTTCTTAAGAATTGTAAATAAAGCTCAATCCTTAAAGTATGCAACACAATTTTTTTTTTCATGCAGTTTCTTCAGAAAATTTATAAGTTTGTTCAACAGGTGCAAAAATTCGCAGAGTTTAATTGTTGAAATTAAAAGAACATACCCTTACCTTGAATTTTTTTGTAGTAAGACGATCTAGCTCGATGTAGCTACATTTTTTTTTCTCTAACGAAAATTGCAATTACATCATTTTTTAGAGCTATTTTGTATCGCACATATCTATTAAACGAGTTACGTTAACCAGTTTGCTTACCTTTTCTATTTAAAACAAAATGCTATATTTAAATAATAATATCATTCAAACTTTTTGAACAAACATTTCTTCCACATACACGTTACTTAATTACATGCAAGTTTTCATTACTTTTTGCGTGGAATTCTGAACTGACTTCTCAGCCCTTTTTATAAGGCTAAATATAGTATTTTAGGGAAACCAAATAGTCAAACTATCCTCTATCGAACTGCATCATTAGATTTTTGAAAACGAATAGTCGAAAAATATACTTTTTTCCATGGAAATCCCACTGTGCGTCGTATCGATACCTCCTGTTTTGCAAGACAATGTCATCTTTCGGGAGTGATACGAAATGAAAATGAAACATGGTTTGGTTGTTTTTTTTTTACGTTTTTTTGTTTTATTTTTTTGTTTCTCAATCGTTTGTTCACATATTAAAGAACTTAATTATAATTCAGACTTGATCGGTTTGTAAAAAAAATTGGATCACAATTTCCCTTGCCATTACAAAACTCCTTACGGTTCATAAAATAAAAAAAAAGAGAATTTTCTTGTGCTATCTAAAAAATTGCTTACGGCTAATATAAAGAAAATTGTGAGGATCCACAAGGTTCTACTTCTTTTGAATTCCTGTTCACGTCAGCGAACTTTCGGTATTCTTTTGCTTCGAATCTTTTTATGGTGCTCCTGCTGAAACCTGGATTCATATTTACTTCTTAGTTACTTGCCTTTTTGATTCAAAAAACTTGAAATATATTTCGTTCACTTCAAGAAGCTTCACTTGTTTTGGCATAATTCTAGTTCTGGCCGTTTCTGGGATTTGGCAAATTTCAATTTTGGCTGATTCCAAATCTGCAATCCGTTTTTAGGAGTCGCCTCTAGTTTAGGAGATATTGACCTTTAAAGTTTGTATAGAAATGCAATGTAAACTCTGTGAAAACAGACTGACAGCTGGTTATGGTGCTGCCAGACGTCATGATTTGAAAAAATCCACGAAATGGTAGATTTAATTTATGAATGTTCATGATATGGAAATTATTATGGGAATTATTTCAAATATTCAATTTTTTTTTAGGAAATAATTCTGAAATATGTGGTTTCTTTTTACTATTCTTAATGTTCAAACATTAAAAAACTAACATTTTTTCTAAAACAAAAATAGCGATTTTTGAGAAATATTTTTCGACTGCGACACTTTTTTCAAAAACCACAAAAAAAAGAAAAATATTTCTTTAAAATCGCGCGCGCGATTATTATATTAATATATTTTTCGCCTGCGTCGCTTTTTTCAAAATCCACAAAAAATAGAAAAATATTTCTCTAAAATCGCGCGCGCGATTTCTGACGGATGGTATTTCAAAGTCGGGCTTGACCGACTTTAGCTTTCTTACTTGTTTCTACATGTGTTTGGTATAGGAAATTTACTTGCTGCTTTAGAGCGTAGAGCCCTTTAGCGCACTTGTAAGTTACATACCTGCACAAAAATATTCTACGGCAGCATTTTTGTCTGTATTTGTATGAAAATTTCAATTTTAGCTGCATTCAACTTAGGTGCACATTCGCTTTAACAGCATCCTGTTTTTGGTTTTTGAAATAAAATTTCATAGTAAAATGTTCCTTTAACAGCCCTGTTGAAAATTTATCTTTTCAATTTCAAACGCTTTCCTATCGACCTAAAATGCCTTTGCTTTAAAAAAATTTAAAAAAATTTTGATACAAAATTAATAAACCTGGTTTAAACTCTCATATCGACTATCATTTGAAAGTTTAAACCATCAAAAAGTTTCAGCTAGGTTGAAGACTATAAACCTAAATTTTTTTTTCATTTCATTTTATTGCATTTTTTTTATTTTTAGTCAGTTATGAAAGAATTTTCCTTTTGATACAAAAGTTAAACATGTATTTTGTTAATAAAATTAATATTTGGAAGGCGTTCTTTTAAGCGCCTTACAAGAGTTGTTAGAGACATTCTGATATGCTCCTCAAAAATGCAGCAAAAAATTTCAGGTAGGTGCGTTTTTCGCGTAAGTGCATAAAATTGTCTGGAAAATAATTGAATGCAGCTAAGCAGAATATACTGTATCGCATTTTCGCTTGTGAAAAACAGTTGAAAACAACAAACAGCTGACAGTTTAAAATTTATCACCATTAAGAATAAAATTACGCACTTATTAGTATAATTTGCTGCACAACAGCAGAGCAATAACCTTCGATTGTGAATTTTTATGTTCAAAAACACAAAAGTAATGAAAAAAAAATTTTGTCTCATGGCCGTCTTGTATACATATATTTTTCGATTAATAAAAACAATTGTTTTTTGCGAAAACCCTTGCTTACATTTATAAATACCATAATGAACTTCGTTCTTATCTGGTATCCTATGACACAACTCAACTTGTTTGAATTCTAATCGGAGGCTTAAATATATCTACGCTCAAATTCTAAGTTTCGTGGAAATATTTCGAAAAAGTTCGAGTGGCAGTTTTGTGAAATTTTTGGAGAGGATGTTTATGGCTACAAAGGAAGCATAAGTGCCAAATTTTGTTCAAATCCCATTCGAATTTTGGGTATAGTAGACAATTTTCCGAAAACGCCCTTCGGCCACGCCCAATATTCCAATTTTTGGAAATTGAATAACTTGGCTTTAAATATGTTCAACTATCAAATTTCATCAAAATATCTTGAAAAACTCTGGTTTTAGAACAGGTTTTTCGATTTTCATAACAGACCATAGTGCTGGAGGTACTCCTAAAAATGGTCCGATCGGCTCCCTTCTCGAACTTGTTCTTGCTCATGTCCCGTGAGCACACATGCCAAATTTCGCCAAGATGCTCCTTCGATAAGAAAACTGTATACAAACAGATCTCCTGATGACGCTGATAATTTCTATATATATTTTGTATTATCTATCTCGATTGGTTCTAGGTGTTACACCCAAGCACACAAACGCAATATGCCCTTGATTGTGTCGGGTAAAAATGAAGTCCGAAATGCTTGACAATTCTTCGGCTGATATATGAGTGCTATGCTCAGAATAGTTCATTTTCGAAGACAGTGGAAGAGTGCTGGTAGTAGACAACCTTTACATCAAACCAGATCATCAGTTTGGGATAGGAAGGAGTACCATGTGTACTCCAGAACAGTGCCATCGCATAACTTATACAATAATGACTGCCCTCGAAGGAGTAAAATACTGTTCTGCTGTCGTTCTAGATGTTGAACAAGCATTCGATGGAGTAAGGCATTCAGGATTATTATTCAAAATTAAAGCATTACTTCCTGCGCCTTATTTCCTGCTCATAAGATCCTATCTTGAAAACAGATGCTTTTATGTAGGACAACAAGAAGAAAATTCTAGTCTGCGTCTAATCAATGCTGGCGTTCCACAAGGAAGTGTTTTGGAACCTATCCTTTACACTATCTTTACTGCAGACAGGCGCGCAGCCAGGGAAGGGTTTTGGGGGTTCAAACCCCCCAAATTAAGGAAAATATACACCACACAGCCGCTTACATTTCTACACCGACCTACAATTTCCGACACATAAATGTAAAATATTTATGTAAATATATTTTAATTATCTATTTTATAAGCTTTTAACGGAAATAAAAACAAAAAATATTTAGAAAAATTTTCTGCGAACCCCCCCCCAAATTGAAATCCTGGCTGCGCGCACTTCTGCAGACATATGTACCTAGCAACAAAGAGATAGTAACATATGCAGATGATACCGCAATCATTTCAACAAGCGACGATAGAAAAGAAGCGTTCATAAAAATTCAAAATGATTAGACTAGTTGAAATTAGTTTTTTTTTAATCTTACCGCCAAAATTCTTAGCATTTTTCACATATTCTATATATAAATTGCCATCGAAATCGGACTCATGAATTTTTTGGGTTTTTGGTCCACAAATCTGTAAGCTTCAAATTTTCCTCTTGCCACGTGATGGAGGCTAGCTGTAACAGGCTTGGGGCAAACTGTAACATTAGCAATTGAATACCATTTTTATTTTTTGTAAAGATTTTTTTTTGGCACAAAAAGGAACTTTATGCTTACAGCCATTTATATGTAACGAAAGATGACAAAACTTAAGTAAAATAACTATTAATTGATATACATGAACCCTCCCGATTAATTTCATAGAACTTATAAAAAACAGTGAGGGCAATTTTTAAAAAGGTACATCTTGCCCTGTAAAAGTGCTACAACATACCTAACAACGAGATTTTTACTGTCTCCATTTGACGAGAGCAGCCGAGCATGCAACATCGAGAGTGGGTATGCGGAAATTTATAGCTATTTCCGTCAACTTCAGCTCTTTTATGCTACTTCTAGCTTTTATTTTTAGCTAGTTTCAGCATTTTTTGTTTATTTTCGGCTATTTTTAGTAGCCGCTCTGCTCTCATCATGTAGTACTATAGATAGCACTTGGCAAAAACCGTATGTGTTGAATTGAAGAAGGCCCCCTGTGCATGCATTCTTATTGAAAAATCAAAAACGTAGCACGCCCCCTGAAAATTTCGGTTCCGGTCTAACAAATAATTTATTATCTTGTAACATGAACTAAAATTTTTGTTAAAAGTCAGATATATAGAAGTGTAAATCAATGGTTTTTTATAAGAACTCATTTTATTTTTCAGCAAAATATGTTAGTTTTATACAATTAAAAATAATTAGATAAAATTTTGCTCATATTATTGAGGAACTCTAAAGCAGAGTACTCATGCGTCGAATATGACCGATTCTCGAAAATTTTGAATTCCACCACAAAACAGCTGATATGAAATATTCAGTGCTATCATAACTAAAATTGCTCGATACATAACTAGTAGCTCAAGTACTTATTACATATCATGATAAACAGAATGCATAAACTATATATTTTTGAATCTCTTCTGAATGAAAAGGGTAAAGAATTGCATAAACTATCATAAAAAACTTAAAAAGATTAACATTAAAAAAATTCAACGCAAGTATGTTTAGTTACAAAATTGAGTGAATACTTAAAAAATGTTCACCTTGGATTTCGGTTGTTGTTGGAAGTGTCCACTATATTACTACCCAGCAAACATTTGCATAAGCTTTTTACAAAGGTGCTTACTATTCATTTGATTCCAAGTAATTTTCCAAACTTTTTCCAGGCATATATGTATGTGCTATATTAAATTCGCAAATATTTCCCAAACGCTTTCCAGGGCTCGAGTTCGATTTCTGTCGCGGGCGAAAAAAGATTGCGGAAAAATTGGGACGTAGAAAGATATCTGGTAAATTTTGATCCACTTAGAGGGGCGAAAGGAAGTTGGCAGTTTTAAATTTAGGTTAATATCCGATCATCAGAAACGTAATGCATACACATGTGCTTTCCAAAAAAATTTTTTTCTTTTTAAATGTTTGGATGAAAGCTCTAATTTTTGAAATATTATTGAAAAGCAGACAATCGGACAGATCAAAAGATGGACGAACATAACATAATAGAGTCTTCTGGTGTCTCTGATAATTTTTACACAATTTTCTATGTCCTATATCAACTATTACAGAAAAAATCCCCAATCTTGCCATTTTGATTACTGATTATTCAAAAAATCCGCAATCTTATAATTAAAAGTATCTAATTATTCATAATTCTTAAAATGTGATTAATAAATATCCAGCAATCCACATTTTTAACATATAAATTTCGGATTTTTCAAAAAATCACATTTTTAATTTTTTAAATATTTTCATAGAATAGATTGTTCATTATTTGGGAATTTTATATTTTCAATTTTTTATTTTTTTATTTCAGAATCAAGAATTTTGAAGTGTGGAGTGGATAATAATCAACTAATCAAAAATAAAAATTTTTTTTTTGCCGATCCCTGATTTATTTGTAAAAATCGAGAACTGCTGAACAATTTGAAACCACGATAAATAATTTTTTACAAACAAAAAAAAATTTCATTTGCTTGCACAAAGCCGCTTGCCGCGCTGTTAGGAGGGATGTTGATAGTGCTTATATGATGGAATCAGTGTTAGAGTGAGGATAAAAATCAAACGAATATTCTTCTATTATGTATGTATGTAGGTAAAAAATGCTTATTACTTCTTATCCCTGTTGCAACTAGCACACTGCTCTCCTGTATGGGGCCTCTTATGGCCTTAAAAACTTCTAGAATATTTTTTTTAGGCCCTGTTTTTTGGACGCGTTTTAAAAATTATTCAGACATGTGTGTCTGTGTCTGGTATTTTATTGTCAGGCTTGCCTGACTATGACACTCTAACTTGTTTTTATTGACCTTTGCACTAAATCTAAGCCTTAGTATAGGGTGGATCAAGTCCCTTATTGATTTCTTTCTCCTTCATAAATCTTCATCATAAATTTCTCCTCTGAAAACTCCTGGCTTCAACCATAATTTTGGAAATTTTATATTTAAATGTTCACATATCGACATCGTAGGAGAAATAATCATGATTCGGAGTATTTACTGTTGTTGAATTGCATGCTGATTTTTGTATTGAAAAATACTATAAAACTCAAGAAACCAGTTTTACTTTTCGAGCACAAACAAAATTTAAAACAAATAAGAAAGCTAAAGTCGGTCAAGCCCGACTTTGAAATACCCGGCGTCCCGACATTATGAGCGCACTATGTATTGATTCTCTATATGTGGGCGTGGCAGTGGGCGGGCCACATAAATTATTTCCCTACACTTTTCATTCGCCTTAGTGAACCTATGTTACAAATTACCTATGCCTTTTACTTCACAAGTTATGATAAACCCTTATTTGTGGGCGAGGCTCCAGGAGGACGGCGTGCATTTTTTTCCAGGATATATCCCTTTTCGTAGTTTACCAGTACACCAAATATCAATGGAATGTGTTGAGTGGTTCGCAAGTTACAAGCATTTTACTGAAAACACAATAAATTCATTTGTGGGCGTGGCAGTGGGCGGATGTATCCATTTTTACTTAGAATCATACTCGGACCCCGATATAACATGTGTACCAAATTTCGACTTCATTGGTGCAGCCGTTTCGGAGGAGATCCGACCACGGACGGACGGACGGACGGACAGAGGACAGACGGACAATTCTAAATCTGATTCAGTTTTTGATCCTGATCATTTCTATATATATTTGTCTATGTCTCCGGAGCTTAATTCTCCCTGTTACAAGATTCGCACAAAACTAATATTCCCCGCTTACGTTGGATATAAAACTGTTTTATTTTCTTATCAAAAAATTAAATTCATGCATTAAAGGTGGAGTAAAAAATTACAAAAAATAAAAATTTATTTGCTTTCTCGAAGCCCGACGTATGTGAATTGTTTTGGCATGCACTTGCATTTCATTTCCCCAACAATTTTTTGGATTTAAACTTCCAGGAAAAGCATTATTTTCCTGGCTCTTGTTCATTGCTGCTTGCTACGATGTAATAAATAAATGTTTGATGATGAATACAGTCGGCTCTCGTTAATTCAAACCTGCGATAATTTGAACCTCTGTATAACAATTAGGCAAGTAGCCAGGATTTAAAGACGGGCGGGTTTTTGTAAGTACGGTAAAAATCGGTTATAACGATACCGCCTATAAGGATTATCGGCTATAGAGATGAACATTTTAGGTAAAGTTTGGTTCGCTATTCTAATTCTTTTTAATATCTGTTATCGGATATAGCGACTATCGGTTATTATACTATAGGGTGCGAAATACACTTTAAAATTACAGGTTCTGATTGAAGTGTTGTGAAGTCAGTTTTAAATTATACGGTAGAAAGGCATGCAAATTTGCATGGAAACTTGCAGTGTGGATATGGACGGAATGTTTCTTGGCGAAATTTGAATGATCTTTTTATTGAAATATAGCAATTCATTGTTATTTTGTTTATTATCATTGCTTTAAAGCCCAAACAACAATTAGTTTTAGTAATACAGTGGACTCGCGAGATCTCGAACACCCGAACACTCTCCTACTTGAAAGCTCGACACTTCTTTTTCGTCCATGGACTAGCTTAGTACAACAACCAAAGAGACTCGAATTGTCGAACAAATTTCTTACTTCTTCTAAAAAAAAAAAAAAACCTAACTGATAAGATTTGGAGCGAGCAGCGAGGGTATCGCGAAAACACTCAGCAGCAACAATTAAGCTTTTTTGAACCTATTTTGTGGACTTTTCAGAGGCTCGAATTAATCGAACATTTAAGGCATTTTGTTCATTTTCAAATACCTCAAAAACATTAAGGTTACTTTTTGAAATTCTGCATGAATATTTGGCATAAAATGTATTTAAAAAAAAATCTCAAAATCTTTTTTTAAAGTCATTGGAGGAGAGAAGGTATCAGCGTAACAGAGCACCATTCAGTATTGCTACGAATGGATGAAAAAGTCATTACTAGGGCAACCAATTATCATATTGTGGATCTTATTTCAAAAAAAGTGATATTTTATGACAATTTAAGGCAAGTAATATTGTTTCATTGAATTCAAATACCTGAATAAACCATTAAAGGTTAGTTCTGTAAAGATCTGCATCAATATTTGGCATACATATATTTGTTTTAGAAAAAATCTCGAACAATTTTTTATAATAGTCGTAATTATGTCTAAATGTCGAAAATAACTAGTAATTCATTAGCTCCATTCAGCTATTGTCGGGAACATGCTTTAAGAAAGCTAAAGTCGGTCAAGCCCAACTTTGTAATACCCAGCGTCCCGACATTATGAGCGCACTATGTTTTGCTTCTCTATTTGAAGGCGTGGCAATGGGCGGGCCACATAAATTAATTCCCTACACCTTTCATTCGCCTTGATGAACCTATGTTGCGAATTCGAAGCTTCTACGCCTTTAACTTCGGAAGTTACAAAAATTCTAAATTTGTGGGCGTGGCAGTGGGCGGGCTGCATACATTTTTGTTCCTACACCTTTAATTCGCCTTGGTCAACCTATGTTGCGAATTGGAAGCTTCTACGCCTTTAACTTCACAAGTTACGATAAGTCCTTATTTGTGGGCGTGGCTCGAGGAGGGCAGCGTCCATTTTTTCCAGGATATGTCCCTTTTTGTAGTTTACCAGTACACCAAATATCAATGGAATGTGTTGAGTGGTTCGCAAGTTACAAGCATTTTACTGAAAACACATTATATTCATTTGTGGCCGTGGCAGTGGGCGGATGTCTCCCAATTTTACTTAGGATCATACTCGAACTCCGGTATACATGTGTGCAAAATTTCGGCTTCATTGGTTCAGCCGTTTCGGAGGAGATCCGACCACGGACGGACGGTCAGACGGACGGACGGTCCGACGGACGGACGGACAGACGGACGGACGGACAGACTGACATGTCTAAATCGATTCAGTTTTTGATCCTGATCATTTCTATATACATTTGTCTATATCTCCGGAGCTTAATTCTCCCTGTTACAAGATTCGCACAAAACTAAAATACCCCGCTTACGCTGGGTAAAAAAATTGTATTTGGATTTCTTTGATTTTATTGCAAAGTCAAACAAAACTTTCGTAGCTTATGAAAACTATAAATTAATATCTGTTCAATAAAATCCTTAGATAGCCTGGGAGTAAAAGTCTTCCATATATTTAGATAAATAAGGATTAGGGTGTGGGTTCGATCCTCAGCGTCTCCTTTATTACTTTTTTTTTTGTTTTGTACAACATGTCAGAAGTTTTCTTTAAGCAGCTTTTGCAAGTGTGTTTGTTTTTTCCCTTTAGAAGTTTTAAGACACGAAAAATATTTTTTCTCGCGTCCAAGTTATGTTTTTTCATTTCATTAAAATAAAAGAAATTGCCACAGGAAGAAACTGCAATTACGTCGAAGCTGCGAAAATCAGAGCCGGATTTGAACCCCGTGCTCAATGTCTAATAACTCCAAACCCCTTACACTACGCCACAGGCACATTATTAGGAGTTGAAACTAAATAAGAACTTCAATTTTGAATCATTTACGAGTAGTATATATATATATAACGAAAAGAAATTTTAACTGTGAAAATTTGTTTTTGAATTCAATGACTTATTTTCTCGTCATATTTTCTTATTTTTTTGTCATATTTCTGGTTGCCCTATCAATATTTTTTTTTTCGTCCGCATTCAAGGCGCCTTCCTTAGTGTAATAATCATGATTATATCAGTCATGCTTTATAAGCGCTTCAATTTTGGTTTCAACTGGCGCAAATACAAACGTGCGTTATCTCGATCAGTTCTAAGCGCTTCACAAGCGCCAAGTCCTGCTGAAATAAAGCGCTTAGTTCCTAGGACATGTCAATGTTAAAATCATGTGTATTTACAAGGAGATACTTAAAAGCGCTTCGCTGCTTAAAAAAGGCGCTTTTGGTCCGAGTGGGATTCAACGTATCAAATCGATGCCTACAGCCCCAATTTTCAAATATGTGGGAACGAAAAGGAATATTTAGTGCTGGAAAAACCTTGCAGAAAGTTTTCGGTATTGGTTTTTTTCCTTTTAAAACAAAATTTTCTCTGTAAAAAAATAAGAATTATATAACCCTGAAAATTGTCTCACCGTCTTCTTATAGAAACATTCCTGGAGTCGATATCTCAATGTATGTTGCTTTGGAATATGATCGTACTAAAATTTTACTCAATGTCACGTTCTAAAAGATCTTTCCCTGGTTTGAATGACTGATTCAATACAAAACCAATGAATTATATAGAAATCGGTGTGTCAGAATGTTAACTTCCTCCACATACATATAATTATAAGGTTATAGACACATACTATAACTGCTGAACTTATACCAGATGTCACAAGATCCGCCTAAATGATATATACCTTGTTAAGACTAATTGTAGTTATTAACTTAACTTTCTGAGCCAAAAATTGATACTAATTCTACTTCAGTTCAATGTTAACAGTTGGAAATAAAACCTCGAAGCAAGACAAAAAAATGCTTGATCTTCACCTCATATGAGTGCGAGCCGCATTTTTTGGTTTGTTTGTTGCCTCTTTTCCCCTTATCTGAAATTCATTTTTACAACTCCAAAGAGACCTTGAATTATAATAGGCTTAAGGTTCGACAAGTGTCTATAAATTCAAGCTCACAAGCATGAATTTAAGGCCAAAGGGGAAAACTTGAATGTTTAACATTTAACACCCATGTACACTAAATATATACGTGAATGCAAATTCGTTTTTAGTAAGTTGGATTTTATTATTTGAGAAATTTTGAAAACCAAACGAAACAAAAGAAACTCATAGGATTTTTTTTTTTTTTGCCTTCGGAGCAGCCTCTTTGACTCACCAGATGATTGTGCAACATCACAAGTCTGAAGTACAGCGACGCCTATGTGTTAACAGGCCCAATTATTTTTGAAAGCTTTAAAGATCTTACGATTCATACATAGATCGGAACAGCTGGGTTTCTGGCAAAGCCTTATTTAGGGCTACCAAGCTACCGGCATTTGGACGGAACGTCTGGAATTTGCGGTGACTTTCCCGCATCGAAACTCTGTCCTGCATTTGCCCTGCTTTTGAATTGCATAAATTGCTTGATATAAAACAAGTCCGCTTCTAAACTTCCCCATAAATTTGAACAAGAAAAATTAAACTGTTTTCGCACCATTTTGCCACAGTGAAGCCAACTTAGGGGCCTTAACATACCTCGATTTGTAAAGATAATTTTTTTTAATTGGTTGCTTTTTGGGGGCAAATTTTTTTTTTATGGGGTAAATTTTTTGTTAGGTTTGATGAATTGAGTCAGCAAATCATCACGTAATTACGCTTGGTTGTATTTTTAATTTCAACCCTTTAGGAATTTTTACTAATTTTAAATAAATAGAACAACTGATTGATTTCAAGTGACAATTAAATTAAACTCGGACTTTTTCCCATGGAGAAAACTAACTGTTTTAACATGACAATGTCCTACGGCAAAGTCAATTGTTTGAATCTGCATATCTTTTAAATTAGTTAAAAATCTGTTTATTGTAATTTCACTGAAAAAATTTTGCATCGTTGTTTCTACGATAGGAAGACGTAGAAAAATATAATAGAATCTACGTAAAATACAATAAGTTTTAGTGTAAATATAATAGTTTCTACTGTGGAAGAATTTTGTCCATCATAGATTTTATGATTTAAATATCATATAATCTACGATGGAAATGCCATAGAATCTACGTAAAAAACAATAAGTTCTAGTGTCAATCTAATAGTTTCTATTGTTTCCCACTTATATTGATATAATAAAACTAGCAAGCTAAAATCATATCACGCGATGGCTTAGTTGAAGTGTGCTAGACTTGTAATCTGGAAGGTCCGAGTTCGAACCCTGTCACAGGCAAAAGAATATGTGGAAAAATGGAGAATAAAACAGGCAAGTAAATTTCAAGGCAAATATTACGGGGGGAAACAGAAAGTAAGTTGCTAACCAAATAATTAAGACTTGCTTTCATTGCGCCTTCCAAAACGTCACGCACAAGCTCTTTCAAAAAATTCCTATAGAATCTTTTTTTAAATTTTTTAAGCATACAAATTTTGGTAAAATCTTTTATTTCTCAGTTTTTCAAATAATGTAAATGTTAAATTATCTACTTTTCAAAAAAAAATTAAAAAAAATACGCTCGCTGGAGCAGGGATCGAACCCGCCGACAAAAATTCATATCAAAATTAAGAAGTTATAGAAATGTACTTCAAGATTTGAAATCGTAGTTCCTATGATTTGATATCGTAGTTCCTATGAAATAACATCATAGTTCCTAAGATGGAATATCGTTAAATCTACGTTATATATCGTTGAAATCAATGACATTTCTCATCGTAGAAACTACTGCAAAGCTGTCGTCGAATCTATGATATCTTGCAATTGGACCTATATCAATTGCGGCTATAATAGATTCTACGTCGGATATCGTAGATTCTACGACGGATTTTTTTGAGTGCAAAGGGGGAATTCCCCTTCAATAAGATAACGATGATTCCTCGCAAAAGTAAGAGATAATCAAATTTTTCCTTAATATTTCAAACTTACCTGCCTATTTGAAGTCTTAATTTTTCCAAATCTCATTTCCGCCTGCGACATTATTCGAACTCCAGCCTTCGCATTGCTAAGCGCAATCGCTATGCACTACGTTAGAACCCCAGTTCTAGCCAAAAAATAGGTTTCATAAATGGAGGTTTGGGAACGAATAATCGAAGCTTTTTTTTGGTGGGGAAAAGCAACAACGCATTAACAGTGAAAACGTTGTATGTATTGGAAAAACTCTTTCAATATGACCCAACAAATCCAAAAAAGGAAAAAAAAGAGAGCGTTACCAATTGCTGAATTTTAAATCCTTTATAAAATAGAGCAATATTTTTGGTAAGATGCCGCCGCAACTCAGCATGTACTCTCTTTTGCATATGCCACCACTGAGCGGGCACGGCTCTGCGTTCTCAGTGCGTGCACTTGGAAGGGTGTTCGTTCTATTTGAGAATTTTATAATCTTTTTTCATAAACGTAACTGAATAACATAACGTACAGAGTGATTTATGAGCGTTAAAAGTGAATCGTTGTTTTCCAAAAAATCTCAATTGTTCATGGAAATGATTTTTTTGAGCATTTCCAGCTCCCTTATAAGAAATTCTCAACAATATTGAATAAAAGAATAGCGTTACAAAATTTCGTGAGGCATTGTTGTTATTTTTAGTGGATCATGTGATAGTTGTCTTATATTTGCCTAGTTTCACACACTCACGCACATTTGTTATTTATCAAACTCATCGTATGTGATTAAAACCAATCACCTCACATGTCAAAAAAAAAAAATTATACTGTAAAATCAAATATTGCCGTCATAACAGCCAATAAAAATTTAATTAGCGTTTGACTTTTGTGGCTTTATGGCCTACAATATTGCTCACGCACAACCGACTTTTCGAATCAGACAGTCTGTCTGCGCAAACTGCTAGAACGATTGCAAAGAGTTAGTTATGCAAAGGAAATCAATCAATTGCGTTTGATGATTTATTCTTCCCTCCGTGATAAACACTATTCAATTTTATGATCGGCTTTGTAAGACTAATTTTCACATGTGTTACGGTTTTGGCTACAATTCGAAAAAGTTATGTAAGCTGAAAAAAATATTTAAGCAAAGCATATTTAACAAGCTAGCTACGAGCTACCGAGAGAAAAACAAAACTTGATCATAAAGTTTAGCTATATCTCTTTAAATAAATTAAAAGAAACAAAAAGGAATTAGTAGGTAGGACTTAGTTTAAAGTACTATTTTAAATAAGAACATTTAATAATAACAGATCATATGCATCAAATTTCTTTGAGGCGTATTAATCACACTTCCTTCATTTTTCCCAACATTCTGTGTACACTTTGTGCTTGAGCTGTATTCAAAACAGCTCCGTTCTGATGCCGCTCATGGCTCTAGAGATTTGAAGTACTCTCATAGTTAGAGGAGTTTCTAGAAAAACTAATAATATAAATTTTTCTATAAGGCGAGAAATTTTGTAGCCCCATTAACAAGTGGACCAAGACGCAAACGTAAGACGACTTTTATAAATAAAAAAATTTAATTGAAAAAAGTTGCATGTCTTTCAAATGCAACAGCGATCTGCTGCTTGTTTCAAACATTTCATTACACATTTTATATATTTTTGCTTCCAAGCACTTCTCTTTACTGCAATAAGGTTTTGGTCATAACTCACCCACTTAACCACAGATAAATCGTTAAACAACAATAAAAGCAACGCCCGACAATGAAAAAAGACTTTGTAGAACAGTTTAAAAAGCCGTCAAATTTAGTCTTGAAAGTGACTACAAGTGTCGAATACTCTTTCTTTCAGATGTACATATGTACATACATATATGTAGATGGAACGGAAATGCAGTTTTTTATTTTAGCAATAATTGTAATCACCACAGCTAAAGAACAAAATGGTTAAATATATACCTATGTATAGTTTTTTTTTTTTTAAATGAAAAAAGAATCAATTAATTTAAAGTTTTTTGTTTGTTTGTTTATTTTTTGCTTGATTTAAAGCTGAACTCGCCATCAATTGCGAGCCCGCTGATATGTGTAGCCAATCTTGTCTTTCAACTTTAAGGCTTACTGTTCTCTCAGTGTAAAAACACATCAACGCAAGATAGGGGCCTCCCTTGATAATCTTGTTTTGTAGGCTGTGCCTTCGAAGCGAACATCCCATTTGTGTTTGTCTTTTGTCTCTTCCGCACGATCATGTTATAGTGCTGTCTCACACTCAGCGCTCGATGTTCGTAAATGGCTGTCTGTCTCTTTCGTGTCGGAATGAAAGTGATCGGCCATTATGGCTGATTTTCATGGTTTTATTGTGTGGCGTTTAGTTTTCGTTTCCATTAGACCGTCGCATAGTGAATTTTGTTTTTTTTTTTAGATATTCCCGATGACAGACTTTTTTTTTTCATAAATAAAACTATTTAAGGAAAAGATTAAAAGTTGTTTTAAACGTTTAGTTATCGGACTCCGCAGTTCGTTAAAAGTTAAGTTATCACATATGTATATGTACATACATGCTGCTATGAAAAAAGTCTACATTCATCAGAGACAAACCCTAAATGCTGGTCTTTATCTCTTAAGTTCGAGAAATAGTTACTCAGCCATTGGTGCAACATGCAATTCAGGAATTCTTAATTATTTACCTTGGTCTGTAGTCATTTTGTATGCCATTTCCTTAGATTTTTGATCGAAAATTTTTACTTGATATTTGGCTTAAGAAATTCGAGCTTTCAACCGCATTAAATAAGAACTACCATTGAGTGACTACAGCAAAGCAAGGAACACTTATAAATCATTGAATTTATTAGTCCTATGAAATTTTTGCGGTTTATTTTGAAAATAAATTATACTTAAACTAAACAGTTGAGCATGATGTAATCCATAATTTCTTATTTTTGCCAAACAAAATTTTGAGAATAGTGCGGTTGATTGTTGCGCTTCGTTTAGGCTGTACGTATGTTGGCCTGTAAGTTAACGCAAAGTTCTACACGCTCTACGTTTCGTCTCAGCAAGTGGCAAGTTCAATCCAGTTGAACATTTACCCCATTCAAGTACTTTATCTTGTCGTCCCGCGCGTTTTTACACCAAATCTAAGTGTGTTCTTTGAATTTTGTACCACATCTTTCCGTAGGAACGAGGTTTTCGCAATGGACGGAGCAGATACTGCAAACTCTTGACTAAAAGCGAAAAAGTTAATGGACTGTGCATGTTTTTCCTTCAGCCGTGGCGCTTAACATTATTTATGACGGATGGAAAACGGTTTTTGTTGTGTTTGTTGGTTTTTCATTATTGCTCGTTGCAGTTTTACTCCAACAGTTTGGGACTTTTTCAGTATTTGTTATTTTTTGTTGTGATTTGTTACCCGGGCTACATTTATTGTTGCAAAACTAAGTTCTTTGAGAATGAAGACGTGGTTGAATACAGATAAGAACATGCCATATTATTGTATGTTAGTATTGAATACATACTTTATATATATAGGTGGAGATAAGAACATGCCATACATACTTTTATAAATAAATATATATATGTGTATGTATGTACATATGTATTAATATACATTACAAAGTAATCATAACACACGTTATTGGCCTGTTCCTAGCCACTGTGTGAAATAGAGAGAGATTAAAGGTTCTATCTTCACCTCTGAGCTTCGTGGCTTGATTTGGCCCGTGAGAACGGCCATATTTCGAAAGAAAACACGTCGTCCAGGTATACTGAAATTTCAATTCGAAAATAACTTTTATATTGCTTTTGGATTTCATCATAATGTTATTTTAAAAAAGATTTGGAATTTTTTAGTAGTAAAACACGAACAAGCGGATTGAAGCTATGAGATTTCCATGACGTGTCTAATAACTGGGGCTCGGAAGAAATGTACTAAAAATTAGGAAAATTGCGCTAAAACCAATGAAAAAATGCTGCTAAAGTCTCCAAGCTCATTCTTCTGAAATATGTCCTTTAGGTTTTTGTTTTATAGTTAAAAATTTATTACAATTATTTTATTTTGTGAGGGTTTGCTCGTATTCATTGCAAATTAATATTCAATGTAAGCAAATATTGATAAAATAGGCAAAAAAGATAATTTGAAATGATTTTTTTTGGCAGAAGTAAAAAATTTTAAGAAAATTTTCCAAATGCATTAACTTTGCCACTTTTATGGCATTTTTTCATAGGTTTTTAGGGAATTTTTTTCCGACCCCTTCTTATAAGAATCGTTTTTTGAACATCACTAAATCCGGTTGGGTAGCCGTTACCATCTTCAGAGGACCAAAACTAGTAGCTAGAACTAGTAGTAAAAATAGGACACTAAATCATAAAGGTTAGTTTTTCTTATTGTATTATTGACCAGTCCTACAACTTTATACATTTATTGATGGAACTTAAGTCCAAAAGAAAATTGTGATGTCTTTTAAAAGTGATCCAAATAAAAACGAAAATCAAACTAGCAGCTTCAAAAATACAGGCCGCAGGAGTGCATGAAAATAATAACCTTTAACTATTCTGTTATATACTTTGGAGCTTGCGTTTATTGCTTCTTATTACGACCGCCATCTATTGACCCGACCCAATCTGCACGAAGTGGATATTGCGTTTGTGCGTCCATGTGTAAGGTCCATTATAATTAGATGGCGTTAGATGGCATTAAGCCTTTCCGGTCTGTGTGTCAGTCGCTACACATTTTTCTTATCAAATAAGAGGAGATGGTCTTCTGAAATTAGGTAAACAGGTTGGGAGAGGCATGATTAATTGTGATTTCAAAGATGGGTTTCATCGACTTTTTCGAAAATCTTTAAAAAACACATCTGATTAGCTTGGGAACAGAGGATTTGGTCCATCAATACAATTTACAATGATTGGAAATTCAATAAAAAAAAGTCGTAAGGGAATCTGAGAAAAGTCGACTTACGACATCGATGTTCAAAGATCAATTTAAGGGCCTGGACGTAAAACACTTCTAAGAAAGTAATGGTTTGTGCGCTTACATAAAAAATAAAAATGTATTTTTTTGTACGTCGGGTATTATATTGTCAGTCTCAACTGACTATAGTACTCGTACTTGTTTTCATTTCTTCAGGTTTCGTACAGTCCATTGCTCATAGTGTGGCCAAAGACAAAGCAGGTTTGGAAGCTTCTGTAGAAAATATATAATAAAAGTGGTAGCAAAAAAAAACTTAAAACCACTGAAGTGGATAGAAAAATGGAAAAAAAAAGAAAAACAAACTGGATATTTTTGTAAAGGTGCCGTCGTTTACCGTTATTAAATGTTGAAAATGGTTTTCATATACATATATATATATATATTTTTAAATTTTTTTTATTTAACACAGAGACGCTTGGACAGGTTTACCTCAATTAAAAATTATTGCATATAAAAAATGTGATTGTTCATAAGTATATCCAAATCAAGGCACAAGAGCTTTCTCGATTGAATTCAAAATTCCGAAAACTTTAATTGACTTAACAAACTGTAAGGTACTCCAGTCGCCCTCATTATCTATAGTACCTAGACATTCTTTAAAAATGCTTTAAAAGTGGTAGAGTAATTACTGTTAGTCAAATCGACACTATGATTGATAATGGCTCCGTACTTGGCGCAGTACTGAATACTTTAAGTACTCATATTTCTAAATATTCTATACGAACAGAATTACTTAAAATGCTATTTTTTAATATTTAACAGAATTCCTAAGAAATTGTGCCTAAGTAACACAAATGAATCGCATCGGCTTTTCACATTTTGATTACATTTCCTGATTGCCAAATAATCAACAGTAAACATGTACCTTGTTAATACGACAACAAACATCGTATCGAATGAACTCGTGTTCGGTCAGCACACTTTCGATGCAAGCGTTTATAGGGACCATAAGAAACCGTATCGAGTAAATACACTTTAAAGGCTGTTAGAAATTAATCAGCTGCTCTCATAATTTTTTTCAAAAGTACCTATAGTTTTAAAATTTGGCACTTCCCGCCTCTTTGGAAAATGCTGAAAAGTGGGGAAATTTCCATCATCTAGCAGCACTTAATTAAAATGACGAATCAGTTGTTCTGATAGTACTGACGAAAAACGTGTTTATGCGTACACTTAATACGCATTCATACTTCTTAGCTCGCATTCAAAGTGCGCATTATGCCGACATGGTAAAATCTTTCGTTACGTGTTGCAAAAGTTTTAATATATACGTGTTAAAGTAGCACGAGTTTAGTTAGCACGGATCAAATCATCGTATAAACAAGGTAATTTTTTCCATTACATTTTAAAATTGTTGACCTTGCGCCCAAGAATAAAACTTACAACAATTGATTTGACTATCCCATAGCCGTTCATGCCATAAGAAAATTATATTCAATCTATCAGAAATTTTTGAATTTCAACAGTTTTTTGATAACATCTGATCCGGTTTGACGTATTTGGGACATGTCTGACTCTGTATCTCAATTTTTTTGCTCATCGGATAAATTTTAGTTTATAATAGGTCTGTTTGCGAACTGCACAAAACTGCATAAAACTGCCCAATTTTTTGAAAACTGTATGAAAGTTGGGCAGTTTTGGGCAGTACGCGAAGAGACCTAATCCTATAGTTTGCTTTGGTCTGAATAAAGTACGAGTAGTCGTTACATGTGTAGGTTCTCGGAAGCCTCAATTTTGATTTGTGATAGATTAGTGATAAGAGTTAGAGATAGAATGAAACGTGAAAAGCTCTTAATAATATCAGAAAAGTGAAATATTAAAAGAAAACTATATGGACTGCGTCCCAAATTCTGCGATAAATATCGAAGGAGAATTGTTTTGGGAACTTTTTGAGAAATCATTTCCACTGGGATAATAACATGGGCTCTGGCAGCACCAATATCGAATGGAATTTCAAATCCGAATATAAAACTTACAAAACTCGATTCTGTAACAGCTCAAAATATGTTGTCGTTCGTCCAACTATGTATTATATTTAGCTATTGGATTCATGAAAATATGTTTATTCAATTAAATCATTTTACATTACTTTGAATTGGTGGAATTTGAATGAATTTACTGAAGAATATTTCGCGAAGAATATTAGCGTTGTTCAGTTTTGGAATGTCAACAATTAGTATATTTTAAATTTCTTATAGCACATTTTCAGATGTACTTACACAAAACATGCAACAATATCCCTCGCAAAGATAAGCTGAGTTCAGCTTTCAAAAAATAGCTCTGTCTGCTCTTTTTCTAACTTACTATACATATGTATATCGACACTAGGTTACTACATCAAAATTTTCCTCCGAAAGCTCTCTTCAAAGCAATAACAATTGTTGCTATTTTCCCTTATTGTCTCTCTTTTAAATGTTTAGAGGCATTGTGAACGTAGGAACGAGTGCCTACGAATGTCGGTTCGGAGCGTGGTTTCTCATTCGTAAGTTTTTTGTTTCTCGTGTATTGAATTTATTTAAAAGGTTGCTAGTAGCAACTTAACAATTTCCGAGTCGTTATCGCATGCGCGTCTCGAGTGAAATAAATTTTGTGCTATTGGCGCGATTACGTTTGGAATTATGTATATTGAAGTTCGCTGCTGATTTTTCCAAAGTGACCAAGATCAAATAACGCAAATTTATTAATTAATAAGCAGTATTCGAAAGAATGTATACAGAAACAGAAAAATATACCTCAATAAATCAGCGGTGATAGTCCTCATAAATTCAGTGAAAATTAAAAAAAAAAAACCTAATTTGTTATTGCTCTGCAAAGGCGCACTCCGTCAGTGTTTCATTTTATTCGCTTTCAAATAATTAATTTCAGTACATAGTTTGAGTTTCCGAAAAACATTGTCAAATACAAAATGTATGATTTGATTTAGCTGTGATGGAGTAAATTATAAAAAATCAATGTGGGCATTTTGAATGCAAAAACGTGCTTAGATGTCTCAAGTCTTCCAGTTGATCATTGAAATTCTTGATTCAATCCTAGGAATACAACACTTAACAGGGTAAATATTTGTATATGGGGTATATGTAGGTATAGTTTTTTGTCATATATATCGTTCTCCAAATGTTTTTTTTTGAAAATGCACAAGTTAATTTTTGAAAGTCACATATTCTTAGTCATTGAAAGTGAAAAGGAAAATCTTGAAATAGCGTTTAATATCTTAATATCGTGATAATCAGATGCACTAAGAAAGTGTGTTCGAGCCTTTACAAGGAATATTGTCGAGAAAGAAGAAATAATCGTTTCTATATGCAAGAGATACGAAAGCAAATTACTCTGAAGAATCATAAAAATCCTTGCGCGTCCGTTAAAGAATATTTCATATTTAACAAGTTTTCGGTTGAAAGTGCTCTCTCAGATATCGTTTTAAAATGCACTTACATACACATACATATATCATATACATCTGTACATAGTGTTATGTGAAAACTAAAGACATATTTTTCTTTTAGGTACATATCTGGCATTTATAAGAAAGAAGAAGATATCCCAAAAAAACGAATAACATTCGGTTGAAGTTCTTAGTACTTTTTATTATATACTATATGTAATGTAAGTTTTGAAATAGACATCATTTTACTTTTTAGTAATATCTATTTATAAGTAATGTTAGAAGTTTTGCAAATAGTCAACTCATAGATGAAGCATCATTTGTTTTTACTTATGGAAGTTAATTTGAAATTCACGTCTGAGGTATCTATTAAAATATTTTTTATTGGAATTTATACCGGCTGTCCCGTGCAGAAGTGCTTTTTTTTATAGGGATGGTAGGGGAGGCCAAGATGAACAAAAATTCGTATGGGAGGGGGAATCGCAAATGCACGTGTGAGGAGGTATAGGGCTTTAAAGTTTTTTTAAGCAGGAAGTTGAGAAAAAAACTTCTCCCACGATAATGGTTTATTGTAGAAAAAAAAATGTATTGAGATTTAAAAGCCAATTGTATGAGCTTTTAGGCAAAATAAAATTGATCGTAAGAATTTGAGCCATTGAGGGAAAAATAAACGGTCAAAAATTAAAACATCTGAAAAAAACTTTAATTTTTTTTTACTTTGGGAGCCATTTTGGTATGAAAATATATAATACTTATAATAAAAAATACTTAATTATTTATTAGTTATACGCATAATATTAAATACCACGCTTATAAAATAGAAACTTGACTAGCCCAGAGAGCCTTCGGCAGTAATATAATAATAATATTTGCACATGCTTTTCCGAATCTGCTATAACTTATTTGCGGTTTAACCATCGAAAATATGGAATTTGGAAACGAATTTGAACTTGCGATTTTTTATTCATCTTGGCCTGCCCTACCATCCCTATTAAAAACAATCACTTCAGCACGGGACACCCTGTATATATGTATGTATATGTTAATAGAAAAAATTTAGAAATATGTAAATTGATGTTTGCTTAAAGTTCTCAAAGTTCACCTTTTCAATTTCAGAGTAAGTCGCAATGTTCTAAAAATATAAATGAATCTCATAATGACTATTAATCGAAAAACATATGGAGAACAAGCGTTAATTTTTTGTGTATGTTTTAAGTTTTAAGAACAAAATGGGCCCTCATGAAAAGCGCTTAAACCGTAATGTCAAATAAACTGCATGTGTCGCGAATTGGTCTTTATGATGTGCGGGTTCTTTTAAGTAAGACATGAGAGCACTATCAAATATCTTGCACTGTAGAATGATTAGAGTTTTAAAAACTTGAAACCAAAAAATTTATATCCCTTATGGCTTAGATGTATTATTTTTTCTAGTTCCCTTTTTCAATTAACGATCGAGAAGAAGGTGAACGAATAAAATTCTATTTAAAAAAATCCAGATTATAATTGCTTCCATTCTCTTCAAATAACATCCTCGATTTATAAAAAGTGACATTTGAGACATGTGATGACTGCTTACCGTATGTTTCTCCATTTTATTGGAATACCTTTTTAACTTTATGACCAAAACAATTCACAGCCATTTCCCTTTCATGATTTTGTGTCGCCTGGGAACAAGACATTTATATTACGACCAAAGTACTTTTGCAAGCGGGCGCGTTACTAAGACTGAGTATTAAAGATGGCAATAAATAAAATAAAGCACTCTAGTACATGATTTCCCTATTAGAGCCACAAGGCTTAGCGGTGTTGGTCAGGAACAGAGAGACTTGAATGACTCTCTTGCTCGTACGCCGCTACTTTACAGCGCTGCGCTCGTAATGTCCGAACGGGCCAATTGTGGTGAATCGGAAGTTAAGAAGGTCATAAAAGTGCACAATAAAAATCTATGTATGACACATTAAATCAATCGCCAAAAATCAGTGAAAATGAATAATTGGTTAGTTTGTTCGTTTTTTCGTCGGTTGAGAAAGAAAGGAAAGTTAAATTTCTTAAAGCTCTTTAAAAAAAGAGAAAAACACACAACAATTTTAAACAAGAAATGTAAAATTCAATTTAAACCATAAACTTGGAATGTCAGTAATGACGAATATATTTTTTCTTCAAAATAACATTTTATTAAACCAGCACAGGCATGGGCTGTACTTATCTTGCTTTATAATTTTATTAAAAAACCAGTCGGCCCTGCCCTGTAATAAAATGAAGTCAGGTGCATTTCACTCTTTCTTTTCCTTTTCTTTATGACTTCATTTTTTAACATTCTTTGAAATTTATCTATTTTCTGAAAACGAAATTTCGTTCCCAAAATTTAAGATATGACACCATGGGATCCTTCTCAAACTACATCCGAACTTGAAGAGGTACAAATCATACATTAGGGCTACTACATTAGGAGGTAACGACACATATATGTATGTAAGTATGTAGTCTATGAAATCTCATGATGCCATGTCAGGAACAAAGTTGAAATGAACCTATTTCAAATTATTGACAGAGCAAATTACTTTCACCTGACAGTATGGCGAAAAGAAAAACTACTAATGTAATCTTCGATAAAGAAAAAAATTTCAACGAGAAGCCATTTTAATGTCTTCATCACTCGAAAGAGACACCATGTACATTCGAAAAATTCCAACGCTTCGGCCGTATTCGTAAGAAGTCTGCAGCTTGGGGTTAAAATTTTTCAAAAAGAAACATGTTTGCGTCTGCTGCGCATGAAACGTACATACATTGCATATTTTCATCGATAAATTAGATGCTGAAATGGTTGTCGTCCCGTCCGACAACTGTCCGCCAGCCGATCCCTGTCAGATATGTTTTCTTGTGGGTATAAAAGTCGTAAAATATGTGCACCTAATCGCATTTCTTGCTCTTTGTGTTCAGCCATTCCTGCATTTCTGATTGTAACTTTTGAATGTCTTTTATCTGCTTGCGTTCGCCTATACGAAATTTGAATATATAGATACATACATACATACATACATACATATGTGAATGCGCGGCACATGTGCAAGAATCGTTTGTGTCTTCTTGCGTGGGTCTTCTGGAAACACATTGAAATATAAGAACATTTTCAATTATACTACTCGTGATTCTCGCTCGAAGAAATTTGTTTTATTTTTTATTTTTTTGGAAGTTCCAATTTCAACTCGACAGAACAAAATGACGCCAAAATTTATTTTGCAGAAAGGAAGTCGAAACGATTTTAAAGATTATTTGAGAACATCGGAAAAATAATATCGTCATTTTTTTGAAGGCTTTTTTGCTTGTAGATACATACTTACAGCCTTATTCATAATCAAAAAATTTAAATTCAAAAACATTGTTTAAATTCAATCTTTGTATGGAATTTTTGCATTTAAGCAATGGTTTAAATTTAAAATTTGATTATGAATAAAGGAGTTAAAGTTTTTTGTTTTAACCATTATTATGTGGCTTAAACATTTCGCTTGCTGGTTGAGGTCAATTATCGCAGCAGTTTCAAATACCTATGCCGTTTTAAATTTTTGCTCTACCCACGCTATAAAAAGTGTCCACTTAAGACCGAAATCGCTTGGACCATGAACTCATGGTCAGACATGAAAAATTCTTAACGAAAAGCCAGATGATATTGTAGAAAGCTTATGGGAGCTTGTCGCTTGTGTAATTTTGAATCAATATGTGATTATAAGTTTGTCAAAGGCACTCGCTAAGTGCCATAAAATCGACGATTTATACATCAATTAATAACGTCATTGGTATTCGGGATTTTAAAAGGGTTCGTTAAAGCAGAGAAGAAGTGGATCAATCGAATGTAGAGGTGTGGTCACTGTTCTCTCCTTTTGCATCCAAACAGCAAATGAGTTTTGCGAGATTTCGAGATGTTTTAAAGATTTTTAAGGACACAAAAGAGCATATATGCAGGTTTTGATTTTAAAATGGCAATTTATGGTGACGGGTACAGTCGAAAGTGTAAGAATACACATGGAGCAATGAAATAATTTTGGTTCGCACAGTCACGTTTTAATAAGCAATCATTTTTAGGCGAATATATGTACGTTTGTGCATAAAAGCACATACATATGTACATAATTGTGTATCAGAGAAAATAGCAAAGCGATGCCACACGAACATGGAATGGAAGGAATCGCGCAAACACACTCGCAACGGAAAATATAATAGCATGGCCGTGTCAAAGTCTGTAGAGTGTGTTTATTCAAATGGCGTGATTTTGCTTTACAGTAATATTTTGTTTTTGCGCATTCTTCCGAAAACACCATCTCGACAAATGTGCTTCACTTGCGGGCGTTTAAATCATCCACCAAAAGAAAAGGAAAAACAAGGGAAAGATAGATTTTTGCTGCAAACATTTCCCCTTAAGATATTGGGAACGCGTGCGCCAACGCCAAAATCCAAAGCACAATTCAAGCTTGTGTCAATTCGGAAAACGCTTTAAGTCCAAGCAGGCTGATTTCTACTGTTTTCCCACCACTGCCATGTGCTCGACATCAACCACCAATTCAGTGTTGTGCCCGCATGCCCATTCTAACAAAGATGTGTGCGTAAATAGAATATCGATCGCTTTTGGGTCGTTGCCTCAGGAGCTGCATGATGATAACCTTACAAACTGCTGCTTTTGCCTTTTTCAGCACCTCTTGAGTATGCTTAATGTACATATATACGTATATGTGTTTGCATGAACGTATATGTTGTGTCTAGCATTAGAGTTTAATTGAACTTTTTACCCAAGATATTTCAGTATGCAATACTGAATTTATGGCCAATTACTCACTGCAAAGAGACACGTTTTTTCCAGATCGAAATACAAAAAATCTGAAGATGCATTAATCCAATACTGATGAAGCCAAAATATTTTTGTGACCTTTCGCCAACGTAAATTATTGCTGCAATTATACAGTTATTCCATACATAATTTAATTGGTAATTTCAAAAGCCTCTTAGGTCGAATTTTTTCCAACATATCCGTACATATTTTCCCTGAAAATGATTCCTTAAAGTTAGATGCGTATTTTGGGAAAAGAATACATAAGCGAATAGGTGTACATGGATTCGTCCCTAATACCACTGTTGCCAGATTAGGGGAATCTCCCCTGAATTAAAAGACATTTATGATCTATAGTAGAGTCTTTGGACAGAAAAGTGGTCAGAGAAAACTCGCAGCAGTCGGCAAGGAATTTCATTTCATTATCATTAAAATTGTCACTGGTTTAAATACCTACATAGGTACTTTGAAAAGCTAGAATATCTTTTGAAAATTATTATTACGTTTGTACGTCAGCTATTTTCAATTAAAAAAAAAATTGCAATTAGAGAAATCACTGTTTATAGGGCAACTTTTCAGAAGTAATTTTACATTTCAGTGCTGCATAGGATTCCATCGTAGCACTAATATGATTTTGAAATTATACGAAAAGTTTTGAAATGTTGGATAACCAATAGCAGTGACTATTTTTGGTTTTATATTTTCGCCACTAAGTTCATTGCAATTAAAATATTAAGTAATCGTTTATAGGGAGAAATTCGTTATTTGCAATATTTGTATATGCAATCAAGGCAAACGAATAAATGTAGTGTTCGAGTCCTATATTACATAAAGTCTCGGCTGGCCTACTCAATAGCGTAGTTATTTTCATTAAGAGTGGTTAACAATGGTCAGACACTTTTTATTGGTGGAAGGTTTTAAGGAGGATAGGTGTAATAACATGGTGAAAAAATTTCAAAAAATTGTCTTAATAGTTGCGGATAAATGCTGTCTATGGATTTTTAAGAACTTTCGAGGATTATTACTGAAACGAATTATTTGAGAAAAAGCGACTTTCCATTGCTACTGATTAAAATGGGCTGCTAACTTCATATAAATAACAATAAGCATCTTTTTCTAAATGCATTCTGTTTTGGAAACTTTTTTCAGCGAGTTGCAACCAATATAATTCATTTATGAAACTCAGAATTTTAAAATAAGACTACACGGAACTGACAACAAATCCAATAAATATTGAATTAACTGAACTCGAACCGGACCGAATTTCTCTTAATTGAACTAATAAAGAAGGCGAGTAATGTATCAACCCAGCGTCTAAAATGCTGCTTACAGAGGCGATGAACCGCAACACATTTCCGAGGCCATAGGCGGTAGTGTATACGACCTCATATACCATCCTAGTATACTTTTGTTCGAGCGTGGACGTTTTGTAGAGCGAACGCCTACCTACCACATAAAGTCTCGATCACTTTGTAGGCGGTATGCGCTTTTGGCCGTTTGGAAGCACGCTTTAAATTCTCTTCCAAAATGTTATCCTTAAGCGAAGTGTCTAATATGTCTACAGCCTGTATACACTGCAGGAGAATTTTTCTCTACTATAGAATCGTGTAGTAGAGCATAATCGTATAGCTCGGCTATAAATTTCAAGATTTTCAAAAATTTCAAAAAATAAATGGAAATTTTTCAAATTCATTCCGTTCAAATAAGTCGTTGCCAGTGTTGCCAGTTTAGGGGTTTTCCCCCTAGATTTAGGGGTTTTTCCTACTTTTAGGGGGCCGTTTAGGGGGAACAAATTTTTTGGGTCATGTTTGGCGGAAACAAATTTTCCTAGGAGAATTTTAGGGGTTTATGATATGTAAATATACGTATGTATAAACAAATGATGTGCGAAGTTTATAGTGTTTGATATAGAAAATCTGTCTAGTTTGTTGTTGTTTTTTCCAAATTACTTTTTTTCATTTCGAATATTGTACTTTTTAGGGGGCACATTTCGAATCTGGGGGGAGTTAAGGAGTAGTTGTAGGGGGAGCTACCTGGCAACACTGGTCGTTGCCAAAAGCAAGCGTCTGCTGCCCTTGTTCTTTTCACTCAAGAAAAACTAGGAACCAAAAGAAAATGTTGGGAGCGTGACTGGATCGCTTAAGCTTTGGCTGAAAAAACATTGAGACATCGCTATAACTATGGTTATTATACCCGACACACTCTGTGTCCAGGGTATATTGCGTTTGTGTGGTTGTGTGTAACACCCAGAACCAGCCGAGAGAGACCATACAAAATATATATAGATATAATCAGCGTCACCAGGATATTGGGCCATGTCCGTCCGTCTGTCTATTTTTAGGGGTATCTATAGTCTAGGGCAGGCGCGCAGCCAGGGGGGGTTTTGGGGGTTCTCAGGACCACGAAGCACATTTTCATACTAAAAGTGTTGAATATTATTATCGTATTTCCCTTTATTTACCTTTTGTGGATGCATTTATTGTCAACTTAACCAATCGCTTTTCAAAACACAAGGATATTCTTCTTGGTTTTCAAGTTTTATTTCCTCAAAGCGATACTGCAAAAGTTGATGATTTTTTAGACAAATTTAAAAAACTCTTTCAGTTTTATCAAGATGATTTAGAGGGAAATTTTGATGATTCAAAAATGGAGCTCACTATTTGGTATAAATTAATTAATAATTTAGAAAAAAATGAAAGACCAAAAACAGTGTTTGACGCTATAAAATTTTGTAAAAAAGATATTTTACCAACTATTTTTATTTTATTAACTATTTTGGCTACTCTTCCAATAACCACATGTGAAAATGAGAGTTCGTTTTCAACTCTCCGCCGACTCAAAACTTATCTTAGATCTACAATGACAGAACAGAGGTTAAATGCCTTAGCACTCCTCTACGTCCATCGAGATCTTACTCCCAGTGTAGAGGACATACTAAATAAACTTGCTGAAAGCAAGCGCAGACTTAACATTGCACTTTAAATTGAATAAGTTCCTTCGAAAATACTTTTTTTACTTTGTACACCTTATAAAAATGTAAAATATTTATGTAAATATATTTTAATTATATATTTTGTAAGCTTTTTACGAAAATAAAAACAAAAAATATTTAGAAAAATTTTCTGCGAACCCCCCCCAAATTGAAATCCTGGCTGCGCGCCTGCTGGGAAGGCAGAAATAGTTCTATGATTTGACGCTTTTGAGCGACTTGAACTTTCTAGGCTCACCTGCTACTTTTCGTACTTTTGAGGTCGTGGGGGGAACAAATTTGTCCCATATAAATTTACGAAAATAAAAACAAAAAATATTTAGAAAAATTTTCTGCGAACCCCCCCCCAAATTGAAATCCTGGCTGCGCGCCTGGTCTAGGGTCTGTTATGAATTTCACAAAAATTGATCTAGGCCCGGAGTTCTTCAAGATATTTTGATGGAGTTTGATATTTGAACATGTTTCAAGGCAAGTAATACAATTTCTAAAAATTTAAAAAGTGGGCGTGTGCAGAAGGGCGTTTTTCGAAAATTGTCCCCTACACCCGATATTCAAATGGGACTTGAACGAAATTTGGCACTTATGCTTCCTTTGTAGCCATAAACATCCTCTCAAAAAATTTCCTTGGTCGATCCATTATTAAGGGTAACTCCAGTAAAAGGGTCTATCACAAAAGTCCCAAAACTGTCCCAAAATCAGACTTTTTCGATATATTTCAATGAAACTTAGAATTTGACCGTATATTTAAGCCTTCGATTAGAATTGCAAAAACAAAAATGGAAAAGTGGGCGTGGAAAAGGGGTGGTTTTCATAAAGAAATTTAACAAAAGTCGGTATATGGGGCCCCTAATGGCCTTCAAAACCTCTTGAATGTTCTTACTTAGTGGTCCTGTTTTTTGGGCGTGGTTCAAAAAATATTTAAACATGTGTGTCTGTGTCGGGTATTTTTTTGTCAGGCTCGCCTTATTGGCTTTTATTTCAGTTTATTTTGACCATGACCACCATTCGCGAAAATTTTGTGCTTAATAATACTTTCGAGTTGGAGAAGCTAAATCGAAGTACAGATGAGGTATAACTAGATATCCAAGCTAGAACAATGAAAACGACAGGAATTTTTGTTAGGCTTATGTTTTAATATATTTTAAGCTGAAGAAAAGGTATGTGTGCAATCGGCAAAGCCGATGTAAACTTCTTTACTTGAAATGGTTGAACCTCTCATTAGATGTATTCCATAAATCGCTGTGCGTTGCGTATAAGCCAATCAATTGAAAAGTTTTTTCTTTTGTTCACAGCTTCGTGCCACATTTTCCTCGAGCTTTTTTTTGAGGTTGTGCCATTTTTCCACAAAATATCAATTCAAACATATTTGTGTTGAACAAAAATGGAGCGCTTTAAATCGAAGTAGGTTCGATTTCAATTTCAAATTCCTATCTCTACTTAAAGGGCTCAACGCTGTTAAAGTAAACTGAAAGGATGTAACGAGCTCATTCTTTTGAAGAAAGGAAATCAGAGTTGAAATTTCGATGACAGGTCGATAGATATATAGAAAATGTATGACTTAAATGCAACCCTGTGAGTCCGATTACTTGCAGTTAGCGTATGCGTTCAAGTAGTGAAAGTAAGCCGAAGTACTTCTTTGTTTTTTCTACATGGGTTTGGTATAGGAAATTTACTTGCTGCTTTAGAGCGTAAAGCCCTTAAGATTTAAAAAAACTATCAAACAAGTTTGATAGAGTGTAGAGCAGATATATCTCTCTACCCCTACATGAAAATATGCATACATATATAATATGTATGTATATGAAGTTTTTCAATACTGAAATAACTGGAGAGAGCCCCTAAGTCTTATTCTCATAGACGTTTCTCAATTGGACCCTTAAATACGGAATTTTATGCGAACATAGCAATTCCACGCTCATTTAAAACAAAGTTTCAAAGTTTTTTTTTTTTTGGTTCACATATACAACAATATGTAGGTGAAAATTTAAAATAAATTTTCATATTTTTTGTATTGATGGCAAATATGGCGTCGTATACGCTTGCCGAAGTTGGCGAAATCAATTTTGAAATTCGTCTCAAAATATCCGAAGGAAATTGGCAATATTGCGCATTTAAGGGTTAAAACTTAATAGCGTCACATTTCATACCCGTGTACAGTTGTATCCCTCGTTGCACATTCGCAGAGATTTGGAAACCAAGCAATTTCTTCATGGAAATTCCTCCGAAAGTTGGGCTATAATGTTTGTTATAATAACAACATTGTTTTCATTTTGAAAATAACAAACACACTTTTACCAATGAAAATGATATTATCATTTTGACTTTCTCTCCTGTGAGCATTAATGGATACATGAGGCTTTAAAACAATTGCCATAGATATAAGTGGGATTTGTGTAGATTCGCATATTTTACGAAATGGGAACATTTTGGAAATGAGAAAAAAAGAGACATGTTCCGCTGACTAGTAGGCTTGGCTATCTCTAGAAATAAGCTATCATAATTTGTATGGAAAATAGTTTACGAAACTTCGAAATCGAAACTTTTCCACGGAAACTTCATGCGAAGAACTTCTTACGGAATGCGTTGTTTTTAACACAGCGCACAGTGGACAAAAATCATAAATTTTATCGTGACAAGACCCATCACATTGGAAACTCACACAAACACAAGAAAACCCCTCGTGGTATCACAATGGGCCGGTAAACGTCCTAAGTGGCATCCATTGAAACCAGGGGAGGCAAGTTCCAAAAATATTACGGGTGGAGGGGGGTGGGGGGAATGTTATGCAGATGTAAAATAGGCATGCCAATCCCGGGATTTAAAAAAATAGTAATAAATCGTTAAATTCATAGAAAAAATCGGACAAAATCGTTTAAATCTGTTAAATCGTTTAGTCGAAGTTAAAATATATGAATTATATGGATGTGTTAATCAAACTATTGTCGAATAGCCAAGAAAACGACCGGAACTAATCCCGGGATCCGGGATTTTGGGATCCCTAATGTCAAATATTGAAAAAGTGCAGTATATCTACACATATTTTAGTTGGAGGAGGTTGGAACCAGTGTTCGGAGAGTTCTGCACGAATGTGAAAAGTAGGGTGGCACAGGCGGGTAAATTCGAATTACCGTAACTTCAAAATTGTTGTAAATTAGTTAAGAAATATGAAAGATGATTAATCTCAGATGAATTATGGGGATTGCAAAATAAAAGTGTGAAATTCTAGAATATCTTTAAAAAATTTTCAAATTTTTTTTCAGTTGCCGAAATATTTGGGGCATGGCCCCTCCAATAAAATTTTTGGAGGGGTAAAAAGTGTCTTGCCCCCCCCATAGTTGCCGCGCCTGATTGAAACATAAATCACGAAATCCACGAAAAAGTCAACCGCATAGGTACACGGAAAGAATTGTCTTGTATTGAATCAATAAAATATTTTATTAACTGTCAAAAAGTAAACATTTTATTAATTCAATACCAAAGTTGTACCCAAAGTACAACTTTTGCTAAAAATCAGTAAATAGATTTTACTGATATCAGTAAAAAATTTTATTGACTAAAAACACATAGTTAGATCTCCCATTGGAAGTCATTTCTGATGCTACAATTCAAGGGTTTGACTTGCAGTCATAGGTAGTTTAAATACGCAAACCGAAATTTGACTCAGTAGTCAGCCAATCCGTAAAAATTGCTCTAATGAGACCCCAGACGGCAGGTCGAAACGTGCGTCAGCAAATAGTCGCTTATGGATGCCTTTCTCAAGCATAGCTTGAAACATAGATTTCACATTAATGAATTAATTATTGTTCTTCTAGAAATAAACTTTCGTCGCAGAAAAGAGTCACCGAAATGGGACCAAAAAATGCAACAAAAATAGGAATCTGTTGATTCGCTATCAAAGAAAAGAGAAGTTTAGCTCGAATACTTTCACAGTTAAATTGCAAAAACAACTCTCTGTATGCATATGCATACAATAAAACTTAATACATGCAATTGTTTTTGTAAATAAGTATTTACTTTTTGATGTTTAATAAAATATATTCTTCAAATCAGTAAAAATTTTCTTGCTGCCAAATCAAGCCAAGATTTTATTAGTTTTTACTGATTTTGAGAAAATAATTCTTTCCGTGTACAGATTATATTCTATGGAACTCCAACTTCACGTTTTAAGTTTAATTCTTCAAGTTAACGGTAGTTTTTCTTTGTTTTCTTTTAGTTTCGCGCAGCAAGCGCATTTGAGCAAAAATTTTGCAGTTTTATATCGCCCTTTTCGGTGATTGCGTGCGCTGGTGGATCAAATAAATTGGAAAAAATCACTTTATTCAAACTAATTGATATATTGCTAATAAATAAATATATGCAAATATAAATTATTGTCTTCGACATACCGACGTAAGTCTATTTAAATAAAAAAAAAAAGTCTAACGCGTGCGTAACGAAATTGATATTTTTTCCAATACAGACTCTAATATAAGAAATTTTTTTTCGAAAATGATGTTATGTGTGGATTTTGAGACTGATTGACAATTTTTTTTAAAATCTGTATTGAAAAAAATTTCACGCGTTACGCACATGTAACACTTTTTCTTCAGAACGCGTTTTTTTGACACAAAGGGTATTTCCAACTGCAGCCCCCTGAAAGGGATTTTGAACTTTTGTTAATTTTTCGATAGGTTTAACCCAAAAACACTCCAGGAACCAAGTTTTATGTTTCTTTTGCGGAGTGTCCTTAAGATATTCTTGAAAAATCCCTTTTCATAAGAATTTTTTTTAAAAAATGCCTGATGATAGTTAATTTAACCGAGAATGCAAAAAACTTTTTTTTTAAATTTTACACTGAGAAAAAATTTTCCACAAAAAAAAAAATTAATTGATTTTTTTCAGTGTTTTACCGTTTTTGCGCCACTTTCTAGCTATTAAAAAAATTACCTCTAGGTATTACCTTTTATTTAAAATAAGATTATTAAAATCGACTCGTTACTTTTTTTGATAATTAGAAAAACGCACGTGCACATAAATAGATGCTTCCAGTACTAATATTCAATACAAACGTGCAAAAATTGTAGAAATTGGATGGAAAGAAAGTGCGAAACATTCTTTTTTTTTTCATTTGCAATAAAAGAGATTATGAAAATATTAGAGAATGTAAGGAATTTAAAAACCCTTACCACGTTTTGAAAAGAGGGTAAAACTAATTAATAATAATTGCAAATCAGTTTTCGGAAAAAAAAATTGTTTAGCTAAACCAATTAAAATAAATCGCACGCTGTAACAGTGCGTAACATGGATTTCGTGACATGCAAGGCTTTTGACAAAAAATCGACATTCCCAATTATAGCCACAAAGGTAATTATTTGTTGCACGACTTTAAAGTTTGTTTAAATATGGAGCAAACCCCCTAAGTAACACATTTTCAGCAGTCGATATCTTTTTAGATCCACCGGTATCCACCTTTGTTCTGACAATAAATTACATAATACTCTATTATCCTTGGGAATTTGTTGCTTAAAAAAAATTTGCTGCTACTGCCTGCTATTCCGTGAAAACCACGATTTTCAAAAATGGTCTTAATCTTCGTACAAAACGTATGAAATTAGTGTAATTTTACACGATTAATATCAGTGATTTTATTATCTCGCATTTTTTTCTTTAACAAGGCTGAACTGCTTTTTTTTAACAATCAACAATTGAATCATCGCCGCGAATAACGTTATAAGCGACACATTTTTTGAGCCTATTTTTCAGACTTTCACTGTCAATTATACTCTAGCCTTTTAAGCTATCATAAATGTGTTCTTATTTGGTCAACTCTTGGATATTTCTCAACATTTCAGAACATCTAGGACGAGAAACGACTTTGTTCGCACTGTCTGACGTGACAAATTTCCAAAAATGTGAAACTTGTCGCTTACAACGTTATTCGAGGCGATGATTCAATTGTTTTGAAATTTACGATTTTCTGGGGGTTCATTATTGCCATTTTTACTAACTTTGACTGGGCGTGGAAGTATATTCATGATAAATTTTTCCAATTTTGCTGCGCAACTGTAAGCTCTGCTCCGAACTTCAGGTCTGTAGGTCCCAAATTGTGAAATTTGGGTTCTCTTTTATACAGGGGATGGGGCTTGGGGTGGTTTCGTTTCTAAAATTTTTTCAAAATTGGACAATTACATGCAAAGAAACGTCCATGAAAAATGTTATTGGTCTAGGGCAACTTCTTCTATTATTGACCAAGAAATGCTTGGAGTCGAAGCACTGTGCGACGTAAGATAAAATTCCTGAACTTAGATAATTAATCTAGCGCAAAAGGTTTTCTGTACGACAAAGGTACTACCTTTAGTTGTCAACACACAAATCATCATCCTAAGATGAAGTTTACAAATAATACTAGTCAGAAACTCATTACCGGTTAAATTTTACTTTAAGACTCAAAGTCTTCGTCCCAGTTTAAATTTTTTGAAAGTTTAAACTTTTAAATGATAGCCTTCACGAGAATTGAAACCATGCTTATTAATTTTATATGCATTTTGTAGCATTAAATTATGGTGGCACAATATTGATGATTATAATATAGAAATAATATTTTGCGGTATTGAATTAATATTAGATTCATATTGAACTATATTGTTGTCTTATTGAATTAATGTGGTTTCTACATTGACTTGAAGATTTGCCATATCAATTTAAAAACGGTTCTTATTGATTCAATAACTTGCAACGTAAATTTCAACGCAGTTCACGAATGAATATCAAAACAAACTTAAATCAATATGTTTCAACTTCAAATCAATGTAACTTCAACATACTCCACGAAATATATATTCAATTCAATTCAATTCAATTCAATTTATTCATTTGTACCTTAATTAAGACCGAAGTCTTTTATAGTACATGATCCAACATAATATTTCTATGTACACATATCCTTAGACACTAACTAATTATAGAAACTAAGTATCAAATCAAAGTTTTACATTATTATTTTTACCGTTTCAGTATTATTTTTTTTCTATGTTGAAAATTTTTGAATTAATACGGCTCGTTTTTGATTATAATTTGCAGTTTTCCCTAAGTGCACGGGCTGCCTTATACAAGCAATCAAGTTTGATGAACTGAAAAATTAAGGTGAAACGGTGTTAAGCCTTTATTCGAAGAAGTCAGAATTTTAATAAGAACAAACATAAATTTTGTGAAGTGTCTGTGAAGGATCGTTCATTGCACGATCGAAAAATTTACGAAGACATTTTGGGAGCCTGCATGACTGGTGGAAAACTTAACTCAGTATCGTTTTATTCCAAACACTTTTACAAAGCACAACACTATTATCCACAAAGATCTACAGCTTTTATTTCAATATTCCAATTGAAATTTGTTTTATTGCGAAGAATAAATTAGCATTACTTTCGGAGCACTTGAAAATGTTCTTCTATCTAAATTAAAAACAATCTCATTTTCTTTTTCCGAATGAGCGTAAGGGCTCAGCCTGTTAGGTATACGCAATGAAATTTATTGATTTCATTGTTTTTCGGACGTCTTAAAGATGTTGACATATCTTTTATTGGTAAAATCTTCATTTTTCATTTCATTTCATACTTTCCCTAATTCTTGATCGCATCGATACCTAGGTGTGAGTGCCTCGAACCGGTTTGTTTGTTTTCACTAATTGTAATTCCTGAAAATGGTTACCGTTCGTTCTTGTCTTGCACCGAGCCCTTACGTTATGTCACAGTGCGAGTCGTAACTCTTTTCACTGGCAGTAGAAAAATTATCATTATTTATGATGTGTTTGACTACCGCTCTTTTATTCGCTTCCGCAGAAGCATTGAACTTTAGACTGGCTTATATGAAATTTTGGTTCTTTAGAACATTTCATTCACTCAAAGGAAATTCCCCTTTCGTATTTTTTTACGGTACCTCTATGTATATTCATTGAGCATCTCAACAGGAACATATTTTCTTCTTAGAGCGATGTGAAAGAAGTCAAGTATGATTTCATGCATGCATGCTTCTTTTTTTTTACTTTCTCTTGTGAAAAAATGGAAGGGAACTCTTTGTTAAGTTTTCTATGTGTAAACATTAGATAGCCTTTTTTTTATTTATTCATAAAGAATTATTTCCATTATGAGATTTCATAGAATACCAATGAATGAAAAAATTTCCCTATTAACTCCTTTTAGGAGAATCAAATTTCTTTCTTTATTTGTCAACACCTCTGTGAACTATCGAATTCGCTGCTGACATAAAAATTGTTTGAGGTACCAATTAAGCGTTTAATTGATGCATAAGCAAACCTTACTTCGTTACTCTCCTTTTTTTATACAAGCACTATTTCGCTGCCTAATTTAGCTGTGTTCAGATGGGATTCCTTTTGCTTTTATGGGCGTCAAAGGACATCCATAGGACGAATGAGGGATCGAACTTATTCTTCGAAGACGAATGAGGGATCGAACTTATTGTTCGAAGACGAATGAGGGATCATCTTATTTTTCAAAGACAGTTGAGGGATCGAACTTATTGTTCCAAGACAGTTGAGGGATCGAACTTATTGTTCGAAGACCGTTGAGGAATCGAACTTATTGAAAAGTTTTAAGCTGTTTTAGGTAAGCAATCGAAGCAGAGCCGCGAAAAACGTTTTAAGTGTCAAACTTTTTGCAGAAAGTTTTTGGAATTTCACATTCAATAATTCTCTATCCCAAAGCTATTCTTATTTGGTCGGCTGTTGGCAATTTCTCAATAGGTACTTCAGAACCTTAAAAAATCGACGTTTTTCGAGCCTCTGCTTTAATTGCTAAATGATAATCAGAAAAATTGTGATTGCCCGTTCTTAATATTCTTACAATTTGAAAATTCACATTATTTATTTACTTATTGAGCAAATGAGTGCAAAGCATAACGCCGCGATATCCATCGACTCCCTTGCAATATTATTTTTATTGCTATTTTCAGCGGCACAGATTTGGTTTCTATCACGTGGATAATCGAATAATAAGTAGAAGAAAAATTAAGTTTTTCCACGGTTGGAAACCTCTTAGCCAGCTCTGTTTTACTACATTAAACTTCTTATTTTAATCGCCAGATGTCGCAGCGTTCAATTTTCAAAAAATTCAGATTTGTGGGGTTTGGGATGAATACATTACACAATTATTGAGATCAGCGCATGCGCCGAAAAAGTCTTGTGTCGCATATTAAATGTGGGCCCTTCTTCTAGTATTGTATTCGGATTTACAAATCGGGTACAAAATTAAATATTTTTTATTCGAAAGTAAAATAGCAAAATAGCTTTTGTTATATTATTTGCATCTTGGAGCTTAAAATCATACTCTTCACTACGTTAAACCTTCTCTTTGTGTCGACATTGAAGTGAAAACACAACACATACACACATGTAAATTACTCGTGTCCATACATAGTTCACGGTGTACAATGTACGCTGTACGTGAATATAAATTCATGCACCCGTCGAGCAAACGCGCTTAAGAGAAGCGTTGCTTGGCACCTTTCGTCCATTCGAAACGAGACTCCACATTCTCCCAAACGAGTTTTCTGTATATAAAGTGGTGCTACAAATGACGCAACCACCATCACGGACTCTTTATTTTTAAAACAATCTGTGCGGCTCTCGCGAGCCCAACGAGCACTACACACGAATTCGCTTTCATGCATTTCGTTTCGTGGCGCATAAGAGCTGAATTTCCCTTTCTTTGCCTCGCTTTCTTTGCCTTTTCAACTTAAGTTGCTCTTGCTGTTGTTTCCGATGAGCAGTTGCCTTGCTCGCTGCTTTTGTTCACATCTTGACTTAAGTGACAACAGCACACACAGCAGAAACAAAAGAATCACCGAATTTTCAGTGTAATTCCGAACTCCGCACATACAGCACGTAATACCCGCGTCACGAGTTTTCGTCAGTTGGAAAATTGAAAACTCAAAAGCGTTCCGAATTCCAATTGGACTTGTGTACATAACTCAATTAAAAAGAATCGCTTGATCTTCGTATTTTAAATGCAATTCCCTACACGATTCATTCTAAAATTGTAGATAAAGCCTTTCGTTGGTGTCGTTGTGAAAATTAGTTCATTTGGATGGCAAAAAATGAAATCAGTTGTTTTGAATGACCAAGTCGTAAAAATGAAAGCAATGAAGAGAGCTTCGCAAATGCCTTCGGAAATTTAGTTCAATAACTTATCAAATATGTGGAATAAATGATTGCAATAGATGGAAATTAAATTGAAACATACACAGGAAATTGACGCAGCTTTTCATAATAACGAAAAAGCAACAAATAAAGGAAAATTCTTTTTTATTAATTCGTTTTTCCAATTTCTCTTCAACCATCCTCCTATACTTCGGGCCGATGAAAACTGCTAAAACTTCGAAACCTTCCGAAACCCTGCGACAAATCTATGCATTTAAAATATAACGACCTTCAAAAATATCAAAAACAAAAACAAACCATCGTGGAACTGCAACTTTATTTGAAACCGGCGATTTTTGACCCATAAAAAACGGAAATAAAAATTTAATTATTTGTTTTGATCGTAAAACGGAATTTATTACCTATACCACGAATGCCGGCGACTACAATGGAAACTATTATGGTGCAACAAACGTAACAACTTGATATTAAATATATACAAATAACAATAAACAAATACTCAACTACTGATTGAACGGTGTAACTCTAATTGTTTCAACTATATACATACTTTTATGAAACCAAATTAAAAAAAAAAAAAAAAAAAAACAAACAAAAAATCAAATGGCGAAACTTGTTTTGACGTTTTACAAAAATTTAAATTAAAAAAAAATTATTGCTAATTTCTTGAACGAAATTTTAAAATTTTGATAAATTTTATACCTGTACACCCTGTGCGGTATCCGCAACCACATGTTCATTCCGCTGGGTCTCTTTGGCTATTGAAACGGATTCGCACTTGAAAAACCGTTTTTCTCTTGCTTCGCCTTTATGTACTCCGGGTGTTCTCTCTTCTCTTGCGTACGCACACAATCGATTTCGCATATCGCGTTCGCGTTCGGGCGCATTGTTTTTGGTATTTTTAATCGGGAAATCTGTGGTGGTGTTGGCAACCGAAAATGGTTTTGCTTGCGTATGTTCTGAACAATAACGGAAATACTGGAAACTATTTGTTTCATTCGAAAATATAAAACTTTTTGACTGCTTTAAAATTAACGTCAAAAATTTTTTTTCCATTGTCACCAAAAAAAAAAAAACAAATAATATAATAAAAACATAAATTTACTGTCGCGTTTCGTGTAATCGCGTTCAAAATAACCGTAAATATTCCACCCCTCCCCAAAACCCCAACAATCCCGCTGGCGTGCGCTCTCTATGACCCCCACGATGTCTCGGCAGGGTCGCACGCCGCTGCCGGGGCTTGGTGGGGGCCACATCATCACGCTCCACATCATCATTCAACTACAACTGCCGTCGCTGCCGCCGTCATTAACCAACAACCTGCGGCTATTGTGCCTCATACCCACAATCATCAATTGCATCACCATCACCACCTCCATACTCAACATCCACCGCACTCGCATAATCATCTTTTGCAACACTCGGCTGCTGCGTCATTGGCAACACCAACTGGTATTCAACAAACGCAAACAACAACCAATACGACACATTCCACGCCGACACATGCTGTAATGTACGAAGATCCCCCACCTATCCCAGTGACAATTACGTCTGTTCAACAACAACAACTGCAGCAACAACAGCAGCCACAACAGCAGCAACAACAACAGACTTCACAGCTTCATTTGGCTCAGCAGCAACAATCGCAACAGCAATTGGCAACAACTCCAGTTAGTGGTCTTAGTCCTTGTCAGACACCAATAATTCGGCGTCGCAGTCACAACAACAACCGCAACAGCATCTCACATCACCTCACCACACGCACCAGCACCAGCAACAACAGCAGACACAGTCAGGCAGTGTCCCAACAGCTGGCACCAGTTTACAACAGCAACAACAGCAACAAAATACAGCAGTGGCGTCAGCCCAATCACAAGTTGTTGCGCCCACAGCGGCGAGCGTATCCCCTTCTAGTGTTAGTTCACAGCCGCCAGGTTAGTACATTCAAAAGTTCTGCACTACAGAACTACAAAAATCTCTGTTGAATCAAACTTGTTAATGAATAATGAATAAAAGCTTGCAAAGAGCTTCACAACTTCCAATAAAGCAACAAAACCCAAGCTCAAAGGGCTTTAAATATGTAACAGTTATAGACATCCATATAATCCTTCGAGCACCTTTTGAGCAGAGCACTATCATTGTAATAAAATATAATAAAGACTGTTAAAAGAGAATACCATACATATTAAATAACATTTAAAGGTGGGATCCCACAATCTGCGACGATTTTTATCGGGCCAGATCGGCACAAGTTTCAACAATCATTGTTTGGCCTCACATTATCGTCACATATTGTCAAAAATATATCGGGGAACAATAAAATTGGGACAAAAGTCGTTCAAGAAGATCACACTTGTCAGCATCAGAGTCCGAAAATTGCGTTCACACTATCGGCGCTTTGATTTCGGCAAAAGTCGAAGCATTGCGCAGATAGTGGGATCCGAACTTAAGAATGTTATCCAACAAAAATAATCCCTTTTGGGTCTTTGTATAAATACAACATTGTGGGTAAAGGCATGGGCGTATTTATAGTATGGCAGGGAGGGGCAGCTGGCCCCCTCTAAATATTTTCTGCTCAGTATACACCACAAAAGAGTTTTCCAGGAGTACCAAGAAATGGGACAAGGCCGGCAAGATCATTTTTCATAAGATAAAAGGAAACCTATGCTTACAGGTTATAACACCTATGAACAGACGCCCAAGTGCTAACATACATATAGAACAAACTATTTGTATCTTGCCCCTCCCTGACTAAGATTCTGGATACGCCCATGGGTAAAGCTATTATTTTTCGAAAACGACTCTTTTACGATCCCCACGTTTAAAATACTCAGAATGAATACTCACATTAAATAAACTCGAAACTCACAAACGCAGATTTTAGAGTAGTTTCTTAACAGACTCGTAACCGGGAGATTTCATTCCAAATGGAATCGATTCTCGACAAAAGCTCGGTGTAAGCTCGGTGGGTCATAGATAAATTGAATTTATATTTTTAACTTTTTGTTGGGCATAACTTCTAATCCATTCCTTTGGCTAAGGACAAAGTGGAAAAGAGGAAATCTTGGGTGCAACGGTCCTTCAGAAACTATAAATATATCCCTTTATCATATACCACATTCTGACTCCATGAACAGCTTTCCATAATCTGGTGGCGAGAAGCTCTTGTCTTACACAGTAAAATCGAAAGGTTTAAAATTAAAATCAATCGGTATAAAATTAAACATTTTTAGCATTAAATTTGAATTTCAATACCAAAAAGTTTAATTTTAATACCTTTTGGTTTTAAATTTCTTTTTTATTTTATTTTTCATTAATTACACTGTGATAGTTTTTTTCAAAAATTTAAAAGGACAAGAGCGAATTCAACGGTTTCCCCCTATTTTGGGCACCAGAAATCAAACTGCACCATTTGGTTTTTAAGTTATCGGTACGCTATTATGCAAAAATTTGTAAAAAATTTTTTTTTACCACTTTTTGGCCCATATCTATGAGTATGAGTTGAAGTTTGGTATTCTAAGCTAAACCCAAAATGTACTCTGAGATATGCCCAGTTTTTCTTCCTAAAACACCGTTATGATAAAATGCCGAAACAGGGAGCTATACCCATTTAAAACTAAAAATTTATGCGGTATGCGGGTATGCGGCGCTTGAACCTTTCCTTTTTCATTAATCTTATACAACTCTTCGTCAAAATTTTATTATAGGCAATACACATTGTGTAGCCCTGGAATTCTAACTGCATTCACCTATCTCCGCCGGGACCTGTCATCTTTAATATTGTTTTCTCTCAGAGAAACTTGGAAAAATGTTATCCTGCGTTTTAGAGCTCTTTGAAAAAAACTACCATATATTTTTTTTAGCGATCTTATCTTAAAACAATGGGCAGAGATATCGCGTATATCGCACCCTTGCTACTAAATCGGTACAATTCAAAATATCGCATTTCTCGAAAATCATGCAATTTCTCTTGAAACTAGGGAGAAATGAAGTTTTTTCTAGACTTCTATTATTCTCAATCGACTGCTGCATCAGTCAATATAAGCCTCGATTCTCAAGGTCTGGGGTTTCATACAGAAAAGTTGAATCGAACATAAAAAAATGTATTAAAAAATTTTTCAATCGTGCCGATTTATTAGCAAGGGTGCGATATGTTGAAGTCGGAAGCTGATATCATTCCATGAATAATGTTAAGATATTTTCATTTGTTGATTATGAAATGATTCTTTATATGAATGCTCTTCTTGAAAAGTATTTCGAATGGGAGAAATATCACGTTTTTGTTGTAAACTTAAATTAAGACCATGTCTACTAAACGAACTTATTTAAGGATGTTCATCATATGCCCGCCTTCCTCCAATGCTCTATGAAACCTTTACTGTCTTTGTCTGAAAGTTTACTTCTCAGTCATTTTCTGCTTATTGCGTTTGAAGTGCAAAATGCAACCAGTTCCTCCATTTGGTTCTGTCGGTTGCATCATCTGAGGTCAGTCCTACAGCCTCAAGGTCCCATTTATTGTGTCCATCCTACACTGTGTCGGACGCCCTCGATGTCTGCAACCTTGTATTAGCGTGTAGCCCTTTTTTTCCAAGCTGTCCTCATTTGCTCTCAGGAAGTTTCCATACGAGCGTAGCCTTGCTTTCCGCCTTTTCCAAATAATTGTAGCAACTCCATAAAGGCTACAAATGTCCATGTTTGGAACATGATCCAGAGGAGTCAGTCCACTACATTTTCTTTCTGCTACTTTCATAAGGGGTAGACACTGAGAACTACAAAAAGTGACAGGCCTGATCACTGTGCGGTAAGTTTTGGATTTTAAGCGGTCGCTTATCTTTTTATCGCACACAACTCCAGTCTTTGGATGTTACTTTAGCCAAGCAGCGTTAACTCTCTCAGTTGCTTCACCAGCGGTCGTCCCGGTCTCCGCAGAAAGTGTCGATCCAAGTTATTTAATTTTTTCGATTCTTGATAGGTCAGTGTTATTTATTTTGATGGTTACTTCCTCGCACGGGTCTGTTGTCATATATTCCGTTTTGCCGACATTCAAACCGATGCCAAACGTAGAAAATATATCGTGCAAGTTTTGTACTTGTTGGGAGCAAGCAGAACACCATGTGCGTATAGCAGCGTAAAAGAAGGTGTTCTTTGTAGATTGTCGGTAATTGAATCCATAACGAGAGTAAACAAAAAAGAAGAGACAGCTGGTCCTTGTTGAACGCCTACAGAGATTGAAAATACAGATGAAAATCCGGCGGCAGAATAGACTCGACTTTTGGGATTCGCATAAAGCAGTTTCACCCACATAATGATGTCTACCGGCACTAAATGTGTTCTCAAAGCATACCAGATATAATCATGAGCAACGCGATGAAATGCCCTTTCTAAGTCGAGGAAGGCCATATGATTATGCTTTTCACGGTTATTTTCCTTTAAAAGCCGTGAATTGCACCGGTGGTGCCACAGTTCTTAACGTAACCTAGATTGGTGCTTCTTCAGCCTCACCACTTCACGAATTCGTTTATCCAGTATCCAGTACTTTCAGTGTGTAAGCCTAATCGGCCTTTATTTTGTACAATTTGTTGGGCTACCTTTCTTTCTCCAAATGGTTTGTGCTCATTAGCCAGTCTGTAGGTACTTGCTTTCTCATAATTATGCGGTAAAATCGAGCTGAATTTCAAACCTCAAATGGTATATCAGCCATGCCAGTAGCTTTGCCAGTTTTCATATTATTTATGGCTTAATTGACCTCGTCTGGAGTGCTATTTTGAATGGAACCAAATATCGCATCCAGGCGCGCAGCCAGGATTTCAATTTGGGGGGGGTTCGCAGAAAATTTTTCTAAATATTTTTTGTTTTTATTTTCGTAAAAAGCTTACAAAATAGATAATTAAAATATATTTACATAAATTTTTTACATTTTTATAAGGTGTACAAAGTATAAAAAGTATTTTCGAAGGAACTTATTCAATTTAAAGTGCAATATTAAGCGCGTGCTTTCAGCAAGTTTATTTAGTATGTCCTCTACACTGGGAGTAAGATCTCGATGGACGTGGAGGAGTGCTAAGGCCTTTAACCTCTGTTCTGTCATTGTAGATCTAAGATAAGTTTTGAGTCGGCGGAGAGTTGAAAACGATCTCTCATTTTCACATGTGGTTATTGGAAGAGTAGCCAAAATAGTTAATAAATTAAAAATATTTGGTAAAATATCTTTTTTACACAACTTTATAGCGTCAAACACTGTTTTTGGTCTTTCATTTTTTTCTAAATTATTAATTAATTTATACCAAACAGTGAGCTCCTTTTTTGAATCATCAAAATTTCCCTCTAAATCATCTTGATAAAACTGAAAGAGTTTTTTAAATTTGTCTAAAAAATCATCAACTTTTGCAGTATCGCTTTGAGGAAATAAAACTTGAAAACCAAGAAGAATATCCTTGTGTTTTGAAAAGCGATTGGTTAAGTTGACAATAAATGCATCCACAAAAGGTAAATAAAGGGAAATACGATAATAATATTCAACACTTTTAGTATGAAAATGTGCTTCGTGGTACTGAGAATGTGCGAGCCTAGGTTTTTGCAAAATAAGTCCGCTTGATAAAGCTTGCTTCTCAGCGTTTTTAAACAATTTCTGAAATTCTTCCTCAGCGTTACTTCTTAAGGTTTGAATATTCTCTAAGCATATATCTGCTAGGACAACAGCATATTTGAGATCAATGTTTCTACCTTGTAAATATTTACATAAAACAAATTTGTAACTAAAAACTTGGTTTATACAATGAAGAGATATAAGAAATTCGCCTTTTTGTAAGGCACATTTTAATAAATTAGACTGACTTGACACATTTTAATCATTCCAAAAGGAAATTCGGTCAAGAGCTAAAATTATTGTATCATAAAACTTAATAAAAGAGTTTATAGGACGGCGGTGTAGAAATGTAAGCGGCTGTGTGGTGTATTTTTTCCTTAATTTGGGGGGGGGTTTGAACCCCCAAAACCCCCCCCCCCCCCCCTGGCTGCGCGCCTGATCGCATCTACAGTTGGTATAGGCGGGTGCGGAAGTTCTTCTGAAGACACTTTTTCAAAATAATAATAAATGCCAGCGTTCACGACAGTCCTTGCGATCCAAAATGAGATGACCATTTTCATCGTTTAGTCTGTAAAACTTTTCAATGTCCCTGGTGGATCGTTGGCGAGATTTAGCAAGAGTAAAAAGGCGATCATAGAGGTCTTCAAAGTGTTATGCTCTGGTGCATGCCTATGCTGTTTTACCTGCCCTATAGAAAATATATCCAATATACAATCGCGAGTTCCTCTGCTTACTAGGAAGGATTGTCTTAACTTTATTGCATTTGAATCCATGAATGTTCTCTCAAAAAGCAAAACAAAAGCGTAAGTTATTTGTTAGTGGAAAACGATATACAACAATTCTTACTATTTTTTGGATTTATCAAGGAAGGTTTACTAAAATCATTCATAGCGAAAAAAAATTTCGCTTATGTAATACACCATTCAATATAGGATTAAAATCTATTAATTTTCAGTTCTAACCCTACTATCATCTAATGCAGATAGATAAGACTAAGACACCTTCAAAGGAATCATGCATCACAAAAAGCTTGTATCATTGTACCATTGAAGGAAAATAATATTATAGAGAAATATTGAAAATTTCCTTTTCAAAACAGACTGACTCGGGACAGAAGAGTTGCACAATGGAGCCATCCAAATCCGTCAATATGAAAATAATGACTTCATTTTCCATAAAGTATTTCCACCTTCATGAGGAATTACGGCAGGGAACCTTCACGAGCATAGCACTCAGTATTACAAAAGCATCAATAATAAAAACAAGTAAAGAAGTTTACATCGGCTAAGCCGATTGCACACATACCTTTTCCTCAGCCAGAAATATGTTAAAACATTACCTTAACAAAAATTCCTGCCGTTTTCGTTGTTCTAGCTTGGATATCTATTTATACCTTATCTGTACTTCGATTTAGCTTCTAAAACTCGAGATTATTATTAAGCACAAAATTTTCGCGGATGGTGATCTTGATCAAATTTTAACCGTTAGAAGACATTTTGTCTAGCTGCGAAATCCTCAATTCAAAATAGTGAAAATCAAATTTTTGCGAATTTCGCGAATGGTGGTCAGGTCAAATTTTAACCGTTAGAGGTAATTTTGTCTAGCAGCGAAATACTCAATTCAAAATAGTGAAAATCAAACTTTCGCGAATTTCGCGAATGGTGGTCATGGCCAAATTTGAACCTTAAGTGACGACTTTATTTGGAGGCAAAATACACAATCAGAAGAAGCAAAAAAAAAATCATTTTTGTATACTGATATGAGAATAAGACAAATAGTGTTTTTTTCTAGTGAGTAGGATGATGACCATAAATATAGCGATGTTCAATTCAATTCAATTCAATGTATATAAAAAAGTATAGGATGTATAGTAAAAAAGTTATTCACGAAAAACGTTAAAAATCGTGATTTTTGAAACTTCTGAACCACTTCCCACGACCCAAGAAGGGACTACGAAAAAAATTTGTATGCAGCTTTTCGGGCATTTACCTGGTTGAAGTCCATGCAAAATTTCTTTCATGGCTTAGGAGTGAATTACGAAAAACTAAAGTGTGACCGACATACAGACAGACAGACAGACAGACATGGCTAGATCGATTCCTCTTGTCACCCTGATCAGAAATATATATATATGTCTATATCTATCGCGACTCCTTTGGTATGTTACATACTCCGTGCCAAACTTAATATACCCTTTCCTTCGGAAAAGGTATAAAAACACACAAAGATCTCATAATATTATATATTTCCGTGTTATAGGAAGTGTATGACCTTTATATATTTTTTTTTAGCAAAGGACATCGAAAGAATTCGATTGCCAAAAAATTTTTCGAAATACATCGGTTTCTCACTTTAACGATGATTCGTTTTAACGAAATCTCGATTGAACGAGCAATCAAAATTAATATACAGAGTACCTTGCATAACGAGCATAATTGAAAAGAGCAGTACCCGGCTTAGCGAGCAACCAATTTTTTTTTTTTTTTTTGTTTAATATCCCAGTAGCAAATTTGATGCTCTTCGGATTGATCATGAGCAAGCAGAAAAAGTTTTGGTTTTGGTTTTGCTTTTACATTTTAGCTCAATCCCGAAAATATGCTACTTTTCGATAAAAAAAAAAAACAAATACTATTCTTTAAATACATCACCTTTTCCATGCTCAATGACTGCCATGAGAACTAATGCCTATGGGCAGTGGTTGGGAGAGTTCAAGTGATGCATCGCTTAGTAGAGGACTTCCCCTTATTTGCAACTGGGTAGCTTTAAAAATGAGCAAACAAAACTGCACACAGTGAAAATAGAGGATTTTAAACCGTTATTCATCTGTTTAACTGAACATGCAATCAGTGTTCGGACTACGGAAATCCTATTCCGTAGTACACCGAGAGAAAAAGGTAGTTATATTAACTGAAAAAGCAGGTTAAAATAACCGAGTTCACCGTTAATTGTTAGCTTATGTGTAGTAGCGGTCAATTCAACAGTAAAAACACAGTCAATAAGGATATAACTACCTGATGGTTGATATAACTGTCTCGCGGTTAAATCAACTGTCACCAGCGACTGGGAAAAAATAATTTATTTTTTGCTTTGACTTTTTCTTATCTTCTTTTATTAATATTTTTTTTTTTTATTAAATTATTATAATTTATTTGTTTCTATTTAAGTCTTTTTCTCTTTCATCTCTTTAAATTTTCTCGCCTCGTCCGAGCCTTGAACCGCTGACCTCCACTTCGCTGGGCGAACGTCTTAACCATTACGCTAAACGAACGAAATAAATTTGTTGGTCAAAATGCTCACTTGAGCTTATGGTTGCTCAAGTTTTTGGGAACGTGCTTAAGGAATTGTTTCACTCCCAAAATTTTTTGCTTGAAAATGAACCATTAAAAAAAAATTAAATAAATTAAAATCTTAAAAATTTAGGAGAAAATTTTTGTCTTCCAAAACAACTACACTCTGAACAAAAAAAACAACTGTAATTAAAAAAAAAATTCAGAAAAAATCCCGCCGCCAGCAGGGATAGAACCCCGAAGCTCACGACTGTCGAGTCACAGCTTAAACAACTGAGCTATCGAAAACTCTGGAGACGGTTGATCAGAATGGGAACTTATACGTCTAAGTGAACGAAAGCGAATTTGAACATAAAAAGTAACTGTTTTTCAACTGTTCATTTGACTGCCTTTTTGAGTGCATTTAACGCGGAATACAGTTTATTTGACCACTCTTACTTTAACTGTTCTAAGTAGTTGATTTAACTGTTGTTATTTTCTCGGTGTAGAGACCGAAAAAATCGGAGTAGAAATGAATTTTTGGGTAGTAAATTGAAATTTCTCATTTTCGCAGCAAAAAAAAAAAAAAGGTCAACAATTTATTTGAAGCAAACATTTATAACTTACATTTACATAAGTATTACTTATATTTTCGATCTCCATCAGTCAAGATTTACATACAGAGACATCTGTAAACATCTGAAAACAACCATTCGTTTGCGAATTCCATTCGAGGGAACACAAAAATCTCGTTCTCATTACGTCTAAATCGTGACATAGACAAAATTATTTTGAGTTTGGTGAAGTGAAAAAATCGGAGTAGATTTCAGGTATAGGGTAGTGGCGGAGTAGATTTCAAAAATTTTAAAAAAATGGAGTAGATCTACTCCGATCGGAGTATAGTCCGAACCCTGCATGCAATAGAAATGCGAATACGTAGCTACCCAGCAGAAAATTATGTTGGCGGTGAACAAGTCAGCGCGTCCTTCAGAGCGGACGCCTCGTTGAATTGCTCAGAATGACAGTGTCAGCGAGATGGAGTGAAAGAGTCATGCCCGATTGTCATTTTCATTTTGAACTCGTCTTGCTTTAATCTCATTAGCTGCTTAAATCAAAATAGGGTCTTAGCGTCAGAAGATCATTTGCCAGATGTAGCGTATGGCATGCATACTGGCCTCACAATCCGAAGATCGCGGGTTCGATCCCTCCCCGAGCCAAACAATAATTGTAGAAGCAAGAAAGATTAAAGAAAAAATTCGAAATACACAAAAAACACGCCAAGCATACCCTGTGTACCTATGTAAATATGAACTTTAGTGCAAAATGATTTGAGTTGTTCCTTTTAATTGTTTTTTTTTTTAAATAAAGCACAGACCTTCTGAAACATAATTTGACTCTTTATAACGCTTCTAATTGTAAATTAAGGTCATTTTTTGTTGGTACCTACTTTAACGAGAATTCCGGTTTAACGAGACATGCTGACAACGATGGAGCTCGTTAAAGTGAGAAACCGCTGTACTACTAAAATCCTTTGTGATATTCGATTTACCCGATATTTGATTCAAATCAAGTGCGGAATTTAGGTATAGAAATACATAGATACAAAATTTCAAATACATACTTAATGCATTGCAAGACAAAATTGTATTGCAAGACAAAATTGTAGACGACTCCTTCAGTCTCTACGAGCTTACAAAAATTTCACCTCGTTTTTCCTAGAATTGAAAAATATCAGGCAAAATTTTATATATTATAATATAAAAATAAATTTGTCAGAAAATTAAAAGTTTTTGAGTTCTACCTCAAAATTGAATAAAAAACAAGTAAATAATGCTAAAGTCGGTCAAGCCCGACTTTGAAATTCCCAGCGCGACATTATGAGCGCACTATGTTTTGCTTCTCTATTTGTGGGCGTGGCAGTGGGAGGGAAACATAAATTATTTCCCTACACCTTTCATTCGCCTTGGTGAACCCATGTTGCGAATTTGAAGCTTCTACGCCTTTTACTTCGGAAGTCACGAAAAATCTTCATTTGTGGGCGTGGCAGTGGGCGGGCCACATAAAATTTTTCCCTCCACCTTTCATTTGCCTTGGTCAACCTATGTTGCGAATTTGAAGCTTCTACGCCTTTTACTTCACAAGTTACGATAAGCTCTTATTTGTGGGATTATTTGTGGGCGTGGCTCGAGGAGGACGGCTTCCATATTTTTCTAGGATATGTCCCTTTTCGTAGTTTACCAGTACCCCAAATATCAATGGAATGTGTTGAGTGGTTCGCAAGTTACAAGCATTTTACTGAAAACACAATAAATTCATTTGTGGGCGTGGCAGTGGGCGGATGTCTCCCATTTTTACTTAGGATCATACTCGGACCCCGATATACATGTGTGCAAAATTTAGACTTCATTGGTTCAGCCGTTTCGGAGGAGATCCGACCACGGACGGACGGACAGATGGACAGACGGTCAGACGGACAATTCTAAATCGATTCAGTTTTTGATCCTGATCATTTCTATATATATTTTTCTATATCTCCGGAGCTTAATTCTCCCTGTTACAAAATTTGCACAAAACTAATATACCCCGCTTACGCTGGGTATAATAAAAGGTATCCCGGATTTGAGTAGAAACGGTAAAAGGATCAGAAATACAACTTCCTTTTCTTCCTCCGACTTTTTTTTCTATCCGTCTTTTTACCTAAAAAATTCATTGATAACTGTTATTTTCGATCCCTGCTTTAAACGCATTCACAAAAAAAATTTGGACAATTCAAACTTAAGCAAAACTGCAACAGCTCTTCTTTATGAACAGTAAGGTATAAGAAATAAACATGTACTTAATATTCAATCAGTCTTACACGAAAGTAACTGAGTTAAGGTCTTCTCTAAGATAAAATGGTTCAGTCCTAATGCCATTAAAACCGCACTTGGCACCCAGAGTTTCTAACACAAATTGAATTTTTGATTGGCGAAATACTTATACCTGAAAAGCAAAGCATTGTAATTTTAACCTCCTCACTGCGAAAACTATATGCAATGAAAGATATGGCGAAAGGTTTATACACACGTATGGTAATTTCCATGATCACGGTCCCACTCGTGACACGAACCTATTAGGTGTTAGCTCATCAGAATTAAAGAAAAATGCGTCATTCTCAAGGATTTAAAATTTTGAAATCGTTTTACAATAGTTAAGCACCGTCACGGGTGGGATAGAAAACACTGTACACCGTTCGATGATAGATACAGTCCGAACATCATCCAATCCGACTTTCGATATTTTTACTAACTTTGAAACCTGAAAATTAAAGTAATATATCAAAAACAAGTAATTGGTACCGGTGCCGACGAGCAGGTTCCAGGCATTTGCTTTTAATTTTTCATCGTATTGCAGAGAATGAATCTCGGTCATAGTGGTGTATAACACCCAGAACCACTCGAAATCGACCATATCGCACACTAATCACTAAACCGGCACAATTAAAAATTATTTTAATAAATTTTTTCATGTTCGCCAACATTTTACTGCAGGAAAAGGAACACTTAGAAAATTAACATTGATATTAATTGATTCTGCAGTTAATTTAGAATAAAATAAATTTAGAATTTAACAGACGTCGAGAGTTAAAGGCTGTTTGCCCAAAAAATGCCAAATGTAGAGTTGTGCCGATTTAGTGATTAGTGTGCGATATGTAAAAATGTGTAGAAATATTCAGCGTCACCAGGAGATTCGATTAAGCACGTCCGTCCATATCTCAGTATGTCCGTCGGCTCATCTGTCCTATACCGTTTTCTATGGTCGGAGTTGGGCTATCTTGATGAAATTCGTTTTGCGTATTGGCGGAGACATGAGTAAGAACAAGTTCGAAAAAGGACGAGATCGGACCATTTTTAAGGGTTTTGTTATGAAAATCATAAAACTGTACTCATATGCTTTCCAGACGTACAACGAAAACTCGGGATTGCAGAAAAAAATTGAGATCGGTTGGATTTCAAATGTCAAATTTGTTCTAAAATTGTCTAAAATCTCGAGATTTCGTTGTATGTCTGGAAAGCATATTTTTTTTTTGTAACTGCGTTATGTTTTTTTTATGTTAAAAAATAAATCTGGCAATACATATATCAATGAGCGGGACGCTTCTAATTTTTTTTTTTAACTTTGTAATCATGCTGCTTTTATTACCTTTAAAATTATGTATAAAAATTTATGGGCCGACTAGGATTTATAGAGAAAACTTAAAAAATGCTAGCGAACCTCACGTTTTTCATATGAAAAATCAAAAATCTGTTTTCGTATGGCATACGTTACGCATACGTCAGGCGTTCCAAATTTCCCTTGTTAAAAAAAATCTAACGATTTTTGCCTACTTTATGAGCATTTAAGTGTCACTAATTTCGATCAAAATTTTGCAATTTTGCAAACTTAAGCACCCTGTATCTAGAACACCCGTTACTTTTCGAAGCTAAAAATTTGGCATTTTCATATACACGTATAGACATAGTATACAAATAAAAAATTGGAAAGATTGGGAAACATCAAAAAATAGTTGTCGTTTTCACATGGAATTGCAAAAATTACGAGGGAGGGGCGACGGAGGGGAACGAGTACAAATCGTTCGTACCAACGATTTTGCGACGATTTTTGACATTTCTGACCGTTAAATGAAAATTTTGATTTTATTTTAGTTTTAATTTTTTGTTTTAGTTTTGATTTCACTTAAATAATGGTAAATCGTTATGTTTTTTTCAAAACAGTAGACCAAAGTGTCAAAAGAAGCAAACAAAAAACCAACTTCATTAAGAAAATCGTGAGGTTAAAATCGTTATGTCTAAAATGTCTCACTGATAGAACAGTAAAACAAAAGAAAATGGGCGACTAAAATTGGCTAAAAAACGGCGTGTCTGAAAGCACACTAATGCTATGTTCTCACTATAGGGGTTAAGTTCTTAACCCGATACTTTAACTCAAAGCGTTCATATCAGCTTCGAGCGAGTTAGGGTTTACTAACGTCATATGACCCAGCCGGAAAGTTGACTACTTCTGCACTACTTCCGAAGTGGTGAAAATTCATACTGCGGCTACTCGCATTACTAACCCTAACTGTTAATGAAGTTTGTTAGAAGATGGCCGCTGTTTTCATTACATGCATGCGATAATGTCCGGCTTGGGAGTTTGAAATATAAAAAACGCGCAAGGTATATTTGATATACTATATCATCGAGAAGTTGCAAATAAAAATGGAATTTGCTTTATTAGAAATCTTTTAAGAAGCTGAAAAAGCGAAAGGAATTGGAAGCAACAATTTTAGAAGACCATTGCAATATCCGCAGGAGCAAAAAGATATTAATGGAGCTAATAGTGAAAGCGGCATCACAAAACGTTCCACGACCTATGATCAAAATTTACATATCCAAATACGTGCATCCTTCCACACTCATTTTCGGCACGTGAAAGCTTCCTGCCAGTGTCGTATTAAATTTTTACCCGGTTTTTGTACTCGGTGTTAGCAAATGTAACTGAAAATTTCAAATGCAACTCTGCGCTAACCTCAGAGTTAAATGTTAACCCGGGGTATATTTTCGGGTTAGATGATTTTTTTTATATGCGTTTTGACATTTGAAACCCTGGGTTTCGCCGATAACCCTAACCCGGCCTAGTGAGAACATAGCATAAGAGATGAAAGCAACAACTGTTGTACAGACGACAGTTTGAAAGTACCCAGCCGGAAATTGCACTACTTCTGCAGTACTTCCGAAGTCGTGAAAATTCATACTGCGATACTCGCATTTCCAACCCTTACTTCTAATGAAGTTTGTTAGGAGATGGCCGCTATTTGCAGCCAAATTTTATATGTTATTCATTAGGTAAAGGAGTCCATGAAAACTGGTCCGCATGAAAACTTCATTTGAGAAAAGAGTATATTCTGGCTGGCTGAAATGGATATAACCTACATGATTATTTCAGTTGATAAAAGAGAATATTCGGCCAATACGAATGAGACTGTGATTTGAAAAAGGAGTATATGCCGCTAATGTGGATGAAAATTTCATTTGGAAAAAGTAAAACGCTGTTGGGATATGGAAGGGAAAATTTTTAATTTATAAATTGTTTAATTTTTCATTTCTATTTCTTTTAAAAGCACTTCATTGATTATGTTATAATAAAACGCTAGCTCATAGTGTTGATCAACAACAACATAAAACGTTACTTATTCGATCACAATTGCTTAGGTTTAAATGCACTTCAATAAAAAGCATAAGTGACTTAAACTTGCTAACAAAATGTGTATAACGTAGCAGACATCTTCAAAATATGCAAAACACTGTTTTCATGAAAATTTCATAAGATCTTCATTGAAAAAAAGAGTAGTCAACCCTTTTTCAAATTAAAATTCCGTTTTAAGAAGGGTTTGTTGTACCGAGCTCTTGCTTCCATGAAATTTTCACTAGCAGGTCTCTTTACAAATAAATTCTTCAATACTTCTGCATCGATGATTTTGTCATGCATGCGATAAAATCTGGCTTCGTAGCGTTCGAGCGAGCATATGCGTTGTGTTGTGGAGGCAGAATAAAAAAATTGTTTTGAACTAAGCACAGTTTTTTCAAAACATTAGGCCTATTCACGAGACCGTGGTATCGTAGCAAAAGTGGAAGATTTTTCAATACAAGTTGTTGTTGGAAGCTCAACTAAATTTTTACACTTTTAGAATTTTGCCACGATACCACGGTCTCGTGAATAGGCCTATTATAAATTTACTTGGAAAAAAATTCAACCCGAAGCCACTGATGAGTAAAATATGACAACCACTCGTAAAATTTCATAAATTTAAATATAAAATTTTAGTTGTGAAGCATGTTTTTTTGTTCTAAAATTAAAAAAAAATTTCCCAAAGTTAAAAAGTTAAGAGCATTGCATAGTACCGCCTTGAATTTTATAGGAAACTGAAGTTTAATGCATGATGAACCTCGAAATTAAAATAAATTTCTCGTGGAAAACACATTTCTGCCTTTTGGCCAGATTTTTTTTGGATTTGACCCCACTGTGCTGGGCATCAAGTACGTCGGAAGAGGTTGTCGTCGTGATATTCGTGTTAAACGACTCCAAAAACCCCTGAGTAGTAAATTTGAAGTCAATTTCTTGGATTTTTGATTTTTGCTATTTTCCTCTGTATATCATTGATGAAATCGCCGATGGCTTTGTAACGCATGTTTAAATTTTCGGCTGCGTAAGGTTTCCTGAAAAATTCTTTTCTTTAAATGTATGGATCCCACTCAAAATATATTCTATTCATTCTTAATCATATTTTTATTTATGCACATCGAAGGCGTATTTAACTACTCCCGAAATCAACAGTACTACTCGCTCGTAATTTCCTAACTTCCTAATTTCGTAACTTTTTCGCTGCGACAGGAATCGAACCCTTCAGATTGCCAAGCAAATGCGCTTTCTCTACCCGACGGAGCTATCTGACTCACGCGCAGAAAATACTTATATTACATAGATTACTGTCTGCGCAAGATTGGACTGTTGACGCTTCGTTTACCATACCACTAGTTTGGTTCCACTGTCCGTGTCTTTACACGTGTAGGTACTAGTTATTTTTCCTATACTCGAAACTACTGGCTATGGCCTCAATTTATCCCACTCTTCCATCAGTGCATCTACAAAAACACAATAGAATATTGTTATTTGGTTTTGTGGGCTTCATTATGGCTACTACTTTGTTAAATGTGATAAGGTGCTCATCTTTCGAAAGGATTTTCAGGATTTTTAAATCTAATACAAAATTTTTTATTCATTACAAAAGGAATGCTTTTGCAGAAACTAAAGCTAGACCTATAAAAAATCTTTCCTAAAATGTAACTGTTCTTCTGCATTATACCTGCTATGATAAATTAAACGTTTTATTTTCTCCTTGGAACTAATACTATTGCAACGTCTGCTTTCGTGGCAAGGTGACATGTGTGGCAAGGTGGCATGTGTGACAATGTCACCTATATGTCCGGGTGAAATCATTGGTGTTTCTGTCCTGCTGGAGGTATGTGTCTCCTGGGGTTATTCTCTAAATTAAGAGTGGTAGTGAAATCGTTAGTGCACTTAATAGTTATTTAGAACAAGATGCCCATCTCGGCTCCAAACGAAATCATAAAATGCGTTTGAATTCGGTCGAGATCGTGTTAAAATATAAAGTTCTTAGATAAAAAATGTGCTGCACTCTGCCTTGTACACTCGAATAGTCTTGCACATGAAATGTTTGAAATTTTTCTTTAGTATTCGAAAACATAACGGCAGGAATCAATTTGAAGCTTTTCCTTTTGCCCTTAAAAAATAATGGTGTTTCGATATGCATCGTGGGTCCTGCGAAAATTTCTAAGTTGATTTTTTTTTTCTTTCAGATATGTCTCTTTCGTTGGCTCCCTTGCACATCCCCGCGATAAGGCCGGGATTTGAGTCCGATGCCACAACAGCTGTAAAACGCCATCCACATCCTTGGGCATACGATGGCGATAGTTTTAGTTCAGCGGCTCAATATCATCATGCCTCACAGTACTATTTGGATAGAGAACGTAAACCTGTTTTTTACTCTTACCCTGACACTCAGTTTCAGGTAATTTCAATTGAGATGAATTCAAGAATTTGCTTGAATTTACATTTTAAAATAATCTTTTATTGCAGCCATATTGGAATTACCAACGTGATCAACCAACGTCCGCAGCAGCAGCTGCATACATGGGTGTAAGTGATGACCGACATGTATCGGTTAGCGCAGCGGTCGCAGCTCGTCAATCGGCCGAGGGAACTTCTCAGACTAGTTACGAAACACCAACATATTCATCTCCAGGAGCGTTGCGGGGATATCCGAGCGAAGGGTACTCAAGTGCAGGTAAGATTGCTCAAGAACCACCAAGTCGACGCTGGTAATTAGGCAGTTGTTGTTGAGTTGCATTAGAAGAACAACAACCCGACAACGAGAAGTTAACTGGGGTTTTCCATGTGTTATATTGTACACATATATTTATTGTGAGAGCTTTGACTTGATAGCACTGCGTTTTGTTATACTTAATCAATTTAACAAATGCAGTGATATGGCGTCGTGAAACAATTTGTTGGAGTTGGTTCCCCAATCATATACGAAACTGTAATATTAACTTTCAGGCGGAACGGGTGGTATATCAGTTGGTGCTGTTGGTCCATGTACACCAACAAATCCTCTTCACGAATGGACTGGCCAAGTTTCGGTGCGGAAAAAACGAAAGCCTTATTCGAAGTTCCAGACTTTGGAATTGGAAAAAGAGTTCCTTTTTAATGCGTATGTTTCAAAGCAGAAACGCTGGGAACTTGCAAGAAATTTGAATCTCACTGAAAGACAAGTAAGTGCATAAACAAATATATTTCATTTAAAATCAATTGATTTCATCGTTCGCACAGGTAAAGATTTGGTTCCAAAATCGTCGCATGAAAAACAAGAAGAATTCTCAACGCCAAGCGAATCAACAAAACAGCAACAGCAGTTCAAACACGAATCATAATCACGCACAGTCCGTGCAACAGCATCACAATACTCATCATTTAAATTTGGGTCTCAACATGGGTCACCACTCAACCAAAATGCACCAGTGACCTCTAGATAACAGCAGCACCAACGCTATGGGATATGTTACTTACTAGCATTTGTCGAATATAAAAACCGAGACTTACATAGATTTTTCAAATAATTGACGCGTCAAAAATGGCTGACGCGACTTTTGGACATTCAAGTGCAATATCTCAAATCGCTCCCTGATTCAAAATCTATTGTAGCCAGTTTCGGTTTATATCAACGTCCTGGAAATAATTAGTACAATGCGATACAATTTGAAGATCAAAGAAAAGAAAAATAAAACCTTCATCCCAATGGAGCAAGGTCCATGGTACTGCTGGTATTCAAATAGAAAGCATATAAACATATTTATACAAAGATAATCCGTAGAATAATTAGTTACAGAGTTACGTAAGGCTTCGGACAGGAAAATAATTAACGAGTCCTTCTGGAAGTTCCAAAGCTGATGAGAAAGAAATAAAGAACAAAACTTCATGCAACCAGACTGTGTGTGTGTGTCTTCATGAGGCAAGTCCTTTGGAGCAACTCCTTAAACTCGATCGTATTTTTGGCTGATACAAGAACTATGCTAACATAAAAGTTTCCCAGTCCGAAGTTCCCTTATTTATAAACCTGCATTATTGTAGTTACTGTCTATGTCTAGTATAAAAATATATATGTACTGTAATGATTATGGCGTTCTCGTATAAACAAAACAAACAAGTCGAAAGAATCAATAGGTCTTAAATTAATTATATTAGAAAGTAACTTTTTGATGAGAACAAATATGAAAACAAGAACTTTTAATACTTTTAAACAATTAAGCTAGAAAAGTAAAATTAAGTGTACAGACGAAGAAAATTAAAGGATAATGTAATGCACTTATCTTTTAACACATCCTGCACGCACACACATGCTTCAAACAAACGAAATAAAATATTGAATTACTATGGGAGGTGTATTTGTAAGGCAATCAAACTTTTTGGAAAAACGCATCGTCGAATTAGAAAATTGTGAAAAAATTATTGCCAAATATTTAAATTAATTTATGTTTGTTATATATTTTTAACGAGACCATTTGATTTGTATCTGATAGGCTCACAAAAGCGAGATGTTAAAAGTGAACTAGTTGAACTTGCCATTTCCAAGAGGCTGAAGCTATCATTAGAATTCTTGCAAAAGTAGATTTTTGTTCAAAAAAAGTTTCAATGAAGAAATTCTTTTTGTGCATAAGTATTTGCACTTAAATTTCAAATTAAATTAGAATTGTCTCGGTGTGATTAACTGTCACCCTAAATGATAAAAGCAAATGTAAAATTTCAGCATATCCAGATTTTCACTAATTCAGATAATCCTGGGTTCATATTTCAAGTTATATAATATTTTACGTTGAAAATAAGAAGCTGCAGTGGACTTATTGCTTGAGCTTGAAATCTTTTCTCAATCCTATCTAAGATCGTTCTGTAAAACTTACACAAAGCCTTACATATACTCTTTTCGATAAGACGATGATCCGCAAAAGAGCCACCCACTTTTCATCCAGCAATGGAAAAGATACGAAACCTAAGCACCCATATATATTGCTAGAATTTAGATAAAAGCAATTTTAAATTATAATGATTTGTTTATGATTGGACTCATATCGCAATTGGTTGCACTGACTGTTTTATTCAATTTTAGGCTTGTTTTTTTTATTTGTTTTTTTTTTTTTTAATTTTATTTTGAGAAGAGGTAATTTTAATATCTTATTCTGAATTTGTATTATTATGTTAATTAAGGGTTCGTTTGCGATGTTTATGAAATAAAGCGTTGTTTTATTATTCATTATTAAAATTTAAAATTTCCAATGTGTTGATGTACGCATTCGATTTTCTTGATAGATATTTAGGGATGAATAGTTTTCGCGTGAGTATAAAATTCTTTTTTGTTGGAATATTTTTATTGCCTAAGATTACATGTATAGAAATGAACATACGCCTAGTGAGTTATTAGTTTCAATTGAACATGTTCGTCTTTATTAACATTCGCTTAAAACGTACGTATAGTTTTTAGTACAGTAAATAAAAAACGAATTGAAAACAAGCTTTTGTTATTATTTGTTTTATTATTAAATACTTACACTCCTTACATACAATCCGTTTGAACTGGTGAGTACTCATAAAAATTTTTTATTTTGGAAGAGAATCTTTGTTTAAAGAGCTGGTAAAACCGATCCTATATTTTTTACAACCTCTCATTATATCGAATTTAGAACATACGCATACAAATACATATAAAACTATATAAACGTTCACGTTTTTCAAAATGTAATTAAAGTGAAGAAAAAAAGTAAAGAACATGTACGACGATCTTTTTTCAATGCTAATCAAATGTTAATAAAGATCAAGATCACTGTAAATACGCTTAATTGTTCATGTATGCTAGGTATTCAAATACTTATCGCTTATTTTGCTTTCTGTAATTTTTATTCAATAACACTTACATAGTTATAAGTCTTCGTATAGAGTATACCTTTTTGCTAAAATTATATGCTTGATGTGTATGGATGTAAAGCAAGTCCTGTAATATATTAATAAATATACTTTCATTGTGTGTTCGTCAAAAAATATTTTGCAATATTTTTTCGTAAAATTGTTAATCTTTAAGTATACGTAACACTTCATGTATTAATGCCTGGCGAAAAGAGTTTGGTTTCAAAATCCGAAATAAGTCCTCATTATAAGAAAACACACGCAAATCAATTTCCAGATATCCAACCTAAGAGAACTGAAGTTTTGGTTTTAAATATTTAATTTCTGTCATTAACAAATCTAAGATAATTTTTATTAGAACTTATAGTATTGTGGAAGGAGATAGCCTGTAAAGTATACAAGATCCATTTTGAAACAATCAAGAATGCTTAATTCAGCTAAAGCCAGCTTGACAAAGTACTCCCCAAGTTCCAAATCCTTTATAGGTACTGTAGTCAACCTTGTGTTCATATTCCAAAACTCTTTCTATACTTTTCCTAAAGCGTAGATGGCTAACTTTCTTCGGCTATGTTACTTAGCGTCTATCAAATGTTCAATTTCCATATTCAATGACCATATTCAAACCATTTTTTATTGTTGTCGCGTCTATTCATGGAAAATCAAACATCCATTTTAACCATCAGGCACTCGCACTTATCTAATGATGGGGGTCCGCGTGAACAATATTTGTTGGGTAATGTGCATTTGTCAATAAAATCAGAGCGAAATTCAGATAATGAGCCGATTTAAAAGACGGCAACTAGTATGTGGCATACATGGGCATACTGGAGTATATTTAAATTGCATGAAACATTTTAAGTACCAGTACGGAGAATTTCACCTATTATGGACCCCCGCAGCAAAAGTTTAAATAAAAATTTATTGAAGAAGGTTAACCGTGGTTTTTATATACCATTCGTTAATCGATATTACTAGGCAACTTTTCATGGTAACAAATTTTCAAAATGTTGTTTATAAAAGAAAAATTTGATTTTGAAAAAAGGGTAGAATTTTTGTGTGGAAAAAAAGCCACCTTGAATGGAGCATCCGAAGAAAATTTAAAAGAAACGGTCGAAGTCTAAGAAAACCACATCACATACTACAAATGTTTTTGATCTTTTATTGAAAGGCAATCGGTTTATAATCAATAAAAATCTTTGGCTACGCAGTATCAGATTCAGTGTCATTATCCAAGTCAAAATGTGTGCATGTAAAAAAGTCTTTGATTCTGATGCACTACTCGACGATATGCCCAAACGCTATTTAGAAACCCCCAAAAAATTTAATAAAGCTCATAAAGACTAGTTAACACTATTCCAAAGTCTATTTATATCCATTAATATGCTAAATTTATATTAAAAATAAAAAATTTTGACGGTCCACTGAAGATTGCAGGCAGTGGTCCACCCAAGGTGATTAATACAATTTCAAGTGAGCCACCAAAACTTCTTCTAACATCTACTTAAATTTCCAAATGGTTTTGAACTATCAAGTTATATGCCCAAACTAACAAGAAATATACTTCTCAAGTTTAACAAGTCGTTTTTAGCACTATTCTTAGCAGGCAAAAATATGCACAATGTTATAACACGCAAATTATTTTCAATTTTTTTTTTTATCGCTCGCTTGGAAACAAAAGCATGTGTGCTCAGCTGGAAGCTCTATAACTTATGGTTGACGTTAGCAGTGAAGTTGGCTGTGATGTTAGTTTGACATTCCAACTTTCACAGCACAGTAAACATTCAATTGGTCCACTCTAAGTGACAGTCCATTTAAGGTCACCTTACCCTATTAGTTTATTACTACTGAAAATTAAATTGCATTACCAGACAATTTTTACTGATACTTATATATAGTTCTGCTGAATTTACAGTAAAGGTTTACTGATACTGCGAATATATGTATGCATACTGGTATTTTAAAGCCAATGCACTGTCAGTAAATTATAGCTTACACTGAAAATAGTAAGCTTTGTTTTTCTTTTTTCTTTCAAACATTATCATCTTCATTTTTTCAATTAAAAAAAAAAAACGTACTGCAAAAGCATCACCTCATATTTTGTGCAATAGGAACGCTATATGAAGAAGCAAAGAAAAATGCTTTGTTTGCAGGGACCGGAAATAACATTTATGATGCCAAACTAAAATCAAATAGGCAAGGTTTTGGAGACTTTTATTGAAAATGTCATAGCTAGTTGGGTCCCTGTTTGTTTGATTTGCTCATATTGCGTTGATTTTAAATAACTAGTAAGTATTTGCGGTATCAGTAAACTTTTACTGGTAATGCAGGTAACATTTTAGTATTATTTAAAATTTACTGGTAATGCAATTTTTTTTGAGCAATCAGTTAAATATTTTAGGTAATGCATTTTATTGGTAATGAAAAGTGCCCATGTGTGGTATTTAGGTAACCACGGACTCAAATGATCATACTGTACCTAAGAGATGGATGTCAAGGAACAACAGCTTTCCCGCACATCCATGAATTCTCCGAGTCGTTCTAGTAATTAGTTCTTAATTTTCAATACAAATTTTAATATCTTGCTCTATCTTATTAAGCTAAGTCGTCAGTACAAAACATTCAGATTTACACCCTCCTAGTGGTATATCTATGAAGTCGTAAGCGAAACATACAACGGTTCTATTCTTACGGAATAGATGACCCTAACAGGTCGATGTTTGATAGTTCAGTGGAATTAAATTTACAAATTTACGTTGATTACTTTAACGCCAGCCGCATTGACTTATGTTCTTGTGACTTAGTTTTCAAATCAGTTATTTCTCAAAATAGTCGAAAGCCTATTGAGAGAATGTCAGGAAAGTGAAGCAACTATTTAATGCCACTTTTTGGTAAGTACCATACTTTGTTATTTTGTTATCCTCAAAACTTTTGGTATATAAAATAAACCAGTTACCTGTACATCTTTTACTGGGTACAATCTTTTAAAAATTTTCCGTTCAATGGATATTTTTATAAATTCAGTGAGTTATTTATCACTCAAGAGGTTTTTGGTTTATCCAACTTTCCAAATATGCAGGTTAATATAACATTTGTCCCTAGTGAGTCGGGGTCTAATATCATATTAAATAAAAGCTTAAAGTGGATGTTTCATTTATGTCTCTACATTTTGTCTTCTTTTAAATACTCCCTTTTCGTAGCAACTGTTAGGACTGATAAGATCAGCATTTATGGGACGAATTTAACTGCTTGTGGACTAATGTGTCATAACTTTACTAAACCATATAAATTGCCCCACTTATATGCAAATGCAGATAAAAGTTCCATGGGGCGCTGGGCCTAAGTTTTACATTTCGGTCATATTTTGTCTGAGCCGAAGTGGTTCTTTATGAATTGAGGTCCGTGGATATAGCCACATTTGGGTTCTGCCTTAATCTGCTTATATCATTTATTGAACTACGCATCCCAATAACAAAGGTAAAAATCGAACGAATCAATGAATCGAGACCCTATTCCAGCTATAAATGAAAGAGGTTTCTCACGTATTCAGTTAGATTTAATTCCATCTGTAAGTCAGAGATCTGTGCTTCAAGTGTGATCGAGACTCTTCGCTTAATTCAGAGCATCACACTCGGCACCTAACTCGGCTAATTTTTTTCGATTGCTATGCCTTTTGACCCTTCTTTGGTTAGGTCCTTATATTCAAATTTCTTACGGTGTTTATTTAATTTTTGAACTTTTACTAAGAGATTGAGAGAGTGATTTTTGTAATATTTAAATTATTATTCGGTTAGATTAAAAGAATTTTAAAGAATTTCAAACAAATTCTTCGTTCCTCGTTTTGTTCCATAGTAAAATTCGGAGAACCCAAGTAACAAAAATGTTTACTATCATAACTTAAAGAAGTAGTGACGAAGGCTACAAAAGGTATGCACTCCGTCTTTAAGACATATTAAAGTCCAAATTAAGTGGAAAAGGGCCCATGTGGGCGGTCCGATAGAAGAAATTGAGAACCTTATTTCTATCTTAATTGCCACTTAAATAGGAGAGCGAAGTTTCAAGTTCTAGTTTTTATCTTCTTAAAGGCTTTTTAACTCCAGCACAGCTTATGAGTTTATAAAAACATTCTCTATCTCTTTTTATCACATTGATTTAAATACTAATGATAAAATGAAACGAAAACATATTTCGCAGAGGGTGTTGGTTCTGTCTAAAATTTTATTGACAAGATATTTGTGTTCATCAATGCTATGATAAGTAAAATAAGTGACTTTGGTTTTGTTCGTTACGGGTTAACCTCTCAAGGTTGGCTTGTTTATTGGGACGTAAAAAAAAAACTGTGCGACAGATGGCGCTCAAATTTGACATGTAAACGTATAACAGTGCTACCAACTTACGAGCATAAATGGTCATATATCATACGGGGATAGTTTTATTGGCAAAGTCTCGTTTAGGTATATTTGAGCAGAACGTATTAAGTGAAATTTCACTGGTATCTAAAACTGGAAAAAACTCTGTTTGGCTCGAAAATGTTTAATTAAATTTTTCCCACAGTTAATCCCTGACTGCAAGACCATCTTCTGGGTCTCTGCTTTAATTTCTAGTCAGCTTCAGTGTTCACTGATTTATGGCTTCTCCCCTTGCTAAAATTATAGAGGTGTCCTCTGAGCATGAATCTGCAATTTCATAAATGTAAAATATTTCAAGTAAATCAGTAAATTTTTTCGTTATAATAATATTTCAAAAGAGGTAAAACAAAATGTGGCATTAATTTCAAAAATCTCCTTGCAAAACGAACAAGGAAATATTTGTAAAAAAATAAGACGGGCATGTCTTGCATTGTCGCGATTCAATGTAATCACGAAGTCCTCGAGTTCAAACTTTACGACCTTTTTGAAATTTTTTAAAACTTTTTTTTTTTAGCTTAAGGGTATTCACAAAGGCAGATTAAAGTTTTATTGTGGCAATATTGTGAAGTCTTAAAAAATTCTGTGTGAGCAACCCTTCATCAAAAAGGCTGCATTAAAATAGCAATTGTTTGTTAAATTCCAAAACAAAAATAGAAGTAGTAGTACATAGTAGTAAATATGTCGATTGGTTTTCAAAAATTTCGCAAATGTCAAAATTGCTTAGAAACTGACACGCTCTTTAGACTGCTAGTTTTGCCACACCGTATTAAATTGAATTTGTATATAAAACAATAACAACAAATTTTCTCAATCGTATTAAAGTATTAAATTAAGACGGTGGCAATATTAAGACACTATTAATATAGCCTTTGTGAACACCCTTATTGTAAATACATATATTTTTATACCCGACACTCTCTGTGTCGGGGGTATATTGCGTTTGTGTGGTTGTTTGTAACACCCAGAACCAGTTGAGATAGACTATACAAAATATATTAGGTGTAGTAAAAAGAAATCCATTATTTTTGCATTAAATTGAGGGCTTTATTTAAGATAGTTAGAATGACCCGATTTAGGTCAAATATGCGCCGTTTTGTTCGATAACTTGTTGCCATTTTAAAGGTAATTTCATTATGCCTCTCTCATAGAAGCCCTCGTTCCTATTAGCAAAAAATTGAGACAGTCGAATTTCAGAAGCCTCTCTTGAAGCGAATGTTTCACCAGCAAAATTGTTCGCCATGGACAGGAACAGATGGTAATCACTTGGTGCCAGGTCCGGACTATAAGGTGGATGCAGAAGAACCTCCCAACCAAACTCCCAGAGCTTCTGGCGAGTCACTATCGATGTTTGTGGCCTGGCGTTGTCCTGATGGAACACAATTCCTCTCCTATTGGCCAAAGCTGGCCGCTTATGGGCGATTGTTTCCTTCAAACGGTCCAATTGTTGACAGTGGAGTTCCGAGTTAAGAGTTTTGCCGTTTGGGAGCAGCTCATAGTAGATAATTCCCTGCCAATCCCACCAAACACACAGCAAAACCTTCCTGGCCGTCAATCCTGGCTTGGCCACCGTTTCCGCCGGTTCACCGTGTTTCGACCACGACCGTTTTCGCTTGACGTTGTCGTAAGTGACCCACTTTTCATCACCAGTCACCAACCGCTTCAGAAATGGGTCGATTTTGTTGCGGTTCAGCAGCGATTCGCAGATGGAAATTCGGTCTATGAGGTTTTTTTGCATTAACTCGTGTGGCACCCATACATCGAGCTTCTTTGTGTATCCAGCCTTATTCAAATGGTTCCAAACGGTTTTTTGTGCAATCTTTAGCTCTTTTGCAATCGAAACAGTGCTAACATGACGGTCGGACTCGATAATTTCCATGATTTTATCGACATTTCCGACAATTGGCCTTCCAGTGCGTGGTGCATCCTTGACATCGAAGTTACCGGAACGGAATCGACGAAACCAAAATTGCGCATGATTGGCTGTTACAGTATCAGGTCCATAAACGCTATTCACATTTTCAGCCGCCTGGCTTGCGTTTTCTCCCTTATCGAAGAAAAACTGTAAAATGTAGCGAATTTTCTCTTTGTTGATGTCCATCTTTGACAAGCTCTCAAACAAAACTGAATCAATCAATCAAAAAAGTGTCAAAAAAGCTTTTTTAGTAGGAACTGTCATCTTTCTAAGGCCCCCTAGCGGAACACGATCGGACTTATACAACGCGAGATGCAGATAAATAACGCCATCTATTGGAAAAATAATGGATTTCTTTTTACTACACCTAATATTATAATATATAGAAATGATCAGCGTCTGTCTGTCTGTCCGTCTGTCTGTCCGTCTGTTTGTATAGAGTTTTCTTATCGAAGGAGTTGAGCTATCTTGATGAAATTTGATATTCGTACTCACAAGCACATGAGTAAGAACAAGTTCGAGTATGGACCCGATCGACCCCATTTTTAGGGGTACCTCCAGTACTAGGGTGTGTTACGAAAATCTCAAAAACTGCTCTTAAATCGAAGTTTTTCAAGATATTTTGATGAAATTTGATAGTTGAACATATTTGAAGTCAAGTTATTCAATTTCAAAAAATCGGAAAAGTGGGCGTGGCCGAAGGGCGTTTTTCGAAAATTGCCTTCTACACCCAAATTTCAAATGGGACTTGAATGAATTCTGGCAGTTATGCTTCCTTTGTAGCCATATAAATCCTTAGAAAAAATTTCCTTGATCGGTCCATTATAAAGGGTACCTCCAGTACTACCCAACTAACAAAATAGGTCGAAAATAAGTCGATTCGACTGCGTTTAAGGGCACACTATTTGTTTGACCTGACCTAAATAAAGCAAAATTACGTCCATTCGACGTTGATTCGTCGAAAGTGGGGAATAGAATGGAAGTCGATTGGCAGTAATAATAGAGCATAATAAGGCATTTAGTTTGTTAAAGTTAGGGAGTTAAGAATGCAGTTCGACCAAAAATAAGTATAAAAGAAGTCAAAAGGACGTCGAAATTACGAAATTTTCACCTAAACTGGGCTTATGAATTAAATGAATTCAAGTAGAGAAAAAGAGAAAGATATAGGTATAATAATTTCGTACTTATTAATATGTATTTACACATAGTGCAATGAATGAAAGAATGAAAATTCTAGCAACTACTTATGTTATTTGAAAAAAAAGAATAAATAAAATATGGGTTTTATGGAAAAATATTTTCGATTCACAAAACCAAATTATATACATATGCCAGCTAAGATTTATGGTGAAAGTATTTCTTGCAATTCTGAATTTTTTCACGGGCCATTTCAATTATGAAAAATAAAAGAAAATTTTATTTAAAAAAATTTTTTTTTCATACTGAAACTGATTGAGAAGAAGAATTTGCAAACTGAAATACGAAATAAGATGGCAGAACGTAAACATGGACCACAAAGTCGAATATCCTTGTTTTCTTAACCAAATAGGTCAAATTCCATAAGGTATTCCAACTTATTGAGGCATTCTAGAGACATTTCGACCTAATTCGGCGTTTTGCCTTTAAATCGCCTTGAAAGTAAATATTCCCCCAAAATACTCGACATCAAGTAATACTTGCTCGACATTTCACAATCACGTGCGTGCAATGTACATTTAGCGCAAATAGAAAGAGATATGGCGTGACGTCATGAAGGAGTTTTTCATGACGTGGTTGTTGTCTTGCATGTGAATCAAGGGAACTTTTGTGTTTTTATTTTTATATTTGAAGAGCTTAGGAACAAAAGGTGACATTTACACTTTTTATTTTTTTTGAGTAAATTGAGAAATTAAATATTAAAAAGTAACTTTTTGCCCCAGAAGCAGCTTTTCAAGCTCATTTTTCTTCGAAGCAAGTAACTTTTTAAACTAATCTTACCGGATGATGATAAAAGTCAACCTTTTGAGTCGTATAAAAATGAAAAACCCAAAAATTCCAAACACGTAAATGTCACCTTTTGTTCCTAAGCTCCTCATTTAACTAACGATTTAATTAAAAAATCCTATTTTTTTGTTGTATTTTACGCCGAGATTTAACTAAATCGAGTTTTGGTCCCGGTCAACAAACTGGGCATATATTTATGTTTGAATTAATGCATAAAAAACTCAAAACTTTTTACTTTGGAAAATAATAAATGTATTCTCTACAGACAGACAGACAGACAGACAGACAGACAGACAGACAGACAGACAGACAGACAGACGGACAAATGAACAGACGGAGGGGCATACTTAAATATAAGCTTAATATAAAAAGGGCGTAACATGCATTTTCAGTATTTTACAGGAAAAAAAATAACTGAATAAAAGAGGAAGATTTGTAGTTTTGACTTTTTAATGTAGTTATTATAAGAAAGTCTAAGTAATTGAATACTGTAAAATTGTTTAACCATTTTATATTTCCCATAAAACTGTTTTCGGTTTAAAATGTAATCCTTCAAAATATTTGTGCATTTCAAGTTGAATTTTTAGTCGAAATGAATTCAGATTCTAGAGCATGCCTGTATATGATATGACCATCTACGAAATTCATCTATATTAAGCTAACGATATGTCTTTTTTACTCTATAGAAAAATATTGAAAACATTACCTACTATTTTCAAAAAAGAAAAACATTAAGGGGTCTCATGCAAAACATTTACACCGTGTAAACTGAGTTAAGTAAGTAAAAAAGTCAAAATTTCATACAAAATTTGACAGTTTTATTAACTTTTCTCAGTTTACACGGTGTAGCTGCGTTCCATGAGGACCCTTATTGTAATTTTAAATATTTGAAATAAAACACAAATTTACTGCATTTGTACATAAAAATAAACATAAATAAAACACAAAAATTGGCTTGAGTTACACTCAAAACAACATCAGCGTCATATGAGAAGTTCTGACGTGACGTCATTTGCGCAGTGAGAGCTGAGAGCATCATGCTCTTTGGCGCTACGTTAGATCAAAAACATTCACGCTCTTATGAATTGGGCAAATATAGGGCAGAACAGGGCATATGATTTTTTTAGTTTGACTTATTTCGTCCTAATCGACAATTTGACTTTAAGGTCGAAAAATCAAGACTGCTCGACTTATACGTTGAAGTATCCAATAAAATAAGTCAATTTTTGCCTTAATATAGCCTTTAAAGTAAAACGGACTTGATACTTGAATTTAAGGTAAAAATTTGGTTTAATATGCCTTAAAAACTTCAGATAATTTCGAAATCAAAGTCAAGTCACTTCTAAGGCATTAAGGAGGGCATTTTTAACATTTTTCAACCAAAAATTTTATTAAAAGTTGAAATGACTTTGAAGGCATCGCAAAGGTAGAATTTAACTAATTTCTACCTTGAAAAAAAGACTTTAAAGACAGGTAATTTATAAGGCAAAAAAAACGGTCAAAAATAGGGAAAATTCAACCAAACTAGGTCGAATGGACTTAATGCTGGTCAGATTTCCCTATCCTGCTTGTTGGGTAGGGTCTGTCACAAAAATCTCAAAACTGCCCCAAAATCGGATTTTTTCGAGATATTCCACTGAAACTTAGAATTTGAGCGTATATTAAGGCCTCCGATTAGAAAACAAAAAAATTGGAAAAGGGGGCGTGGCAAAAGGATGGTTTTCATAAAGAATCTCAACAAAAGTCGGTATATGGGGCCTCTAATGGCCTTAAACACCTCTTGATATTACAAATTATTTGAACACGTATGTCTGTGTCGGGTATTTTATTGTCAGGCTCGCATGACTATAACACCCTTACTTGTTTTTTATTCAAAATATGAAAAAAGAAGCACGTTTGTCAATCGTCCTAACCCACCAGAATGATAGAATTTCATAAAAAGAAAATGGCTGACTGGGAAAAAAAGTGGAAATCAGGGTTCGGACTATACTCCGATCGGAGTAGATCTAATCCGTTTTTTTTAATGTTTGAAATCTACTCCGCCACTACCCTTTACCTGAAATCGACTCCGATTTTTTCACTTCACTGAACTCAAAATTATGTTGTGTATGTCGATTTAGACGTAATGAGAACGACTTTTTTTGTGTTCCCTCGCTCGCAAAACAATTTGTTTTCCATACAGATATCTGTGTATCCAAATCTAAACCCCATCCTTTTTTAACCTAACCAGACCTAACCTTAAAAGACACAATCTATGGTTAACACTTAATTGTGTTAATGGAATTAACCAAGGGTTATTATTAACCGGGCTACTTCCGAGAGCAATTTAATGTAATTGGGTCGATTTTGGGAATCGCCAGTATTTGAATGTCTCTACACTTAGCGAAAACTACGATTGTGTAATTAACAACGATTCGTAGTATACTACGATCGTAGTTATTTTACAGCAAAACTGTAGTACGGACGTATTCATAAATAACTTTACCAGCCATGCGAATTTCTTAGGAGCAAGTTTCACTACGCACGTATTTAGAACAATTTAACAAAAAACACGAAAACAGTTTTCATTTAATTTTAAATAACATATTTAGTCCGCGCGAATTAGATTTCTCCGTGGAGTACGGGTTGCGTATTCGCTCAGCAATCCGAAAGGATCGAGTTCAAATCCTACAGCAGGCAAATTAAATGTCTGAAAAATGGGAATTTTTCAAGTAAGTGGAAAAATATTAAAGGAGAAAAATTTACGCCTGCCTGACCGGGATCGAACCCGCCGATATGGGATTTGCTACTACTTTCGTATTTAAACTTACTACGCGAAGTAAATTCTTCTTTTACTATAATTGTGGTTATTTTAACTACGTCCGTTAATAGAGCCAAATCATTGCTGTTCGTAGTTAAATTAACTATGTTTTTGTTATTTTTACTACGATTTTTAGCTCAGTGTACGTTTCGAAGCTTCTAGAATCCATATTCAACATTTTTAATATGATGTCTGTGTGTGGGTGTGTCCGTTCAGATTTTTTCGTCTCGATTATCTCGCAAACGATGATATTAAGATGCCACTACCCAACTAACAAAATAGGTCGAAAAGAGGTCCGTTCGACCTCTTTTTAGGTAAGAAAGACTTTCCGACTTGACCTAATTAGGTCGAAATTACGTCGATTCGCCGTAAGTGGGTAATAAAATGGAAGTCGATTGGAAGTAATAATAGGGCATATTAGGGTATTTCGACTTCAAAGTCAGGGAGAAAAGAAGTCCGTTTTACCAAATATTAGTCGAAAAGAACTCCGTACGACGTCGAAATGACCAATTCTCGACCTAATTGGACTTATGAGTAAAACGAAGTTTGCGAGAGACAAAGAGAGCGACATATGCATCGATTATTTCGTACTTATTCACATGAACTTATCGTAAAATGAATAAAATATTTTCAACGAAATATTTTCTATTAAATAAAATACCAATAAAATAGAGACTTTATGGAAACATATTTTTCGATTGCAAAAAACGAAACACGTATGGGAGCGTCCATAAATGATGTCACGTTTGGTGGGGGGGGAGGGGGTCAGCTCATCTGTGACAGTTTTATGACATAGGGTGGAGGGGGGTTTCCAAGCATGTTATGTCACACTTTTCATAGTAAAATTTGTTTAAAAAAATGCGTTAATTTTTGTACTATGAACTAAGTATAAGGCAATCGCCGTGTAAACATTGCATTAGCTTAATTGAGACAGTATGTATCGATAAAAAATCAGCTGTTTTATTTTAATATAAAATAAAATATAAATATAAAATAAAGATTTTGTTACATTAATTTTTTTATATGAAAATAGCATCATATTTATAAATTAGTGATATGTGTCACAAAGTGCAAGCTAATTTAAGGTTTAATGTGTTTAAAGTAGGCGTGAGATGTCAAACTCCATATAAAAAACATGTTAGCATATTTAACCTTAAATTAGCATTAATTGTGAATTGGCCTATACTGTTTTTTCATATTAACCCCTTCAACCTTTTTTTAAAATTTTAATTTTTTTTCCAAAATTTTTCGGAAATGCATCTGCGTTGCAAATATCAAGCGCATCCAAGTGATTTTTTATATCCATACCAGAAATGCGTCTGATGCCTAAATTGAACTTCACTGATCCATGAAGTTAGAACTGTCATTGTTCAAGAATAACATAGAAGAGTATTGTGTAAATTAATTGAACACAAGACTACTATATCGAGTGCATTTCAATTTATTTGGGAACAAGCAATCGAAATTTGATAGGATACTGCGATGTATTTGAAGGATACTCTATCACTGAAGATGAGCGATGAAAGTATCAAGGTATGGTACGTATATGTTATGCGAAAGTAATCTTCGTACTGAATCAGTGACGACGTTGTTGCGATGTTTTGTTTCGCAGTTAACCGGCTTTCGCAATTCGATATCATGCTCCTTAGCCGACTGTGCACGCTTTCAAAAATTTCTCGGATATATTCAGACAGCTCATCTCGTTTCTTTCGAGCAATTCTTTTTTTGCAGCATCAGCTAACTCAACAGCTTCTGCAAGATCTTGACTTTTTTGCTTGATTATCCGACTCAGAGACAAGGTCAAAGAATGTATGATTTTTAACAAAAATTCTAGTTCATGTTACAAGATTATAACATATTTGTTAGATCCGGAACCGGAATTTTCAGGGGCGTGCTACGTTTTTGATTTTTCCATAAGAATGGCATGCTACAGGGTGCCTACTTCATTCAACACACACGTTTTTTGCCAAGTGCCATCTGATAGTTACTATATGATTCAAGTAATCAATTGCAGGAACAAAATTGAAATTGCCTCAATTTTAAATGTCAGATTTGTTTCGAAATTTTCTCAAATTATGTAATATCGTTGTTCGCCTGGACATAGAATAAATTTTATTGAAATCGATGATTTCGAATATTTTTATTTGACGCTGGCCTTATTTGGGATCGTTACGACTTCCGGACGAATTTTAATTTTCTAGGGAGTTTGAAAACTCAACATTTTTCCTAACATTTGTATTTAAACATTTACGTATCGCGACCCCAATTTAGCTTAAAACCATTCTTTCTTATTTTTATTAAACTAGTGTTTTTGGTATATTTTTTAATCCAGTAGCGCGTTCTGAATTATTGAGCCATATTCCCATTGTCATGGTCCTCATTGTATGGCCCATGTTGAAATTTCTTTTATCGTTTATTATAAAGATTTATAATTTTATCTAAGGCGAGTTTTAACCAAAAACCCCTCGACGGCCTCAGTGTACCTTTCGAAGCTTCTAGAATCCATATTCAACATTTTTAATATGATGTCTGTGTGTGGGTGTGTCCGTTCAGATTTTTTCGTCTCGATTATCTCGCAAACGATGATATTAAGATGACACTACCCAACTAACAAAATAGGTCGAAAAGAGGTCCGTTCGACCTCTTTTTAGGTAAGAAAGACTTTCCGACTTGACCTAATTAGGTCGAAATTACGTCGATTCGCCGTAAGTGGGGAATAAAATGGAAGTCGATTGAAGTATAATAGGGCAATAGGATTTCGACTTCAAGTCAGGGCGTAATAATAGGGCAAATAGGGCATTTCGACTTCAAAGTCAGGGCGAAAAGAAGTCCGTTTTACCAAATATTAGTCGAAAAGAACTCCGTACGACGTCGAAATGACCAATTCTCGACCTAATTGGACTTATGAGTAAAACGAAGTTTGCGAGAGACAAAGAGAGCGAAAAAAAAAAAAAAAAAAAAAAAAAAAAAAAAAAAAAAAAAAAAAAAAAAAAAAAAAAAAAAAAAAAAAAAAAAAAAAAAAAAAAAAAAAAAAAAAGGGGGGGGGGGGGGGGGGGGGGGGGGGGGCTGGCTGAAACGAAGCTGTAGTGCGAACAAAGATGGCGAAGCATAAAATTCGACCACAAAGTCGAATAGGTAAAATCGGCTTTGATGCCTCGACCTATAAGTCGAAATTCCCTAATTAGGTATTTTCGACTTTAAAGTCATAATAATTTCTGATCTAAAATGCCCTATTAGCGCTTTTCGACCTGAAATGGCCCTATTAGGTCATTTATTACCTATTTTAGCGCTAATAGGTAATTTCGACCTATTAGGGCATTTTGAAGTCTTATCGACCTATTAGGGCATTTTGACTTTAAAACCGACCTGAAAGTAAATAATCCGACTTGATATTTCACACACACATACTAACATTGGACATTTCACGCCATATGGAATATGCTGTGATAGCGCAATGTGAATTTTTTTTAAAAAAAATGGTTTTAATAAAATATTTAAGTCAAAGAAAAATTTCGCCAGCCAATTAAAAAATTAAACTTAAATTTTTAAGTAAGAAAGAAAACAAAGGAAAGAATGAAAAACAATTAATTTTAGTAATTTCGTAAGGAAAAACCGGCAACCAATTTTACCCATTTTTTTAAGGGGTCAAGTTAACTTTAAATTGAAAAAATTTCTTAATTTAGGGAAATTGTTTTCCAAATTCTTTTATTTTTAAAAATAAATTAAAGTTTTCCAAGGTACTAAATTTCCCCAATTAAAAATTAACTAACATTTAATAAGTAATATTTGTATGTTAAAGTTAAGTACGTTCAATCAAGAGTAACTGAGCCTTTAGTTTTGCGAACTGCGAACGTGCGGACTTCTGACAATATCGAGAGCGTGCGAGTTATAATGATAAACAAGGCATTTTAGGTCGAAATAGGTCATACAATTTTTAGCTATCTGACCTCTTTCGACTTTAAAGTCAAACCGACTATGAAGTCCGAAAATCAAGTCCGCTCGACTTTGAAGTCGAATCATGCAACAAAATAAGTCAACTTTTGACCCTATTTCGCCCTATAAGTCAAACGGACTTTAAAGTCGAATTTTAGTCGAAAAATTGGTCGGTTTGTCTTGAAAAATTACCAAATTTGGAAGTCAAAGTTAAGTAAATATTAAGTCACAAAATAGGGCATTTTTACCTCTTTTCGACCAAAAATCGACTTGTTAGTCGAAACGACTTTGAAGTCATGAAATAGGTCGAACAAAGGTAATTTGGACCTTCGAAACGGACTTTAAAGTTAGGTCATATTTAAGGCCGGAAAATAGATCAGGAATAGGGTAATTTCAACCTAAATAGGTCGATTCGACTTGCTGCTGGTCGAATCGCGCTATTGTGCTTGTTGGGTAGGCTCATTCGGGTAATTGAGAACTGATAAAGTTTGCAGAAACGGCTTCGCGGTTTTTCAATAGAAATAAAAAATCTAAAGTAAACCTGACTAACTAGCCATAGCTCATACGAGCTATAATATTTTATACATATAAATGCCGAGGTATAGTCAATTCCGACTTGATATCAATTTTCACCTCGGAAAAAATTGGAAAAAAATGTTTGATTTTAACAATACCACCCTAATGGAAAATTCTTAACGAAATCACGGCACCGAAACTAGTGTTGACCTGTTTTATCTATGAATGTAAACAATAAATTTCTGTATAAAAACTTGCTTAAAACAATTTAAAACTACACCTTTTTCAGTTTGATTCCAGAAAATGTAACAATGATTTCCGAAAGCATAAATTTGATTTCAGAAACACAACAATGACTTCAGAAAGCGTAAAATTGTATTCAGAATCGTAAAATTGAGTTCCGAAAGTGTAATTTTCAATTCAGAAACAGAACATTGATTTCAGAATGCGTTAATTTGATTTCAGATCCGTTAGTTTGAATTCAGAAATATAACATTGATTTCAGAAAGCGTAAATTTGTTTTCAGAAAGCGTTAATTTGAAATCTGAGGAGTAAAATTGAATTTGGAATGCGTTATTTTGAATTCAGAAATAGAGCATTGATTTCAGAATGCGTTAATTTCATTTCAGAAAGCGTAAGTTTGAATTCAGAAACAGAACATTGATTTCAGAAAGCGTTAAAGTGATTTCCGAAAGCGTAAGTTAAAATTCAGAACAATATATTTTTTATATATGTATTTACATTAAATATTTTTTTTATGTACATAGGTTTATATGCCCACTTGCATATCATGCAAGGCAAGTGCATCTGCCTGGAATGTAGTGCTGTGATGTATGGCCCGTGCGCAGTCTCCTCCGGAAATCGTTAAGTTTGCCTCGTCAATGAGCCCTTCCAAGTACTGGAGACGCTGCTCAGAGAGACCAGGTCTTTGGACTTCTGGAATTATCATATGGCCTTTTACAAAGGTCTTTATTTTGGACCATATTATATCAATGGGATTCAACATTGGGGAATATGGTCCCAAACGAAATTCTAAGGACCTCAAGTCGGCGAGCAATATTAGCGAGAACCTCGCCCAAATTTCAAGGATTAAGGATTTTTTTTTTTATTTCTAACATGCTTATTCTAAATTGAAATTTACGCTTTCTGATGTCAAATTTACGCTTTCGGAAATCACTTTAACGCTTTCTGAAATCAATGTTCTGTTTCTGAATTCAAACTTACGCTTTCTGAAATGAAATTAACGCATTCTGAAATCAATGCTCTATTTCTGAATTCAAAATAACGCATTCCAAATTCAATTTTACTCCTCAGATTTCAAACTAACGCTTTCTGAAATCAATTTAATGCTTTCTGAAATCAAACTTACGTTTCTCAATTTTAGCTTACGCTTTCTGAAAACAAATTTACGCTTTCTGAAATCAATGTTATATTTCTGAATTCAAACTAACGGATCTGAAATCAAATTAACGCATTCTGAAATCAATGTTCTGTTTCTGAATTGAAAATTACACTTTCGGAACTCAATTTTACGATTCTGAATTCAGTTTTATAATTCTAATTTCAAATTTACGCTTTCGGAAATCATTGTTACATTTTCTAAAATCAAACTGAAAAAGGTGTAGTAAGAAAGCTAAAGTCGGTCAAGCCCGAATTTGAAATACCCAGCGTCCCGACATTATGAGCGCACTATGTTTTGCTTCTCTAATTGTGGCCGTGGCAGTGGGCGGGCCACATAAATTATTTTGCTACACCTTTCATTCGCCTTGGTGAACCTATGTTGCGAATTTGAAGCTTCTACGCCTTTTACTTCGGAAGTTACGATAAGCCCTTATTTGTGGGCTTATTTCTGGGCGTGGCTCGAGGAGGATGGCATCCATTTTTTCCAGGATATGTCCCTTTTCGTAGTTTACCAGGACACCAAATATCAAATGTGTTGAGTGGTTCGCAAGTTACAAGCATTTTACTGAAAACACAATAAATTCATTTGTGGGCGTGGCAGTGGGCGGATGTCTCCCATTTTTACTTAGGATCATACTCGGACCCCGATATACATGTGTGCCAAATTTAGACTTCATTGGTTCAGCCGTTTCGGAGGAGATCTGACCACGGACGGACGGACAGACGGACGGACGGGCAGATGGACAATTCTAAATCTATTCAGTTTTTGATCCTGATCATTTCTATATACATTTGTCTATATCTCCGGAGCTTAATTCTCCCTGTTACAAGATTTGCACAAAACTAATATACCCCGCTTACGCTGGGTATAAAAACAATATAATTACAATTTTATTCTTTTTAATATTGCAAGAAAAATTCAAACAATTTTTCCAATTCAAAAAACTTACCACGATAGATCGCCAAAGAAAAGAAACATATAAACCGTCTAACATTACTTTCTAGTAATTATAGAAAAGTTTGAAGTAATACTCATTTTTCTTCTTAAAACTTCGTCTTCATATTCATGGGAAAAAATTGTACGAACAGTTACTAATATTCTTTGCTTCAAAGTCGGCTTATTACAGACCATAAAAATCTAAAAAAAAAAAAACAAAGGTATTTGATACCAAATCCGCTTGCAGAGAGCTAAACAAGGGAGCTAAAGAATGCAACAACGCAGACGGATATTTTCTTCCGATACGTGGAAGAGTGGAACAGAAATGACACACATACTAACATTGGACATTTCACGCCATATGGAATATGCTGTGATAGCGCAATGTGAACCCTTTCTTTGTTTTGCTAGATGATGACGTCACATAAGTGTTTCTTTCATAAATTTATATTTATTGCTCAAAGAAGTAAATTGCGCCAGTCATATAAAATGGAAAATTAAACTTAAATTTGGATACAGCCTAACTGAAAGCAAAACAAAGGGAAAAGACACTGGAAACAGTTAATTAATTAGTGATGGCGTAGTAGTTAAAAGACTGGTCAAGCAATTCTTCACTCATTCTATCTTTAGAGGGAGATCGAAGTAACTTTAAATCGAAAAAAATTTCGGTAATTTAGGGATTGTGGTTCTAAATTCTGTTTTATTTTTAAAAAAATGGAAATAATAAAGATATCCAAGGTACAAAGTAAAATTTACGCAGCCAATTAAAAATCTAATAGACTATTTTAAGTAGAAAGTAATCATGTTTGTATGATGTTTAAAAACAATTATTTCTCAGCTACATTTTCGTATGAAAAACCGCGACACTCGAGTTTTACCCATTTTTTTTAGTTTTGCGAACTGCGAACGTGCGGACTTCTGACAATATCGAGAGCGTGCGAGTTATAATGATAAACAAGGCATTTTAGGTCGAAATAGGTCATTCAATTTTTAGCTATCTGACCTCTTTCGACTTTAAAGTCAAACCGACTATGAAGTCCGAAAATCAAGTCCGCTCGACTTTGAAGTCGAAGCATGCAACAAAATAAGTCAACTTTTGACCCTATTTCGCCCTATAAGTCAAACGGACTTTAAAGTCAAATTTTAGTCGAAAAATTGGTCGGTTTGCCTTGAAAAATTACCAAATTTGCAAGTCAAAGTTAAGTAAATATTAAGTCACAAAATAGGACATTTTTACCTCTTTTCGACCAAAAATCGACTTGTTAGTCGAAACGACTTTGAAGTCATGAAATAGGTCGAATAAAGGTAGTTTGGACCTTCGAAACGGACTTTAAAGTTAGGTCATATTTAAGGCCGGAAAATAGGGAATAGGGAATAGGAATAGGGTAATTTCAACCTAAATAGGTCGATTCGACTTACTGCTGGTCGAATCGCGCTATTGTGCTTGTTGGGTAGGCTCATTCGGGTAATTGAGAACTGATAAAGTTTGCAGAAACGGCTTCGCGGTTTTTCAATAGAAATAAAAAATCTAAAGTAAACCTGACTAACTAGCCATAGATGTATAATATTTTATAATATAAATCCGAGGTATATCTAACTTCGAACGACTTATTAGTCAATATTTACGCTCGGAAAATAATTGGAAAGAAATGTTTGATTTCTAACAAACTACGTCGACTACGCTTCGAATCGCGCTATTTCTTAGAAATCATCGGCATCCGAAACTAGATGTTTGACGCTCGTTTTTCAATAATGAAATCAATAAATTTCTGAAATAAACTTGACTTAACTAATTTATAAGCTATAAGATTTTAACTAAAAGTCGAGGTCAAGTCAATCCGACTTGAAATAACACCTGTCAAGTCCGATATTATGAGAACATATTCTGTTTTGCTTAAAACTTAAACTGTGGAGCGTGGCAAGTGGGACGGGCCACATAAATTATTTTCCTACACCTTTCATTCGCCTTGGCCAACCTATGTTGCGAATTTGAAGCTTCTACGCCTTTTACTTAGGAAGTTATGAAAAATCTTTATTTGTGGGCGTGGCAGTGGGCGAACTACATAAATTTTTGTTCCCACACCTTTCATTTGCCTTGGTCAACCTATGTTGCGAATTTGAAGCTTCTAAACCTTTTACTTCACAAGTTACAATAAGCCCTTATTTGTGGGCTTATTTGTGGGCGTGGCTCGAGGAGGACGGCGTCCATTTTTTCCAGGATTTGTCCCTTTTCGTAGTTTACCAGTACACCAAATATCAATGGAATGTGTTGAGTGGTTCGCAAGTTGCAAGCATTTTACTGAAAACACAATAAATTCATTTGTGGGCGTGGCAGTGGGCGGATGTCTCTCATTTTTACTTAGGATCATACTCGGACCCCGATATACATGTGTGCCAAATTTAGACTTCATTGGTTCAGCCGTTTCGGAGGATATCCGACCACGGACGGACGGACAGACGGACAGACGGTCAGACGGACAGACGGACAGACGGACATGTCTAAATCGATTCAGTTTTTGATCCTGATCATTTCACAAATATTTTTCTATATCTCCGGAGCTTAATTCTCCCTGTTACAAGATTTGCACAAAACTAATATACCCCGCTCACGCTGGGTATAAAAACAATATAATTACAATTTTTTTCTTTTTAATATTGCAAGAAAAATTCAAACAATTTTTCCATTTCAAAAAACTTACCACGATAGATCGCCAAAGAAAAGAGACATTAAACCGTCTAACATTACTTTCTAGTAATTATAGAAAAGTTTGAAGTAATACTCATTTTTCTTTTAAAACTTCGTCTTCCATTATTCATATTCATGGGAAAAAATTGTACGAACAGTTACTAATATTCTTTGCTTCAAAGTCGGCTTATTACAGACCATAAAAATCTAAACAAAAAAAAACAAAGGTATTTGATACCAAATCCGCTTGCAGGGAGCTAAACAAGGGAGCTAAAGAATGCAACAACGCAGACGGATATTTTCTTCCGATACGTGGAAGAGTGGAACAGAAATGGTTTTATGTATCTAGAGGATATCTTTGATCCAACCAGTCGAGACTCCTGCTATCTGCATTTGGCTCTCATTTCGATTAAAACTTTTCCTTTTTCCTTTTCAGCAAACACAAACCTCGTTTTGCGACTGTCCTCTCTTTAAAATTGAGACGAGCATATTTTCCTGTGGAGGGGAAATTTCTGTATTTGTTCCTTGCAAGACTTCAGACTGCGAGTTGCAGCATTTTAACCCCAGTTAACTTAATGTGAAATTTATGTTATGTACAAGAAGCATAATGTGCGAAAGCCATAACTTCGAGCTTGTGTGTTGTGTGTGTGTGGGGTATTTAAAGAAAAAAAAAACAACCACATCTTGAATACTTCTTTGGTAAAAAGTTTTCGTTGGTTGGGTTTTAAGCTTGTTTTCATTTAGATGTTGCTTATTTTTTACGATGCACAGTGTCGCGATTGCGAAAATTCGACAAAAGGCAAAGTTAAATGTTTGAAAAAATGTCTTCTCTATCCGAAGAACTCACAAATTTTGAGAAAAAAAATTGCATTAAAAATGAATTTCTCTTTTGAAGTCAAAAATTTTTCACCGCTGTAGGATGGTATGATACTGAATTTTAAAAAGCAAATTCTTTTTGGGGTTTCAGTGTATCCAAGTGTTAAGCCTAGCGCAGATATATCGATTGAATTTTGCTTATAATAGAACTATTGGCGAGTAAAACAACGAATTTTCCAGCACTAGCCGCGAAAATAACGTTAGAAATCAATGAAACATTGCAGAGCTTTTTTGTCTACCTTTGTCACGATTATTCTTTTTTGGCAATTACGTAATATTTGATTTAAATTTCATAGCATTTAGGTTTCAAAAGTGTCGCTTACGGTATAATTAACATAACTTTTTAAATATAGGCATTTAAACAGAAAAGTCTACCGGATTTTAATTGTGAAAAACAATTTGTGGGCTTGTAGTATCATAGTTAAACATGTGAATTCTACTGTTTTAAAAGGTGGTTGGTTATAATCAGCTTTTTCCCGTAGAAAACTGAGGGCAAAGCTGATTATGTTGATTTGTATTTTTTTATTACTCTTAACAATGTTCTCTATAACATCTGAGCCCTGTTCATAACTCTAATTATTTCCCTTATCGTGCTTCATAATTCCAATAAGAATAATTAATCAACGAAAATAACAATCAAAATAGCGATAAGGAATTAATATTAATATAATTATTTCACATTTAAATACACATTACAAAATGATATAATTAAAACAAGTAAGGGTGTTATAGTCAGGCGAGCCTGACAATAGAATACCCGACACAGACACACATCTTCAAATAATTTTTAATATCAAGAGGTGTTTAAGGCCATTACGGGCCCCATATACCGACTTTTGTTGAATTTGTTTATGAAAACCGCCCTTTTTCCACGCCCACTTTTCCAATTTTTTTGAATTCTAATCGGAGGCTTAAATATACGCTCAAATTCTAAGTTTCATTAAAATATTTCGAAAAAGTCCGACTTTAAGGCAGTTTTGGGATTTTTGTGACAGACCCTAGTACTGGAGGTACCCTTAAAAATGGACCGATCAAGGAAATTTTTTGGAAGGATGTTTAAGGCTACATAGAAAGCATAAGTGCCAAATTTCGTTCAAGTCCCATTTGAATTTCGGGTGTAGGAGACAATTTTCGAAAACCGCCCTTCTGCCACGCCCACTTTTCTAATTTTCGGAAATAATATTACTGGCCTTTCAATATGATCAAATATCAAATTTCATCAAAATATCTTGAAAAACATCGGATTTAGAGCAGTTTTTGTGATTTTCGTTACAGACCCTAGTACTAGAGGTACCCCTAAAAATGGTCCGATCGGGTCCATTCTCGAACTTGTTCTTACTCATGTCCCCGTGAGCACGCATACCAAATTTTGTCAAGATAGCTCAATTTCTTCGATAAGATAACTGTATACAAACAGACGGACAGACGGACAGACGGACGGACATGTCTAAATCGAATCTCCTGGTGACACTGATCATTTCTATATATATTTTGTATGGTCTATCTCGACTAGTTCTGGGTGTTACACACAACCACACAAACGCAATATACCCTCGACACAGAGTGTGTCGGGTATAAAAAGATATATGGAAAACCGTAGGTTCGTGACAGAAACTTAAGCCAATTAAAAAACAACCTTTACAATTGTTATTTCTCCAACCTTATCATTCAACTATTCAATTAGTTGTTACAAAAGATTCGATTTTTTGAAACGTATTTTTCAGAATTTGTGGGAGGCAAGCATGTCCCAGGTCGGATTCTGAAAATATAATTTTCATTTCTTTCTTGGGGTACAGCACAGAAAGAGAGCTCCAAAAAGAGGGAAGGTTGTTACAAGAATTTTGGTTTTAGGATATAATATATCCATATTATGGTAGGTGTGCATTTCCTTCGTCTGATTGCGAAGACTTTTCTTCTGGTCCTATAACTATGCCACAAAACGGAGCTTTTAAAAAAATTTGTCCAATTTTTTGGCCATTTATCTGGCCATTTGGTCATCTGGAAGAGTGGGTGCCGTTGGCTCAGGGGATAGTGTTTATGCTGCCGTGCCCAGAGTATGTGTCTTAGAATACCGCTCGACACAAAAATCTTAAAAAGTTGGTTGGTTCATGGCAAGTCCACCGATGAAGCTAAATATGCTTATAAAAAAGCTTCTTGGAAATCGATTACCGTTCGGAGTCGGGGTTAAACGGTAGACGGTCAACGAGAATTGAGTTAATGGTTTAGGAGCTATAAGAATGTCATCATGATTGTTGTTGTTATTTGCATTCACTTTTCAACTAATGTTTTTTGAAAAGCATTATTGACTAAAAAACGTATTGTTCACGGTTTTCACTTCAACTTCACTTCAACAATTTTAAGTGTAAGTAAATCGGAAATTTTAATATCGAAATGTGCTCTATCTTCTTCATTAACGAAAATTATTTTTGCAAATTGGCATCGTTATCTTTTAAGAACTTAGTAGAAAGTAGAAAGAACTTAGGCGAAAAGACAGAAATGAAGTGTAATAAAATTAAATGAAAATAGGCGTACATCTCAAAACAACATTTTTCGACTTAAGCTACTTTTCCATATTACCACAGAAATATGTCCTGTGTTTCGTTTCAAAGCTTTGAAGCAGTTAAATCCTTCATACAAAATTCATTCAACTAAGATAACGTCCTCAAATTGTGGACACAAGGTGTATTTACTTGCGACACTGTGCACCTTTTTTTGCCTTTTGTGAGAAGAAATAGATTTGTAAATATCGCACCCCGGCAACTAAGCAGACACAACTCAAAAATTGTCATTTTTCAGAAAGCACAGTGCACCGCACAGTGTAACGTCCCCATACATGTCGTGGCCAAAAATAGAAGTGGTCGTAGGGCAATGAAATTTGGCATGGACGTTTATTTCAATAAAACTAAGAATTTTTTGGAAAAATCTTGGAAATCCGTCGACTGCCACGCCCACCTCTCATATAACTCAACATGCCAAAATCGTGAGTTTTTGACCCACACAGAATGATAGTTTACGCAAGTGAAGCGGAGTACCGGAAAATACATATACGACGCCAAAGTGAAGGTCGAATCTTCTGTTGCCCCTTTTATTTCACTTATTGGCACGCTCACAGACCCGCAAACATGGATTTTGAAAATATTACGTTTAAATTTTTTAGCTTCGCCAAAGCAATGGATGTATGCTTTAAAGCATACCACGTTTGAAACCTTGCATATCCTGAGCATGTGATGCGATGTGGGAATTCATCAGTATAGGGCCCTATACATTTTGCCCTTAAATACTAAAGCAAAAGGTTTGTTTGGAAGGTTTGCTCAACGAAATTCAATGTAAGTCTATGTCTTAACTTTTAATTACATGTTTTATCAAATCTTTTCCTTTTTCCCAAACTGGCCAAGGAATCAATTTAATTTTAAAAGTTCCTATTGGTTGCGAGCGAAGCGGAAATTTTGAGCAGTGTGATCAGAAAAAATTGGCTAATGAAAAAGGCCTAATATTTTTGCAAGTGTTTGCAGTTGCATTTTCTAAAAACAAAATGAATTTAGATTTTAAAAAACCACAATTTCATCTGTGCTTATTTACTTCCTAACATAACTATGTACAAAACAAACGTATTGAAGTCCTTTGATTTAAGTAAAAATACTAGAAAACTGACAGCTGGGACGGTGCGACAACACTTATTAAAATAAAAATTTGAATGAAAATACAAATTTGTACTCCATCAATCCTTTTTTCAGTGTGGAAATAATAGGAGCATTCGTGCATTTAACGATACCTTCGTAAGTATTACGTAATTAGTTTTGCAGCTATTACGAATGTGTTCGTACTTTGTACGAAAATTTCGTAATCGCATTCGTATATACTACGAATGCATTTGTACAATATACGAATTTTGAAGGTCTCACATTTTCGTAATATGTACGAAAACTGTTTCGTACAATTTGCAATCATTTCGTGGCTCAAAAGTACGAATAATTTCGTACGATATGCGAAATTTTTGGTCATATTTACGAAATTTTTTTTTTCTGTGCAGGGACTTGAAATTCGGCACACACCTTACTTTAAACTTTTTAAGTCTTCAAAAACTAAAATTGTAAGAATACCACGGCTCCTTTTTTCCCTAAGCCCCCTCAAAGTTCGCAAAAAATCAATTTTTAACCCATGCATCAATAATTCAGGGTCAATAAAATTGAGTAAGTTTTAAAATATTTGCAAAGCCCAAACACTGATTATTCATAATATATAAGCAACCGATAATATATCCGCCCCCAAAAAAATATGGTCCTCAAAAAACAGGGAAAATCTAATGAAAAAATTACAATAATTGCATCTCTTTGAATTAAATAATTACAATATACTACAAATGATAAAATAAATAAACGTTTTAGTCGCTATCAATTTCGTGGGAAAAGTCTAATGACGAATCGCTTGAAACAATGTAGTTAAGGTCAATGTCTTCGAGGACTGTGTCTTCATTATCCTCAGTTTCTAAAATCTCTTAGTTTGATTCTAAAAAAACGTCAATGACTTTATCACGCTGTTGTTTTTTACTACATTAACTCCTCTCAGCTGTAATCAATGGTTCCGGTGATAAAAGTAAATGTGTTATAAGGTCTTTTTTGCAGAGCTCTCTACTTTATGTTGAACCTCGAATGCCTCTGGTCAAAAAACCATAGGTATACTGAAATATTTTATATATAGCAACCATAACATAAACTAGATTTTATGAATAGTAACTGGCATGTAGAACCATGAATATTTTGCAATGTAAGTTTCTTCTAATAGCTTTTAAAAAGTAATACTGTTTATTTTTCTACCGCTGGAGAGTGTTCGTACAATTAAGGAAAATATTGGTTTTTATAATTTCTGTAGCTATATTAAATACTGTTTTTTTTAAATTATTATAATTAAATATAACAAATCTAATATTATTAAATTAAGGTATAATTTATAGAGCTCCTAATAACTGCATTTGAAAAAACAGGCCATTTTTAGATATTTTCTGCTGAATTTTTAAAACAATTAATTTTTCTAACTTTTCTTAGAGGTTTTTTTACATTTAGTGATGTAAACATAGTATAAGGCTTAGAGTATTTAAGATATTTTTCATAAGCTTAGAAAAGTATTCTATAACCTAAGGATTAATTGAAATTCTCAATTCAAACAATAATTAAGCCTTCCAAGTTTAAAAGGTAAAAAATTAAATTTATTAAATTTCATATTCAATAAGAAACAAATGAAATTACACAAGTTTAAAAACGGGCAAAAAAATTAAAATTTCATGTTAAATTTCAATAATTTACAATCCTCAACTCTGAGAGCCCTAAAACACTAGAAGATGAGTGTCATTTAGTCTAAAATTTTTTGAGAGATCTAATGAAATATTTTCCAATGAGCTTGCCCTGTTACAATAACCAAAACGGAATAGAATTTTTCGTGCAGGTAGACAGGTGACTTATGAACTTGATTAATTGCATAAATCGAAATTCACAAATTTTGACTTGCGTCACTTTAGTATACTTAAATCTTATGTATGTATAAACATATGTATAATTTATATATATATATATATATTTTATCATAATAATAGGTATGATATAACAATTTGGAAACTTGTGAAATTAAGACATGTATTTTTGTTATTGCGAGTAAGAAAGTTTACACTACACTGCACCGATTTTTGGCGCATGAGTACTTAACGCACTTTAGCAACCCTTACATTCAATTTTGACTCATGACAGCCCATCGCTAATGGCATACCGTGTGCCATCAATATTTTAAATAACGAAATCACTTCCCGTTTTTCTGCAAGTCAATATTACAACATTCATAATAAAAGAAAACCAACAAATTGAAAATAATAGGAGGCCATTTTCCTTGTTCGCCATTAGGGCTGACTGTGGAAATTTCAAAAAGCGCCGCACAGGTCTTCCTTTAAAATTTCAAAATGTTGAATTGGGAACGTTCTAGGCGAACAAATTAATTAATTCATTTCCATTTATAAAAGTAATTAAATAAAAAGGGAATATTTACATGCTTCAAGCGGCATAATGCCGCTGCTGCGATAAAAATGATTTCCTAGAAAGACAAAAAAGATACAGCCACAGCCGCGACAAGGGATGAGAAAATCTCCTATGCTGAGTGCGCACACTTACAAACGAACAGCGTTGTTTGTTCAATTGAGCATTGCTGTTTTAAAAATAATTTGGATTCCATCTGTCCATTTATCGTTCTGTCCTAATCCAGCTTCATGATCTTTAAGAGCTCGGGACTTTGTTGGGTTGTTGCTTTGTCATGTTCGTTTTTGTTGTTTTTGATATTTTATTGTCATTTTATTGCTTTTTTTTTGGCTCTTCTACCACACCAATTCAAGCTAAACCAATACGAAAAACTCAGCAGACCCCAGTAAGCGAGGCAGCCATCATGAACTGAATCGCAAAACGGAGACACAACCACCGCTGTCAAAAAGAAGAGAGTCAGTGGCAAAAGCAAAATTAAATGAAGCAGTCACATCCCGAAGAGTCAAGACTTCGATACATGCAGTTTTTTCCTGTCTGGATTCCAGGAGGGAGAGCCGGGAGTTGTTTTTTTTTTACGGCAATGCGCTAATAAAATCGAAAACTTCGACTTATGTATCTTTTCGATATGTATATAATATATATATATATATATATATATAAACATGTATGTACGTGGTAACATCCTCTGGGCCCCTTAGCTTGTCGATGTTCAGTAACGCAACCACTTGCGGCAAAAGCAACAGCGGCGCTCGCTTATTCGTGTTCATTATTTGGCGTTTGTATTTGTTTTTCAATGCCGAACAGTGGCGGACACCACAGTGCCGTGTCGTGAAGCTGTCGTCTTTCTTTCGTATTTCGTCCATTCGTGAGATCGGCAATACATAGTTACAAGTATCTATAGCAATTTCAGTATCTTGGAAAGTTTCTATATCAAAGCAAGTTATCCATCCGCCTTCATTCTTATTCATTGGCAGATTGATATCTTTTGTTGAACAAACACATGAGTAAACAATAGCCGACCTGCGACCGGTATAAAGCCAGTTTTGTATCGCGTGAGACTTTTCTGTTATTTTCGCGTGTTCTTTGAAGTGGTCGTGTGGAAAGAGCCAATGTGTTTCAAAGTGTTTCAGCCAATGAATTAAATTAAACTTATAAGTTCTTATTAAGTAAAGCTTAAGAAGATATTGCCAAGCTATTCCCAATTACTGCCGAAAAAACAATTTGTGCGTTAAATTCTTCTTTGCTCTGATATTGCTTGGCGTTGGCACGAAAAACCGGGCATGCTAAAACCGGTCGCTTGTCATGTTGATATTCTGCGAAATCAGTCTATTAATAATGTGCACAAGAAAGAGAAAGAAGGACAAAAGATTTCACAACTCTATATTGCGGCTTGTTTCAAAGTGAAAAAAAAAAAAATCAAATTAAAAATTATTAAATAACAAATGTGGAAATCATGCTTGAATTCCAATGTCTTTAAAATCAATTAAATGTGGAAATGGAAAAGATACAAGCAGCTGAAAGCATTTAAGCTGCATTCAGTCATAACCAAAATGTCTGAAAATATTTCAAATCAGAAAGCTCAAACATTAAGGTATGTATGTACAAATGAAACTCTCAACTAATAAGTCTTATAATTGTAAACGTTGAGGGCAATGATCTTTCGTTTTCCTTTTTCCCGTTCAACATTTTATGTAGTTAAACATTTTAATTTGGATTTCTTGAAAGTTTCAAAGTTAAGTCTTTGTGTTAAGCCTAAAAGAAATCGATTGTAATGTTTCCCCTGTGCTTAAAAACAAACAAACTGCCAGACGAGACAGACGAGGCTGTACTGGGAGTTAAAATTGTTTTTTTGTTTGTTTTTTTTTAATGTGACAATTCTATGAAAATATTGTCGTCCTACAAGAATTCCTAATTGGCATTTGTCTCATTAACAATTTGATGGTTTTAATTAGTGATTCGTTGAGATCGAGTAAATGCTTGATAAAGATATCATATTTAGAAAGTGTCGATAGTACTCTCAAATAATATTTGGCATATTATTGACTTATTTTTTCAAGATTTTATTTTTAAATACAATGTAGAACTAAAATAACAAACTAAACTTTCAGTACCTAACATTAGAGAATAAGTTTCCTTAAAAATTCCCTTCAGAAAACCTTTTCTAAATATGACAATTTATCCAAGCTGTTTGCAGGTTTATTCAGCCGGCTTCAGTTCAGGCTATAACTTTTTTCTTTAAAGCACTGCACTGTTTAAGTGTTCAATTACCGTCACTGCATGAATGTAAAATTAGCCATTTTTGCTTACTTTATTCCATCTGTCATCATTTCAAATCGAGATATGGTTCAGGCCGTGCGACAAGGTCGATGCCATTTATGTATCAAGGATACAAAATGTTTAAAACGTTTAACAACCGTTTAGCACTGAAATTACACAATTTTTGCTCAGAATGGCTGTCACGAGTGGGATAGTTTCTCGTGGAATTGCCCATCTAAGGCAAGTTAATCTCTTATTGGCGTTGAAAATTAAATGGCGGGCAACCAAAATATTCGGACCTAAAGCTTGTTTACTCTACATAAAAAGCATTTTAAACAAATAAGAGAATTTAATTGATTTATTTATATATTTGAAAAGAAAATACAAAGAAGATTTTTGAAAAGCCATTGGGTCAAAAGATTCACTGCAAACATGTAGGACTATCCTAAACAAGCAATCAACAAGCAATGGCCGATGATATGAAAATAATTTCGCTTCAAAGTTAAAACGGGAGAAATTTTTTTTAAATATTTCCCCATTCAGTTCTCAGCACTGTTATTTTTCTTATCATTTTTGGACATAGCTTATTAGCATTCCTTATTTATTTGTTTTTTACCATCTTTAACCTAGTATTGAAATGTGACCGTTTCAACCTGTTAAAACACGTGGGGCCGTTTGCTACTGTTCCGATTAAATTTTTTCGTTCCGAAAAAAAAAAAAAATTTTATGAAAATTTTGACATTTTGAGAGGATATCATAACGAAGAACTTTAACCGGAACAGTAGCAAATTGGCCTTAAAAGCGATTTTATCAACAATGTGCAACGTGGACTTCTTTCTATAATGTAGTTATTTTTTACCTTATCATTAATATATTGCTACCGTGCTAAATGGGCTCAAATTAAAATTTCACATGTCTCGAACAATAATTCATTCTTTTGTGAAACTTGTAAAAAATGACTTTTTTTTTTGCTAAAATATTATTCTTAATCACTACTTGTGGCTCTGGGATAGCGTAGGGGATGCGTGCTGTGCTCTTGATCCCAGGATATATATAATAAGACAATACACTCATACAAACACAAGAAAACCTACTTGGTATCACAATGGGCCGATTAACGGCCTAAGTGGAAGCCACTTCAACCTACCTACCTAATCAACTACTTAATCGAACATAAAAAGAATTGATCAAAACATCGTTGAATTGTGTCGGTTTAGGAGCAAGGGTGCGATTTATTTAAAATATTATTTAGCAGCATTCTTAGAGAGCATTCAATTGTGGTGATCAATGGAGATTTACTCCCAATTTTTCTGTTCAAAGTTTTGGAAAGTCGGAAAGTTTTGAAATAGATATTTTCGGTTGTTGGCTGTTTAAACATAAAAAAAAAATTTGCATAAATAATCATCCTTTTCTTTTGAATTACTCCTTTTGAAACAAAAATTAATGTTTAAAATAAATTGAATAGAATATTTTCAGTAGTTCATAACAATGATTGTTAGTGCGATTTCTGTGTTGGTATTAATACACATTGTTTACGTTTTTGCTGTGTTATTTCTAATTGATATAGTGGCACATTTACCTACCCTGTACGCTATCAGTTACGAAAATGGCAGCAATTCTAAGACTTGAGTCAGAATTGAATCCTTTCTTTTAATAGATGAAATATATTAGTGGTTATTTGAAACCAGCCAATTCAAATATCCCGCGGGTGAAAAAATTTTCTTTCGCCGTCCAGTGTCTGAATGAACACATGTTGGAGAAATATTTCTTTAAAAGTAAAATCAAAACATTTATGAATAATAAAAGAACAGTCTGGCAAACGGTAGCTTAGTCAAATTCTTCTTCTTACGCAATCCTAGGATTGAATAATACTTTCAAATTGGCATAACGAATGCATGATTTATTGACCATTTCGAAAGTGGCTAAACTAAAGCAGGCAAAAGGTCTGTACGTCCAGAGAAACCGCTGCTCCGATTTAGGGAAATCAGAATTTATGGCAGTGCAATTGAAATTCTTGTGCGGATAAGGTTAAATATTTGGGATGGCTATTTTTACAACAAAAGACCGGAGCATTGTGAAAGGGTTTGAATGACATGCGATGCTCAAGAAATAGTTTTTGAAATATTTGAAATCGTGATTCTTACGCTATTGTGCTCTTCAGTTTTCAGGAAAAAAAGTATTTGTATTCTTGCTTTCCCTCCTGCAACCGAAGTGAAAGAAAACATTCGTGATTAGATTTGAATATAGTTAAATGAGTAAGCTAGTTAGCTTAAGTTGATTGCGTAAAACAATCTCTCCATATGCAGTTAAATTAGAAAAAAAAAGTATTCCTTAAACGAAGAGGTTTCTTAAAGATAACTTTATTTCAGGAATGTTCTTAAGACTTAAAAAACAAGACATTTAAAAACACCCGAGTAGGTATCCAATAAAATTATTTTCAAACGACTTTGTATGTACATATGTACCGTTGCGTGCTATAAAAAATAAATGAATATACAGTGGACTCGCGTTATATCGTAATAATTAAAGCCAGCGCTGTTCGATCTCTCGAATTTTTTATATTTGTAATTAAAAATCTTAATTATATTTTTGTATTCGATATGTGTTGTTTGGCCTTTTAGTTGATATTTTGATCTATTAAGTGAAAAATCTTTTTAATAATTTTTCGGCGTTTATTCGAGGTCAAAAGAGGTCAAAATCTAAATTATATTTATAATCTGTTCAAAATAAAAAAGTCATAATGAATTTTTTGTTTAAGATGCTATAGCAAAAAATTTTTAAATATGCTGTCTTAATTTCTGTTCTCAATATCTTTCAAAATAGATTTTTCGATTTCGTTAAAGACAACTTTATGCCAAAAAGTCATGCGAAATTTCTAAAAGTTTCCTTTATTAGTTTTTGAGAATCAAATCTTCATTTCAGCCTGTAAAATCTACAAACAAGTTTCAAAAAATCTAAAATTTCATCATCTTAAAAAATTTCATCAAAAAGTAGTGAATTAATTTTTGCACGTCCTGTTCATTGGATCCAGATTGTTCGTATTAGCGAAATTGAATGTTTTGTTCATTATTTACAGGTCTGTACAGGTCGACTGTATTGTTGTTTTTGCAAAGTCTTCCTAAGCATTATAATAAGCTCAATTGCTTTACAAACACACTTGTAGGCCAAAAAGTAATGTTTTAGTACAAATAAAAATTAAAAACGTTGCTTTTTTCTGTGAAAAACACTGTACATTTGTGAAAATATATTTGTATATGTATTTGTATGTTTGAATCGTACCGTTTTTTGCTACAAGAAGTAAACAAAATATTTTGTTGGGCTTTTCGAGCCTGTCGAATTTTAGAGTAGTTTTCGTGTGTTCGAGATTTCGCGAGTCCACTGTATTTGTATTAAGAATCAGTCAAATAAATGCAAAACTTCCAAGGCAAGTTGAAAATGTTCTAATCAAACAGACACAAAGAATTTTGTGTTGGCTCTTGGTTATGCTTGAAAATTAAAAATTTTAGAAATTTGTCAAATGCTATAAGATAAACGACAATGTGCCAGCTATCGACAGCTAACAAGGGCGTTCGTGTGAAAGGAGAATTTTTCTCACTTTGGCTATACGTATATGCTGACATGCATGTCAGAGATAATTTACACAAAGAATTTACGCTTGAACTTGAACTCTCGCAGCATGACTCGGAGAAAGTTAGTTTTGTTTTGACCTTTTTATAGATTTAAATTCTTCGCCACTGAATAATATGGGTTTTCACTCAGACCTCAAACTTAGTGAACTTAGAGAACTGTTTAAACAGCCGTCAAAGCTTCCATGAATTCCCATAATGAATACTTTTTGCCGATTTTCAGATGAGCGGGAAAATGGGTTTTACTTGCTGTTACTTGTATTTCGATTATGATTCACAGAAACATTTTGATTTTGGTTTTTAATTATGATTTACACAGAAAGACTTTTGTGCGTAAATACAACAAATTTTTTAATCAATATAACAAATTCGTTGTTAAAGCTCAGCCTATCACACTTTTTGTTATATTAACAATTCGTTTAATTTGAACAATGAAATATTTCAACAAACGATTTGTTATATTAACAACCAAAAGTATTAACACTCAACAAATATTTCCAATTAACGATGTGTAATATCAACAACCAAAGGTATTAATTAAAATCAACCAATTATTTTAAATAAATAAAAATGGAAAAAATGTCTCATCTACATATTCCATAATAAAAATTTGAGTCTGCAAAGTCAGTTTACGGAAGATAATTATACATTATAACATCATTAACATATGTGAGCTAATTTTTGATTATTTTGTCTCTTCTTGTATGTAAGTCCGCATAAAGCTTATGAGAATTTTAGAAAAATATTTATATGCACTTTCAAAAATTTCAAACAAAAGTTTCGTCAACATAACAAAAATTTCAAGGAAATGTTTTGTTAAGTGTTAATACTTTTGGTATTTAATACAACAAAATAATCAATAAAATTTTTTTTCAAAATTTAACATTACGAACTTTTCCCGAATTTCGTGATTCGGTTAAAATTTTTAATTGGGACAATTGAAAAACCGATGAATCGAGTTTAACAAACGCCATTAATTGGAATTTTTTGTAGCCAGTTTTTCTGTGTACGTTACATACTTTCATGGCATAACAAAACTGAAATATGTAGGCGCAATAGCTGCTAAACTTGCATGTCGGCTCTTGTAATTTGGGAATCAGCTTTATTGTTGGGCAGCTTTGGCATGGGATAAAACTATTCGAGTTTTTTAAATAAATATTTATAATTTTAATAAAAATTTTTTTGGAGACGTCAAAATGTATGGTCTTATTTAATTCGTTCATACGTTCTTCCCTCTTCCTCTTGCTCCAGTTTCCAATTTCAAATTTCATTAATCCCTGTATAGTTTATTAAATCCGTTAAGACGGCGTTGTGCCATGAGAATATGTCGAATTTGGCATCACCTCTTTTTTTAAATTAATTCCATATCGTTCGATATGTGTTGGCTTCAATCCAAGACGTGTTTTTCGACAATCATCTATCAAACGCAGCCGATACCGGTTTTATTTCGATCGTTTAGGCAAGTTCATAAATCATCATGGGCTTCATACATCAGACGATCTTGTTTGTACGTGTTTTACTCAAAAAAAAAAAATAATGTAATATGGGAATTCATTCGAACCCTCGAAGGAGTGAACTCTGAGAACTTCTTTGCGGTGACTGTCAAAATACATGGAAACTTTGACGGCTGTTTAAAAAGTTCTCAAAGTTCACTAAGTTCGAGGTCTGAATGAATACCCATAAAATATAAAAATAAATATTCGTTTAAGACTGTTTTGTGGGATAAATATAGTCAAGAACTTACAGATAAGACATTAGTTGTGTCTTGGGATTTCTAAGCGCATCGCTATGCCACGGAGGGATCGAATACGTGCAGATTTAATATATTATATTAAAGTTCATGAATTTCAATTCAATTAATTGATTTTCAACTGATTGCCTAAATTCCGATAGGGGAGTGCCACTGTTGTTGCGCCCTACTTGTTATATATGGGACGCAACAACAGTGGCATTCTTCATTTGAGACCATCCGTTGTTGGGTACACTTTAACCAATAAAAGTTTTATTTTTTTCTCATAGTAGATAACCGTGTTATCGAGTCCAGACGTAAACAAAAGAAAACATGTATATATACATACATACAAAGCGGATGTTTTTAAGGAAATAATTCCAAGCGTCCCCAAAGCTAAATAAGTATTTCAAGGTTGATAGGGATGGGTAAAACATAATGAAAATAAATTTTTCACATTTTCAACAAAGGCGACACAAGTCAAAAACACTCATTTTCGATTTTACACATGATAAGTGCTCACCATGCACTTCCTTACTTAGCTCAACTAGATTTTAATTAGTTATTGTTAAGTTATTTGAAGCGGAGCCGCGAATAACGTTTTAAGGGTCACATTTTTTTAACCCAATTTTAGGACTTTCGTTTTCAATAATCCTCATGCCCTTTAAGCTATCCAAAAAATATTGTTATTGGGTCAACTCTTGGACATTTCTCAATTCTTTGGAAACTTAGAGACGCGAAGTGGCCTTGTAAGTACTGAATGGCATGGCAAATTTGCAAAAATATATTAAAGTTATTCGCGGCTCCGTTTCAATTGTCGCTTAAGCCCCTTGCTGCTTTATTTTTCGACGGAGATGTGGGAATATGTGTGTATTTATTTCATATGTGAAAAGGTGTTAAGGCTTTAAGAGGTGTGGGGGAGCATTGTTGCCCGTTTAGGGGTTTCGCCGCTAGATTTAGGGTTTTTCCAACTTTTAGGCGGCGGTTTAGGGGAAACATGATGTTTAGGGAGAACAAATTTGCCTAGGAGAATTTTAGGGGCTTATGATATGTTAATATACGTATCACAAGAAATGATGTCGAAGTTTAATCTGTTTGATATACAAAATCTGTCAACATTGTGTTGTTCTTTCCGAAGTAAGTATGTTCAAATTCGAATACTGTATTCCCTTTAAGGGAAATTCGAATCTGGGTGAGGAGTTGTTAGAGAACTACCTGGCAACAGTGTGGAAAAGTAGTAACGATTGTTATGTCCAATTGAGGTGTCTTTTCAGAAATTTCACTTAAACATTTAACTTACGCATTCTGATGAAAGCGGTCTCCGGAGTTTTCAACATGCTCAGTTGTTTAAGCTGTGAGTTAAGACCGTTAACGTGAGATCGGGGTTCAATCCCTGCTGGCGGCGAGAATTTCTGGATTGTTTTTTTAAATAATTACAATTTTTTTTTATTGTTATGATGATAGTTGTGGCTCTAGAATAGCTAATTTAATGTTGAAATCCTTTTTGACAAGATAAATTTATGCTACAGTTACGATGTCGAAGACCAGCAAAATCCATCGTTATAACCGGTATCGCTATATCCGGTACAAGCGAATACGAAGAAGTTAGTAATAGTTCCAAGCCTAGCAATTGTCCTAAATGTTCATCGCTAACGATAATCACAATAACGGCATCGTTGTAAGGCGCATTTTACTGTATCAGTATATTTGTTTTAAAGATCGTAGGTACGAATTAAAAAGTAAAAAAATTTTACCAAAAAACCGATCCTTGAGTTTTCTCGAACATGCACAATGTGCGCGCTCGATTGAAATGCCCTCGCAGGAACTTACTATGAGTGCGGTCAATGCCATCTTATCAGATCATAGCGGTACCTAAATATAAGGTGCAGTTGTATGATTTTATAGTCAACCAAATTTTCTCCTAAATTTTTAAGATTTTAATTTATTTAATATTTTTTTAATGGTTCATTTTCAAGCAAAAAATTTTGCAACCATAAGCTCAAGTGAGCGTTTTGACAAACTAAATTAAATTCGTTCGTTTAGCGTAATGGTTAAGACGTTCGCCCAGCGAAGTGGTGGTCTGCGGTTCAAGGCTCGGCCGAGGCGAGAAAATTTAAAGAGATGAAAGAGAAAAAGATTTAAAAAGAAACAAATAAATAAATAAAAAATATAATAATTTAATAAAAAAAAAAAAAAAACTATTAATAAAAGAAGGTAAAAAAAGTCAAAGCAAAAAATAAATTTTTTTTCCCCAGTCGCTGGTGACAGTTGATTTAACCGCGAGACAGTTATATCAACCATCAGGTAGTTATATCCCTATTGACTGTATTTGTACTGTTGAATCGACCGCTACTACACATAAGCTAAGAATTAACGGTGAACTCGGTTATTTTAACCTGCTTTTTCAGTTAATATAACTACCTTTTTCTCTCGGTGTATGTATAAACAAATGATGTCCGAAGTTTATTGTGTTTGATATACAAAATCTGTCAAATTTGTTGTTGTTCTTTCCGAATTAATTTTTTTAAATTTCGAATATTGTATTTTTAAGGGGGAACATTTCGAATCTGGGTGAGGAGTTGTTTTATGGGGAACTACCTGGCAACACTGTGGGGGAGTAACGATTGTTCGGTCCAATTGAGGTGTCTTTTCAAGAAATTTTTTTAAACATCTTTTCCTTACAGATTTATGATGAAAAGCAGTATGTTGAAATGCAATATTTGAAGAAAAGTTAAAAAATTTTTTCTGCGATTCCTACGCTCTGTATTGTCTAAGATAACAAAAAATTAAAATCTTTTGGTAAGATCATTAGTTAATCTATAAAATGACTCCAAATTTTTTTTATTTAGTAAAATTTTAAAATTGTCATAATTTTAATGTTGAAAATCCTTTTTTTTGACAAAAGATAAAAATTTATCTACAGTGAAAATCGGTTATAACGATGTCGAAGGGACCAGCAAAAATCCATCGTTATAACCGGTAATCGCTATATCCGGTACAAGAAATTAAGAAGAATTAGAATAGCGAAGCCAAATTTACCTAAAATGTTCATCGCTATAACCGATAATCACAATAAGCGGTATCGTTGTAACCGATTTTTACTGTATTAGGTATATTTGTTTTTATAAGATCGTAGGTACGAATTAAAAAGTAAAAAAAAATTTTTTACCAAAAACCGATTTGAAGTTTTTTTCTCGAACATGCAGAATGTGACGCGCTCGATTGAAATGCCCTCGCAGGAAACTTACTCTGGGTGCGGTCAATGCAGCTTATCTTATCAGATCATAGCGGTAGCTAAAATGAGTAAGGTTGCAGGATTGTATGATTACACTATGCACTACGACTACCCCCAATATTCTTTACATCAATTATATTAAATTAGAAGTGAAAAATTTGATTTCATACACTCAACATATTTTGCTGTTGCTGAATTAACCGAGTTTCTAAATTCCACGACGTATTAAGTGATCAGATTTAAACATTGAATTTTCGATATCATTCAAACACTTCAAGCAATTATTTCTTCTAAATAACTTAGTCATATGCCTGCACTTCTATAGTTTGATTGCGAGTTCTAATGAAAAAGTCATTTCAGCGACATGATTAACACCATATCATTCTTAAACTGAGCAAAACGAAAGGGCAACGCACCAACCAAACGTAATGCTATTTGAACATTATTTCCCCAAGTGGCATCGGTTTTCAAAAAACTTTTATGCAAATGTTCTTCACTCAGTCGTAATAAAGCTTGTTGCGATTTAAATTTTGTTGGCCCAAACGCACTTGGCACGACAATTATCAAAAGATAAAATTATAAAGAAGTCTTTTTTAATGCTTACGGGAAAGCTGTTTCTTATATGGATATATTTTATTTCTCATGTATATATATATATATATATATATATATATGTATATATATATCTATATCTATATATCTACAGATATATATATAATATAATATATATTCACATAAATTATGCGTTACTCGCACAAACACATATGCAGCGCATAAACCGTTCAACTCAGCCCTCAGCTCGGATTTTCCCATAGCGTTCATATTATTGCTGGGTTGGACGCATGCGTGTGTATGTACCTGTTTGTCAGCAGCCATTATAAAATAGGCGGGGTTTAGCTTGATAAGTGACAGTAGCGCTGGTGGTGGCGGATTCAACACTGTAAAAAAGAGTATCACTGTTGCGTATTAAATTAGAAAGGAGTTCCTTCCTCCTTTCTTTGGTTCATAGGATTATTTAATTGCTTAATTCATATAAAGTATTGGAAAATTCTTCATGAATATCCAGAGCTTCAAGCTGGTAATGTTAACACTGTGAGCATGAGATGGTTTGTGTCAATCTTTCCAAACATTTTATGGCCCGGTGTTAATCATTCATATTAAACGACGTTTGCTACTTTTCCATTAGAAGTCAATTGAATAATTATTTTTTGTAAATATATTTTATTACAGTCGGTATATTATCTAATCGATGAAGACATCAAGCTATGTTTAACTACTTTCAACGGCCTTCGTATATCAAAGTATGAAAAAAGGACCGCACACACCGTGACAAATGCAGTCCTAAATTGACAGAAGTGCATTTTGAGTATTTAAAATTTATTTTAATACAATCAAATGAGTGCGTAGAGTTTTTGATTAAATGAAAGGATTAAAATATTCTTCTTTGCCTGCGAATTGAATTTTTTGTGCAAAAATTTCGATACGTACATTGCTTTATGAAATCAGACCCATGTACATGTACCTTCGTTTCAAAAATATGAAAATAATGGTTTGTTAAAATTTCGTTTTATTTTTCACTATACTTTAAGAACTTAGTTAATAGATTTCACGATATTTTGATGACTTGTCTTCCAGTGTGTGGTCTAAAAGAAAACAAAAACAATTTTTCCTTAAATATGGCCGCTTTTTCTTGATTTCATGCTCCAATTGATCCAATAGTGCAGCATCATGTGAATCCAATAATACAGTCGAAAGAACCTCATTAGCCGATTTTACAGCCTTCTACTTTATCGGTGCAATTCCACGATCATTGAGTTGGTTGATTTTTGAATGACGGCTCCATGTTTCATCAACCATTATTATCCAACGCGGAAAATCATCTACTGCATGACGCCCTCAAGTGGGCAATCGATCTCAACTTCACTAGCCGGATATTCAAACCAATATCATGGACATTGCTGATCATTTGCACAGTATCCACCTCACTGTATAGCGCTTCCAAACTTAAATTAAACGGCCTACTGCGCCAAAAATTTTCATGGTGTCTTTTGAAAAATTATTGGTAGTTAGGTACGCAGAAAAACTTCCCATCGGATGGATGGTAACACTTGTTTAATCCGCTCTGGTAAAACTTCATTGCTGAATGGTTCCACATATTTTCACTGTTTATTTTATTACACCCGACAAATAGTGTGTGCCAGGGGTATATTGGGTTTGTGTGTAACATCCAGAACCAGTCGAGATAGACCATAAAAAATGTATATGGAAATGATCAGCGTCACCAGGAGATTCGATTTAGACATGTCCGTCCGTCCGTCTGTCCATCTGTCTGCTTACAGTTTTCTAATCGAAGGAGTTGAGAAAATTCGGTATGCGTGTTAACGGGGACATGAGTTCAACAATTTCGAGAATGGACCCGATCGGACCATTTTTAGGGGTACCTCCAGTACTAGTATTTCAAAATATTCTAATGAAATTTGACATTTGAACATATTGAAAGGCAAATAATGTGATTTTAAAAAATTATAATGGTGGGCATAAGGGCGTTTTTTGAAAATTGTTTCCTGAACCCGACATTCAAATGGGACTTAAACGAATTTTGGCACTTATGGCTCCTTTGTAGCCATAAAAATCCTCTCCAAAAAATCCCTCTTGATCGGTCCATTGTTAAGGGTACCTGCAGTACTAGGGTATGCCACAGATATCCCAAAACTGCCCCAAAAACTGACTTTTTTGAAATATTTGAATGAAATTTAGAATTTGAGCGGAATTTAAACCTCCGAATGGAAAGTTGGTATATGGGTACGGTGACCATAAATTGAAATTGAAAAAACAGAACAAAAATATTGTTTTTTTAGTCTTCAACTTAGTTTATTTCAATATTGTACGAGATTGTAACAGAACGGACCTTTCAAACGGTCCAAGGATAATGATGATCGAATTTGGACATTTTCGCTATTTTCCACTAAAAAAAAAATACGCAGAACAAGCGCCTAAAAGACAGAACACCTCTGCTAAAAACAGATATGATGGTCACCGTATATATGGGGCCCTTTTGGCCTTAAAATCTGTTGAATAATCTCTTTTTATGGTTCCGTTTTTTGGGCGTGTTTTAAAAATTATTTAAACATGTGTGTCTGTGTCGGGTATTGTATTGTCAGTCCCGCCTAACTATAACACCTTAAGGGGAGAAGTGGCATGAAAGAGCCAGTTTACTAAACATAGCCAAAAAAATTTATTTTTAATGAAAGAAATTATGATTTTTCTTTCTCATATTAATATTTATTTATTAACCTACGTAATTGCATCCAAAAAAATCTCAAAGCCCATACAAAAATTGATGAAATATTCATTTTTCAAAAATATATCCTTTGGCTCTTTCATGACATTTCGGTATTGAAAGAGCCACTGAAATTTATGAAAGAACCAGTCTGTATTATAAAGTGTAATTGTGAAAATAATGCTAAATAATGATTACGAACAGTTAAACGTTCCGTCAACGTTCAATATTTTAATTTTTATTAAAATTAGAAACATGTCTTGCAAAAGAAATTTAACTTTCCTTTAATGCGACAGGATTCATGAGACCACCCAGAACAGATTTTGCATGAAAACCAATATTGATCACTATTTTCATATGTTTTGCCGCAAACTACGCTATCATCAGCATTCTTATTTGGTTTGGAATTTGCCTTGCTTCGAACAAGCGTTGTGTTAAGTTCAGCCGATAAAGTCAGAAGAATCGGTTTTTATAGACTGTTTTGAAGCCATTTTCCTAGTAATTTTTGATTTTTTGCATTAATCTGTTTCTCGTTCAAATTTGTACTTTCAGGACAGCCAACTCTTTCAATGTCCATTCACTCGGCTCTTTCATATCTTACCTTTAAAATAACTATATTATCAAAAGTTTTGCAGCTCAGTTAAAAACTCAAATAGACAAAGAATGTAGAAAAACATCCAAGCTTTCAGATTGAATATGTTTAATCGTTGATTTTCAAATTTCGGAGCAATTATTGTTTCTTTACAAATTACCCGCCATTTTTTTTTTCATATACTATAGGCAAGCGTAAGGTTCTACATGATTCTTCATCAAATCGCAAAGCCAGAACAATGTCGTAGGTCCTCGCTCATTTACGTTAAGTTTTTCATTCTGACATAATTTTTAGGGATTCTTACATCGATTGAACTTACTTGTATTTCAAAATCTGTTCATAGGATCCCTTTCGCAAAATTAGAAAATTTCGTTTAAGGGGCCCACAAACATTTCAACAAATCCATCAACCTATTCAAATCGATATAAAATTTCGTGTCTGTAGCTTGGTTGGCAAACAGATTGTGATCAGTGGCGAGGTGGGCCTCGCTCCCAGAGGGAGATCGCACGAAATCAATTGATTGAACCACTTAGAAGGACTTAGGGGCCCCGCATAACCATATTTAAGCATGAATCACACTCCGATGTATGCTTGGAAATTTTAGATCACTTCCTCTCCTCTCTCTCCTTTCATCAACAAACCCCAGACAGAAATCTGATGCTAGAAAATGTCATCAGTAATCTCACCAGTGCTGTTCCTGTACTTCATTCCCATAGGCCATTTGGAATTCAGTAGAATGTTAGTTTTACTTAAGTGAAATTCTTCTGCCGAGGCTTAGTAGGATAAAAGAGAGTTTCCTCCACTCAAGAAAAAGTGGCGCAGTTCCCAATACAATTTCTATAAATAGACGTTTCGAGAGAAGGGAATTAACGGGCCCCTCAAAATAGTTTTCCCATTACCTCATCCTTCGACTCGGGACGTCACTGTCAGTTCGCGCACAAATGTCTCAAAAATGTCAAAATGTCATGCATGTGACTTTTCTGCTGGGTTAATACGAAACAAACACATAAGTATCTAGTTCTGGTAACAAATTTTACATATGAAAAGGATCAGAATACAGGCGCGAAGGCAGGGGGCATATGGATGTTTGAGTCCCCCGAAATATGGAATGCTTAAAAAATTAATGCAGTCCTGTGGAACAAGCTTTCAAGAAAGTATGGGAAATTGGGGATGTGATAATAGATAACTCTTAATCCAAAACAGAAAATAAGCGACAATAAAAGCCTGAAAATAAAATACCCGACACAGGTCCATGCATTTGTTTAAATAATTTTTAAAACACGCCCAAAAAATAGGATCATCAAGAAAGAATATTCTAGAGGTTTTTAAAGCCATAAGGGGCCCTATTTCCAACTTTTGTTCAATTTATTTATGAAAAACGTCCGTTTGCCACGCCCGCTTTTCCAATTTGTTTGAATTCTAATCGGAGGCTTAAATATACGCTCAAATTCTAAGTTTTATTCAAATATTTCGAAAAAGTCCGATTCTTGGGCAGCTTTGGGATTTGAGATTTTTGGGGAGGACACACAGAGTGTGTCGGGTATAATTATATTACATTAGCCACTTTGGCTTATAAGAAAATTTTCACTGTCAAAAGCATTGCAAGTGAATTGTCTAGGCTAAAAACAGCTTCGTTCAATAGCTTTTTCGGATGACGACTTATCTCAACGACTTATTTCATGTGAGCGCTGATAATGAAGTTCTAGTTCCGAAGGCAACTAGTTCTAGTCCTGGAAATCCGAAAATAAACCCAGAAAAACGACAAAAGGAAAAGTCACGAATATATACTAATTCCCCGAAGCTCGAATGGGAAAAATAAAACTTTGATGGGACCAAGCTAGAAAAAATTCATTTTAAGCAAATAGAAGAGAATACTTTAATTCGAATTGTCAATGTATCTTCGAAAATATTCAAAATTATTGAAAATTTTTAATGCAATTGTCAATAGTTATTAAGATGGAAAAAACCTTCAAGAATAAAATATATCGCTTCTTTAATTTTTTTGCCACTGGAAAATTTTCCGTACATCCTCTCTACTTTCCCCTAATAACCTAACAATAAATAATTTTTTAAAAATATCCGCTCAATATATCCTGCCAATGACAACAAACTGGATCGATATATCGACTGGTTTTTACCTTACCCAGTAAAAAGTATATGGAGTAATACCAAAATCGAGCATTGGAGGACCAATGACTTCTTCATCCATTCAGAGTTTAAGCAAGAAAACGAAAGATTTCCTTCTTTTATATAAAAATCGCGTATCTATATTCTGGAAGAGCGTTTCCTATTGACAAAGGAAAATCTGACTAATCGAGCTGTAAAAGAATGAATCTATTTTTATTTTCAACTCAAATGATTTCAAGGATTTGGAATGAAATCATTTCAACCAAAACTTTGCCCCTGAGAAGCCTGGGAATGATAGATGTTAGATTGTAATGTTTCCTCGCATCAAACCTCTCATCCTATATAGCTTTTGCAATTTTGCTGAAAATCTTTTATTTTTAATCAAACAAGACAATGAACAGTAAGCCTTTTTTCTCTTTCATCGCCTTTTATTATAATTAATTCACAAGCTACTTAAGTTCCGTTGGTGGTCAAACTTAGAAAACAATTTTCATAAGTCAAAAGACAAATCAAAACAAAACAAAAGGGACAATGCTCAGGCCCGGCGAATGGTGTGGGTAGTATGGGACTACTACCCAGTCCGATTTTTAGGGTATAGGTAATTACCCACTCCGAAACTTACTCAAAATTTCTAAAGAAAAATTTTTTGTAAAATCTTCTAAAAAAAAATAGAGCTACATTTTACTGTACAAGCGTCCGCAATGCCGAAACGTAAACGAACATACAACAAACAACCAAAGAGCTTCGATATAAGCTTCCATTTTTTTATATTGTGTGTTATATGCAGCGATCGGCAGTAAGAATATTTTCAGCAATATTATAGGGACTAATTACTGATTGTCCAAAAATTTTAATTATTTTATTCTTGATTGTTGAATAAAAAGAAATCACAAAACGGAAACATAAAATTTCTGAATAATGAAAAAATTGATCATTCAAATTCAAAAAATTCGGATTGAAAATAAAAAAATATAATATATTTTTTTATATTTATATAATATAATATATATAAATATAAAATATAAAAGTCGAGATATCCCATTAGAAATTGGTATGGAAATAATCAGCGGTTCCAGGAGATTATATTAGGACATGTTTCTAAATATATATATTTGGTATAGTCTATCTCGACTGGTTCTGGGTGTTACACACAACCACACAAATACATTATATCCTCGACACAGAGTGTCAGAGGTATAAACATGTCCTAATCTAATCTCCTGGAGCCGCTGATTATCGTTAAAATTCGAATTTCACGACCATCAAAAAAAAGGTGGCCCACTTGAGAAATTTTCACTCATATTCTATTAGAAATTGAGTTATATGAGTTGCACTGTACCACAGTAAGGATTTCTATTTGTTTCTTTTTTATAAACTAAGGAGAACATTTTTTTAATGTTTTTAACAAATTGTATTGTTATAATAAATGAAGTAAAAAAATTTTTTGGCTCTGTCGCATGGTGCCATGACTACTACCCACTCCGATTTTTGGTGTTCCGCCGCGCCTGACAATGCTTCCTTGCTGTTTTCGATAACGCAGCTTATGTAAACTGTTGTATAAAATGATATAGTGTATCCATTATGTCAGTAAGGAATTTTCGACTCAACTTACTTTTTTTTGTACTCGAACGCTTTTTTTCAAACCAAAGCTGTGAAAAGCAATCAAAGATAATCTTCCAATGTTGAACAAAATATCTGAAGAGCAACGCATTTGAGCTACGAAATAGTCAAGAAGACCCATATGAGAAAGGAATTATCAGCACACTAAAGAATTCGAAACAGTAACAGAATTGAAAAGATGGAGAGCGCTGTTGGCATCAGGGGAATTCCATGCAAAACGGTCCTCTTGGTACCGCCCCTCGCATCCATACTGTTGGTAAAAGTTTTCAAAACTCTAGATCCTTGAGAATCACTTACTTTTTATTTTTATGTAGCACCGACACATCTCTGTGTCGAGGGTATTTGCGTTTGCTGTACGTTCTTGTAATCACTCAGCATAATACACGTTGCTAGCATTCGGAGATAATTACCGATACAATTAATATATATAGAAATGATCAGCGCACCATGGAGATATCGATTAATAACATGTCTCGTCGCTAACTGTCTGTCTGTCTGTCTCGGTCTGTCCGATCTGTACTGTTTGTATACAAGTATTTCTTATCGATAGGATTGGCTATCTCGACGAAATTGGATATGCGTTTCTCACGGGCTCATTGAGTAACAGTGTTCGAGCAATTGACTCCGATCGCAACCATTTTTAGGGGTACCTCCAGTACTAGGGTCTGTCATGAAAATCACAAAAACTGCTCTAAAACCGATGTTTTCTCAAGATATTTTGAATGAAATTATGATATTTGATCATATTCTAAGGTCCATTGTATATGATTCCAAAAACATATGGAAATAATGGGTTCGTGCAAGAAGGGCGGTTTTCGAAAAAATTGTCTTCATAACCTCTGAAATTAATGGGACTTGAACAAAAGATGACTTTGTAGTCATTAACATCCTTCCCAAAAATTTTTTGATTGTCCATTTTTAGGGTACTCAGTACTAGGGTCTGTCACAAAAATCCAAAAACTGCCTAAAATCAGACTTTTTCGAAATATTTTAATGAAACTTAGATTTTGACTTTATTTTAAGCTCCGATTATAATTAAGCAAAAATTGGAGAAGTGGGCGTGGCAAGCGGGCAGTTTTCTAAAGAAATTTACAAAGTCAAATGGGCCCCTTATGCCTTAAATAACTCTTAATATGAAAAACTATTTAAACATGTATGTCTGTGTCGGGTATTCTATTGCCAGGCTGCCTGACATAAGCACCCTTACTTTTTAAATTTCAGCTTAAACCCAAAAGTTCTTATTTTTCATTTTATTTTGCTAATAGACTTCAACCTTCTTTTATCATCTCAAATGCATAAAATAATCATCGTACTTCTTATTTTTTAATGTCCGTAGGCAGTAGCGTAATTTCACCTTGTGGGGCCCGGGAGAATTTTTTTTCGGGATCCCTCCTCTACCGATATCAAATTAAAAAAAAGGACTAAAATGGATAATAATGTTTTTTATTTTAAATATAAAATGTCCGTAGGCAGTCGCGTAACTATCGGGGGTGTTAGGGGTGACATTCTCACGGGCCCCTAACCCAGGGGGCCCCACGCACCTGTGTCAACTAACTTTGTCAACCGAAAGATATTTTAAAATATCGCACTAAATTTGTCTCTACACTTATTATTGTTGGAAACGGTCGTTATCCAATGCGAACTGGGCTCTAAACAAGAATGCTCGCAACCGAGCTAGCTTGATGATACGCAAGGCTAAGAAATAATGTTTTCATAAGAAGCTTGATTGCTCACTTGACTCTAAATCATTATGGAGGATCCTACGCCAGTTGAACATTCACAAAAAGGCTCATTCTACCTTTTCTCTGAATCCAAATGATCTCAATAGTTTTTTCTCTAGTCCCATCTCTACACTCTCTGAATGGAATAATTCCACGCCTGAAGGACGTGATCATATTCTGAGCCCTCTTCGATTTGTCCCTATTTCGGAGGAAGATGTCGCAAGATTTGTATTCCAAATCAAAAATAATGCGGTTGGTGAAGACGGCTTGCCGATACGTTTTATTAATTTGATTCTTCCTTATATCCTTAAACCACTAGCTCATATTATAAATCACTGCATTTCATCCTTGAAAGTTCCTTCCTCCTGGAAAAATGTGGTTGTTATACCCGTACCCAAAAAAGAGCATCCGACGGAGCTTTCTGACTACCGCTCAATTGCTATACTCCCGTGTCTCTCTAAGGTACTTGAAATGGTTATCTTTGAACAAATAAATGATCATTTAGATGCCTATACTCTTCTATCTCCGTTGCAGTCTGGTTTTAGGTGAGGGCATAGTTGTTCCACCGCTATTTTTTAAATAACCAACAATATCCGTACCGCCTTTGACAGTGGCTCAATAACCTTGCTGGGCACACTTGCCTTCTCCAAGGCCTTCGAGCGCATTGACCACTTGATCCTCTTAAGGAAATTAAAGATAGCCTTCAAGTTTGATGACTCTGCAATCTCCGTTATGGCATCCTAACTATCGGGTCACACCCAAAAAGTAAAAGTTGGTTATATGTATTCTGACAGCATCAATATAAATTGTGGCGTTCCCTAAGGGTCGGTCCTTGGGCCGTTACTCTTCTCATTATACATTAATGATTTACTTTCAGTTTGTAAAAATGTAACTGTCCATGCATATGCGAATGATGTTCAAATTTATCTTTTAAGACCTGTGGGGCTCATTGAGGACCTTTGCTGCAGATTCAACGAGGAGAGATCCTCACGAATTAATTCCTGGGCAAATATTAACAGGCTTACTTTGAACAGTAAAAAATGCTTTGTTGTACCGATACCTAGACGTCCAATGCCTGCACCCAATATTCCACCTATATATGTACATTGGTGAGTCTCAGGTTCCGCTAGTTAGTAAATTAGTTAACTTGGGTTACCACATGAACTCTGCTTTCACGTGTGTTGACCATATTAACGCAGTGGTAAAAAAGGTATTCTTCACTCTTCGTTGTCTAAGACAAACAAAAATGTATGTGCCGCAGCAGACCAAAATGAGCCTGGTAAAGCAGCTTATAGTGCCATATATAAATTACGCCTCGCATGTGTATGGTATACTGGACTCTATATCCCTGCACAAATTGTATGTCGCGATCAATTATACCTCTTGTTACGTATTTGCTTGAGCAGATTTGACCATGTGAGTTGCTGGAGTAGACAAATATTGGGATGTACCTTAGAAAATTTTATGACAGCGAATAATCTGATATACCTTCACAAACTCATCTACAGTAAAACGCTTATTTATTTATATGAAAAACTTAATTTTGTCCAATCAGAACGCTTCGTTAAGCTAAAGTCAACGAAGTATAACTATTTAATATCCTCTAGATATTTTTTCGTTTAATGCCATCCGTGAATGGAATTGTCTGCCGAACAGCATAAGCAACATAGTCGAAGGCAACCTATTGAAGAAAACGCTACTGCAATATTTCGCCAACAAACGCACTAGTCTTTCTACTTTTCTCTTTTTCTCTTCCTGTCTACCTCGCTCCTCTATGTCATTTGATCTCATTTAATTTCATATCATTACTCTTACAAGCTATACTTTAATCCATTTGTATGTCTGATTTAAGTTGAGCATGATAAATTGTTGGAATGTACAAAAAAAGAATTAATTCTTAATGTACTAATTGTAAACAAACAATAAACAATAAACAAACTTTTCGAATCAAAATCTCGATACATTTAGGTGTAGTCTTACCTATTAATACGTTTTTATATTTAAAATAAATATTATTTTCCATTTTGGTCCTTTTTTTTTTAATTTGGCCCCCGAAAAAAATTCTGCCGGGCCCCACAAGGTGAAGTAACGCCACTGTCCGTAGGTATATAAAAAAGAGGTTTTGAATCAGAAAAATCCAAACTATTTTGACCGTTTTAGCAGGGGCGTAGCAAGTAATTTTGGCGCCTGTGGAATATGGGGGCACAATGAATGAAATACCGCCCTAAGTAGACAGACCTTGATAAAAATCCAAATATATTTTGGCGTTCCTTTGAACCTCACACTCAAAAGCCATAGTCAAAAAGACAAGGAGATTTCCAACTGTTTTAACCTCGCGCATTGTAAAACAACAAAAACAAGTAAGGGTGTTATAGTCAGGCGAGCCTGACAATAAAATACCCGACACTGACACATGTTTAAATAATTTTTTTACCACGCCCAAAAACAGGACCACTAAGTAAGAATATTCAAGAGGTTTTTAGGGCTATTAGGGGCCCCATATACCAACTTTTGTCAAATTTCTTTATGAAAACCGTCCCTTTTCCACGCCCACTTTTCCACTTTTTTTGCAATTCTAATCTGAGGCTTAAATATACGCTCAAATTCTAAGTTTCATTGAAATATTTCGAAAAAGTCCGATTTTGAGGCAGTTTTGGGATTTTTGTGACAGACCCTAGTACTGGAGGTACCCTTAATAATGGACCGACCAGGGAAATTTTTTGGGAGTATGTTTACGACTTCAAAGGAAGCATAAGTACCAAATTTCGTTTAAGTCCCATTTGAATTTCGGGTGTAGGGGACAATTTTGAAAAAAACGCCCTTATGCCACGCCCACTATAAAAATTTTTGGAAATCGTATTACTTGCCTTGAAACATGTTCAAATATCGAATTTCATCAAAATATGTTGAAAAACTTCGATTTTAGAGCAGTTTTTGTGATTTTCGTAACAGACCCTAGTACTGGAGGTACCCCTAAAAATGGTCCGATCGGGTCCATTCTCGAACTTGTTCTTACTCATGTCCCCGTGAGCATGCATACCAAATTTCATCAGGATAGCTCAACTTTTTCGATAAGATAACTGTATACAGACAGACGGACAGACGGACAGACAGACCGACGGACATGTCTAAATCGAATCTCCTGGTGACGCTGGTCATTTCTATATATATTTTGTATGGTCTATCTCGACTGGTTCTGGGTGTTACACACAACCACACAAACGCAATATACCCTCGACACAGAGTGTGTCGGGTATAATTATATCTGGATCACGTGTAGTTATTAAACTGGAGCCACTAACGCACTAACCGGCTTTTTTGGATCTACACCGCTTTGTTAAAAAATAATTTCAAAAATGTCTCAATGTTAATTCATTGTTAATACATAAAGCTTTAATACTACACCAAAATAATGACTCTCGCCGCAGAATCAATGATGTTCAAACCTAAAAAATCAATAGGCACTTGGAGTTAGGACTGAGGCACTTTTGCGACATGTTCAACTTATGTAATTCATTCTGGCTCGTTTTCGAATAACTATATTTAGAACAATTAAGAATTGTATCGCCTTTGACATTTTCAAAGCTCAAAAGAGTTTTTTTTGCGAAAATTTTTTTCCAATTTTCAAATGAAAAAAAATTCCATTGAAGTTCCCCATATAAATTTACTTCTTTCGTTTATGTGGCAGGACTTTTTGTCAAAAAGTTGAGCAGTGTCATAATTAATATGTATATGTATATAATGAATTTGTAATAATTAAAATTTCTATACGGCATTTGACAGTCCATTTCATTCAAATTTATTTATTGAACCAGCAGCGCATTTATAAAAGCTAAGCTTTACTAAATCATAACTATGTGCAGTTTCACACAAGCAAGATTGTGCCCATATTGATGAAGGATAAAGCATCATTTCGCTGCTGGTTTTACCGGGTGTTCGCATATGAGGATGTATGAAAAACAGTGGAATACAAAAATTTATTGGGAAAACGAAATTGTAGTTAAATTTTTAAACGGCTCAAATGTGAGCTGTGTGTGAAAACGGATTGTCGCGACACTCTGCGCCATCTTCGGTTAAAAGATTGGAATCTTTACAAACATTTAGAAGGAGAAGTGTGCACCAAAATGACAGCAGATGGCGCTTCATAATATTTCAATCTTATTTGACTCTTTGAATGGATATAAGAGAATGTTTTGCTTTTAAGAGATGTATGAACACATACAATCGCACTGAGGCTTACTTGTGTGTGCGTTGTTTTTGATTGTGTGCTCATTCAGTTTAAAAAGTTATTTTTACGGAAAATGCATGCTCGTACGGGGGAAAAATCATATGTAGCTGAGGAATATAATGAAATATATAATTGTATACATTTGTATAACGGTATTTTCTAGTTAGAACATTGTAAGCCTTCATTGCATATTAACATTCGGATAGACGTTTCGAAATGCACAAAAAGCTGATGAGTTAGATTTTTGAAACTATGCAGTTGTCGAAAGCAGTTTATATAAAATGCTTGCTAGGTGGCGCGAAAAGAGATTCTCTGGCAGTAGGATAAATATCACCCATAGCTGTTAAATAACGATTAATAATCGTAGTCATTAGAAATTACATTATTTTTATTCAAAAGCTTAAATAATTGTTTAAGTACGATTCTTTTCGGATTGGCACAATTATCAAATGATAAAGCTTTTATCAATATCAAATTGCAGTCACGATTACTTTGGATTGATAAAAAATATCAAAAGTAATCAAATAACTAATCCGACTACTTTTACAGATTATTTTGATTAATTTTACAATTTTTGTCTGTACATCAATATACGATGGTTTTAGCTCAAAAAGTTTAAGGCCTCGATTTTTTCGATGATGAAATTGAAATAAATGGTTGCCCACAAGACACATTTAAGCCCGAAGAGCCATCTCAAACTTTTCTGCTTCCTGAACGACAATTCAGGTGCTAAAATGATTTGGCAAAAGTATAACTTGTCAAAGGAACCACTTCTCTAATTGAGTACCTACAATCTTCGACATCCTCAGCACCAGTTGACAGACTGCTTTCTTTTGCCGGCACAGTAAATTCTGTAAGAAAGCGGCCATTCAAGCGGACTTTTCTTTTGAAAAATTAGTTTTAATGAAGTCTAATGGCGGTTCGGAGCAAAATTATGTTTTTAATGCGTTTTTTGTATGCATTTAAATATGTTTTGTTAATCACGCTTGTCGAAATTTCTGGATGCACAGTCAAAAATTCTAAGAATAATCAAAAAGAATAAAAAATAATCTTCGAAAATAGTCGGATTATTTTTTAAATATTATTTTTGATTTTTTTTCGCAGTCCCAAATCATAATAATTACCTATTATTTGATTACGAATAATCGTATTTAATTACTAACCAGAAATTTCTCACATAAATTCATTATAGGAGACAGGGGAGGGATGGGCATTCGCGTGGCATGGACATCCCCCTTCATTTCTGACCCGGTGGTGTACTTTACCGACCTGAATCACTGTTCCTCTATAGACTATCTGTCATTTCTGTCAGTTGCTAATTAAGGGCAGGTTTCATGGTTTTGCTCGGTCGAAGTACATTTTTTACTTCGCTTTCGGAGCGCAATAAAGACAAAACTTACGAAAGGTAAGTCCATTTTTCATTATATATCTATTATATATCTTATATTTTATATTTACTTATAGATAAAATTTAAATGTACTATTTTATACCTAAAAAAAACTTATGTTGAAAATGTATACAGAGGGAGCATTGGGTATTGGGTGATGTAAGGAAGGCATGTCCAATGCTCCCTTCTGTATATTGAGTAGAGGGAGACTTTTTAAAATTTCGCTTATTTTTAATTACATAAAGATACCGTTGAAATTCAAAACGAAGGGATCGCGACGCGGATTTTCTTAAATAATGGCGGATTCTGAGGGATCGTTTGTTGAAGAAATGTTATTAGAATATTCTATTATGGATAAAAAGTGGTTTATAGGCCATGCCCAAGTCTCCCGCAGGGTGTGTTCACAGCCTACCTCCCTCCCTCCTTATCGTAATCGCAGTTTAAGAACTATAATATAACCTTTAATTCAAAAATACGTAATTTCGATGACTAGTGCTGCCAACAAGTGAGTTTTTCAATTCAATCTTATGAGTTATTTAAGAAAACACAAAAATTTTTAAAGAAAAGATCTTATTTCATTCATATGATATTCGCAACAATCGATGAAATACATTTGTTGGTGTGTGGCGGCCCTCGAATGTTTGAAATTAAAAATAATTTTTGGTTTATATAATAACGATTACATTTATGTTTAAAAAAAAAATGCAATCGTGGACTTGTCTAATAAATCTAAACATAATTACTTGGGAAAGAAGGAAAAAAGATCGTAAATGGCGAGCGATCAACATAAAATATCCCGACTGAAAATTTCAAAGCAAATAGGAAACTCAAGAGTCTCAAGTGGCGCAAAGAATTCCACTTTAGGGTGGTTTTTAAGTATATAGGATTTCGACGGAAAAACATGATTACACGGATGAATTACTTAAAATGAACAAAATCGAAATCTCAATCTTTGTGGCAATAAAAATTTTTGTAGACGCGGAAAATATTCAAATCAATTTAAAAATATTCCTTATATTATTATCGACCTGTAAAATTTATTAAAGTCTTCACAAAAATTCTGTTCTACGGTTCAACTTTTTCAGATTTGGGGTGGCTCCTTGGAATCGTCCTTGGAATATATTTTAACTTAAGGTCAAAAGCGAACTACTCTTTGCATAAGCTAAAATGCGTTGCTATAAAAATTTTGGATATGTATTAATATCAGGGACGTAAACCGGTTTTGAACCGGAAAACCGCTTTTATCTGCTGATCATCCAAACCATTAACCGAACCGAAGTTTTTTACAAATGTTTGAACCGAACCGAAAACCGTACCCCTTTTTGTAAAGGTTCAGGGTTTCATTTTTGCCTGCCACCATGCACTGTGGTCGCTCCCATAGGCTAATTAATAAAAAATTCGAAGTCGATATTCTTATGAAATTAGTTTCGATATCATCTCTAATATGAGTAAAGCCTGAATTCCAATAGCGCATGAGCTGCAGGAAAATTTCAAATGTATGGAGACGCACGCACACGCACGATTTTCCCACAGCTCACGCGCTATTGGAATTCAGGCTTAACCCTGCTGGTGCCTTAGGAGCATTTGGTCCAAAATACAACTTTTTGAAGCCAATATCTGGAGATTGATGAAATATATTTACTTTCAACCACAATAATCTTCTTTTGAAGAGCTCAAATTATTATGTTGACTATATATTTTGTATGAAAAATGCACCGTGGCCAAATTGGTTCTTAAAGAATTTAGTGTAACTTTCTTAAGGTAACAGCAGGGTTAAGGTAACTTTTTATTGTGTAAATTTTAACCCTAAATGGTAAAAAATTGCATTAGAAGTGGGAGCACGTTTTACCAATTTTTTTTTAGTTTTAGAAATTCGCAAACCGATGAACCGAACCGAAACCACGGTTCAAACATGGTTCGAACCGCCAAACCGAACCGGGCAAATTTTCTACCCGCTTCACGTCCCTCATCAATATCCTGGCAGTTTCTGCTTCAAAAATTTGTTCTTCTCCCGGTAATTTTAGAAAAAGAAAATTTCTTATATGTATTAAATTTATAAAAACATTAAAGAAACAAACAAACGTATATCAAATATAATTAATTTCTAATCAGGCCTGCTGATAGCTTTTGTACACTTGTCACGAGGGCTAACAAAATTTTTCTTCTCACCCCGAACTGATATGATGACACATAACAGCTATCGATATAGTCGAGGTTGCATTAATTTAAAATTTAAAATACCACACAGCGTTAAGTAAGATCATTGTCTATGCTTTAACTACAAAGTTTAAAAGATTGGAAAGGCCCCAAAGGGGTCAGAGAATAAAACCGGGTCATCTTTTTATTCGAAAAATCTTTTTTTTTTTTTTGTATATTTCGCTAGGTGAACCTGTGTATGTGAAAAAATATGATTCAAATTCCCAGTATTAAAAATTAAAGCACATAATCGCCGATACCTACAAATAAAAACAAGTACACAACTTAAAACAATTGATCTTCATTGTCTTATAAGAAAAAAAAAAACTCTCAAAAAAGGTACAATTAATGCGTTCACATAAGAATAATCTCTTAATCCAACTTTATTCGAGATCTTGTTTTTGTTGTTCATCGATGTATCTTCTGCATATTTGTGCAAATACAATTGATTAATGCTATTTAAATTTTCCTCCTTTTTCCTTTAGTGTTGAGGATGAGTATTTGTCGTCTCAAATATTGTTAAAGTTATTTCATTACATAAGCAAACATATACGCTAACAATTCATAAAATTTGGAAAAAGTGTATATATTAATAATAAAAACGACCTCATTGTCATCACAAATGGACCAACGAGCTATTCTTTCCAACTACTATGAGACATTTGAGCTTGGATACATTTTGAAACTGATCGAAAACCGTAAAACAACAAAGTTACGCAAAGAGGTCTACTAATACTGCCATGGCGCCAATTATGATATTATTGTTTTTATCCTCTTTGGCTTATGAAGTTTCGAATAACTGACGCATGAACTGAAATTGAATTCGTCGGCAAAATTCTTCTTCCTTTCTTGATTCTTTGTGCAGAAGTGGAAATTGTAAAACATCCAAAAAGCTATCTGAAAATGGTTTCCATCCGCGTTTATGCTTAAGCTTGAGCATTCACTTAAGTACAAATGGCTCTCCGCAACTACGTACATTGTAGTTCGGCCTTGCTTTTGCTATTTCTTTTAGCTAAATGTTGATTTTTTATTTGCGAAAATGTACTTTTTCCATTACCTAAATTGAAAACTGGCAAAATTGCTTCAAATGGACTTTTGCACTGAGTGGTAGGTTTTGATGGCTATTTTTTACATGAGACGAAACGATAGTTGTAGTCAAAGCGGGGGGAAAAGGCGTACCCAAGAGTTAGATGATTGGTTGTCATTAACATGAAAGCAATTTGCAATACATATAGATACGTATACAAACCTACATATGTTCAATTAAAAATATAAGAAAATGTTGTAAGGAAAAAAAATCATGTACACCATTAGCCAGATATTTTATTTACAATTTTAATAAAATCAGAAATACCATTGCTTTCAATATGCCACACGCAATCTGAAAAATGGCTGTCGACTTTATCGGTCCAATTACCGATGCACTTGAGTCCACTTAGAGTAATTTTGAGCCGACATATAAACAAGTGCATATGTATATGATTTCGTTAGCGACGAAACAATTTTTACAGACTTACACAATCAAGTCCATGCTCAAAATAGTTCTTAAGGGCCACAGCCATTCGTAAGACAACAAATGTATGAGCCAAATTTTGCCAAGAGGTGTAATGCATACAATCTTTTTCACTAATAAATATTTAATGAACGATACCCGTAAGGAAAATTGCCCCCCAATTTCTATACCCGTGACAGCTCAACTCCTTTGTTGTGAAAACTTTAAAGGAGTAGACGGATTTGGATACAAAACGGCTATGGTACCAAAAAATGGCGCCGCTTCACCATACGATTCATGTATCAATGTGCCTACAAGGAAACCAAAACACCCTTGATACAGAATATTTATGTGTGGTAAAGAAAGAAATTACTGAGTTTGAAAAAAATCATGTTTTAATTTGAAGTAAGTGACCTACTTACTTCCTATATATATTACCTACAAGAATCAGTCCTCTACTATTTCGAAAATATAATAAAAACCAAAAACTGCACCATAAACTGCAGCAATTCAATAGAGAGCAATAGAGAGCATATTTTTCAAGGTCACTGTGGCAATAATGATGATTTAATGGGCTTCATAAATTTTTATGGCTCATGGGTCATTCGCTTAGTCTGTAGCTTGCGTTGGATGGAAGGGTAATTAGGCGTTAAAAAAAGTAAACAGCATATAACAGTGTTCTATAAATATGGAGATAAAATTTTGTTTACAAATCTTTTACAACGTTTTTTCCATAATTTTATGTGCTCATGGGAGGTTTAGAAATGATTTCGATTGAAATTTCTTCCGCGCGTTCAACTTTAATAATACTTACCGTTGATATTGGATTGATATTTTTCATCTGAATATTGGGGGTCTTCCCTTAAACGTGTATCTGCCTCGAAGCTTTAAAAACTTGTAAATCAAGAGAGATTAGGACTTAATGAACGAAGGCTTGCATGCAAATTTAAAAATTATTCCACTTTTTCGACCTTTTCACGTTTAACGGAAGACCCCTATTAACAGTTATCTAAGATTTTCAAAAGTATTATAGAACAAATCTGTGACTTAAGTTGAATTAAGACATTCCTATGGTAGAAGGGAGTGTTTTACACCCATATCCAAAGAACGATTTTGGAATGTTGAAACATAAGAGTTGAGGCCAGGTTGAAAATATGAGATATTTTGGCTTGCGGAATTAAAATTCCTTTTAGACCGTTGAATTTTCCAAATAATAGAGTTTTCTTACGAAGAAAGCCGAGAAATTATTTTCTGAATTAAAACACTTTGGCTTCCTGCCTGTTAAAAGTAATTTTATATCGAATTCTTTATCATTTATTGCACAAATAAAATGTTTTAATGTTTGAATAAATTTTTTTACTCTATTTGTACATGTTTAAAAATAGAGTTTATACAAAATAAAAAAAATTATATCAATTATATATATAAAGTAATGGAAGGGGTACGACATCTAAAAGACTTTAACAGAGATTAATTTAATGGAATTGATTGCATATTAACATGTTTAAGATGAATTGACAGCTCCGAAGTGGATTTTATTGGGTTACATAAACTTTTAAAACGTTATCACCGATATTCCCAACAAACTTATTTTTGCCCCTTCTCCCTTAAAAACCTTTACTGCTCTTAAAAATAATGCAGCCTCATTATAGATATAAATCGGGAATTTTCGATGGATTTCATTTGATGATATGTAAATAATCTTTGGCGTAAAAATTCAATTATATATGTATATTGATAACGAAGTATTAGAAAAATAAAGATAATTTGCTATCATAATTAGATTGTTCGGTTGACCTTTCGACTTACAAAATGCACTCATTCACGTCTGAGAATACGGGAATCTATTCCACGCGGAAATATAGAATAGTAGCTTAAGTCGAAATCTTTTGTTTTTAAAATTTCGAATTTTTCTACTTAAGCGCTTTGTTCAATTTTCTCACAGTTAAATTGGAAAATCACATAAGAGTTTGCAGAAAGTTAAAGCTTTTCAAAATGCATACAAATTCTAAAAAGCAAATGCAAATAACTTTTTACAAAATAATGATACTTGAAAATGGAATTAACACACCTTAGCGCCCTGGTGTCCATACACTTTCAAAGCCATCAACTCATTTCTCTCTTAAATCGACTTAAGCTACTACATAATGCCACAGATTTAATTGTATTACAGTTGATATTTAAGTAAAAAATAGTAACAAAACAAAAATGCATTTTATTCACCCCGAAAATGGGTATTGTTAACACGGCAATAAATTTATTAGAATTAATGCCAAGAAAATTAATTAATAAATTTACATTAAGCACGTTTAATATATTTCCAGTATATTTTTTTGAACATATATATATATGTATTTCTCAAACTTTTTATGCATTTACAATCCAGAAGCATTTGCTATTATCGGATAAGCATTGTATACATGGCAAAGGACTACGCCCTGTAAATGGTCGACCTTTCAATTGTGTACACGCGCATGGAAATACCGAAAGATGCGGCAACCATCGTGGTTCTCAAATCTATTTTTACACCATCGTCAACCATTTCGTTGGAGCTCTATTTTCTCAAATCAAAGAGAAAGAGAGTTTTTTTCCCTGTGAATTTCTCACCCCTAAATGTGCTGCTTTGAGTTCGATGCGGCAACGAAACTCATGGATTTGAATTTCGATGTACATACATGTACATGTACGAATACATATTTGTTTACCGCAATGGGTAGCAAAAACTTTCTAACCATTTTTACCGCCCAATCAAAAAACCCTTCAGCATGCAAATTTTGTGCACAAAAACTTGAAATTTGCTTGCTCGCAACTTATCGCGAATTGAGCTGGAAAGTCAAACGTCGACGTTCCTTACCTTCAAACTGAAAGGCTTTTTCGTGATTCATATCTTCTCTGCGTTTTTAAAACCACGCAGAAAATTCAAAATCCTTCCGGCTTCCATTAGCACATACAACCTGCCAGTATCAATAATTAAATGCGAAAAAATGAAAAATCAAAATTTTTAAGCAAGAGTATAAAAATTTTTAGTTCGAAATTTTCAGTCATGGACGTCCCAAAATAATAACAATAAATAAGTAAATTAATCTGGGGCTATGTTGTGAACTTTCTCCAACTTACTCGTCGAAACGTAATCAACACTTTTTTATAGAAAAACTTTAAAATTAAGTTGTTTACTTCGGCTACATTTTTTATTTAGAAGATGAACTCTTCATAAGCTGCCTTAGCGGAGCAAAGAAATATCAAATATCAAAGCGCATAGCGAAAAGTTTTTTGAGTACTTTTTAATTAGTGGCTCTCCTTAACAAAGTTTCAAACTCATTGAGTTCTAGACCATTAAAAATTGCTCCTTAAGAATGCGTTATAGCTACATAAAGCTAAAAACAACAAAGTTTTATTAAACCATTCAATCCAACTCGTGGCCAGTAAAAGTCATCAACGGCTTTGCTTTAAAAATTAAATCCACCGGGAATCGGATTTATAAAAGATAGAAATTTTGTTTCCGCCAGTGATACAATGGGACAAACTTCCTAGGCCAGTGTCAGAGAAAACAGGTAAAGGTGTTATAGTCATGTGAGCCTGACTGTAAAATACCCGACACAGACTTATATTTTTTTGTAACAATCGCCGCAGGACCACTAAGGCATACATAGTATTCTGTAAATTCGAGGTCAAAAAGAAGCCTCATGTCACGATTTATTTTCAATTACTTCATGAACGCCGCCCTTTCGTCCCAGACCTACACAAAATGTAGTTTTCGTATCTATTGTTCCAATCTTTCGAAATTTAATCGGAAGTTTAAATTTGAGCTCAAATATCAATATCATCGAAATGGTCGATCTTGACTGGTATTACACACAACCATACATACTTAGTTTAACGGGTAAAAAAAAACTTCAGGGCATCGCCAGCAAATAGCAGCAATCTCTCAAATAAAATTTGGATGTGGCATGGGGATTCCGATTGCCCATGTGATTCAATTATTTTCGTGTAGAAGCTGCTTATCTTTTAGCCAAGCTATAACTATTGAATTTTTTCATTGAAATGTGAACTTATAAAAATTTAAATTTCCTTGAAGAAGGCAAGTACGTATGTGAAATTTTACTCACGTAAAGGCTCCAAAAAAAAATTATGCTTCTTAATATGGTATTCGTGTGCTCCTTACGATAACAACCGAATTTTGCGTATACGCATATACCTAATCTTGGGTCTAATAAGCATTTTCAATCAACTTTTATATGCCAGTAATAAAATCTAAATCGACGGAATAACTCAACCCGTAATTTTTTAAAACAAACGCGAAGCAATTTTGGAATCATCTTCCTATAAGAACAAACTTATCGTTTTCGATTTGGGTATATAAATAATTTCTACGTAACCATCTAAGATAGATGCAAAAAATTGATGAAATTTCCTTGCTCCGTTAAAAGGTTAAGTCAAACGAAAGGTAAGCAGAATCAGCAAAAAATTCTGTGCCACACGCAGAGAATAAATTTGAGTGGTTCCTTCGAAGCAATGGCTGCGCTTACATTTGCTAGAATTTTGTGGAAGGCATTTTTTGAAGCATTTTTTCGCAAAATAAATTTGAAATACTTTTAAGAAAATGTTGAATATAAGCTGAAGATGTGGTAAACCTTTGAATGTATCAATCGGTTCGCATATGCTTTCACATCGGTGTAGCTTTCCGTTGTGAGCGGTTTGGTTGATACATAGAAAGAAAATTCGTAACAAATTTGAAACGAAACATTTGGATATAATCACAACAGAAATTCTTTATTTCAAAATATATTGTCGAGATTAAATTCATATTCAAAATCGTTGATGATACGAAAGTTCGACTTTATTTTCAAAGTACACACAAAAAATAATTTCGATAAGATTCCCTTATTGAGCGATTTTAAAGAGAAATCTGCTTAAACTATATCAATAAAATGATTTTTTCATAGAGAAAACTCTTTGAATGCATAGAGAAAATCTTATTGAAACATTTTAATAGATATCCTCATATATTTCATGTGAATATCTCATTATTTCTGTTAAAGAATATGCGAAACTTCTTGATATAGTCAAATAACATGGTGACCATATCAATCAAACTATGTGACATTCTTATAAAATGACGTTTTGAAAAGATATCCTCATTGGAAGAAAATCGCTTTAAGAAGAAGCCTTTTTAACATTAAAAGCAGAACTTATTGATTTAAAGAAGTATCTGAATTCCGTAATCTTTCCATAGTTTAAAAAGACAAAGCAGTTTTTTTGGACTTACATTGATATAATAAATCTAGCAAGCTCAAATAAGATCTCGCGCTGGAGAAGTTGAAGTGTGCTAGATTTGTAATCTGGAAGGTCCGAATTCTCGAGCCCTGTGGAAAAGTGGAGAATGAAACAGGCCAGGAAAAATTTTAAAGAAAAAAATACGGGGAGCAGAAAGTAAAGTGCCAACCAAAAAGTAAGTTGGTTTCATCGCGCCTTACAAAACATCATGCACAAGCTCTTTCGGAAAATTCCTTGTAAAATCTTATTTTAAACTTTTTAAGCATAAAAAGTTTGGTTGAATCTTTTATTACTCAGTTTCATAAATATTGTAAATGTTAAATTATCTACTTTTACAAAACAAAAAACAAAAAAAAAAAAAAAAAAAAAAAATCGACGCGCGCTGGAGCAGGGATCGAACCCGGCGACCTTGTTTTTTTACAAGAATTCATCTCAAAATTAAGAAGTTATCTTCTTAATTTTTCGTTCAGTTTTTCGTTAAAATAAACGATCAGTTTTTCTCTATGGTTTCAATAAGACAATCTTTTCGGTTAACAACCATAGAGAAATCTTATTGCTTTTCTTCCATTTTATGTGGTATCGTTTGCTCTGTGTATTTGTAACGAAATTACGAAATTATATTTAACGGTAAAATCGGTTATAACGATACCGGTTATAAAGATTATCGGTTATAGCGATGAACATTTTAGGTAAAGTTTGGCTCGCTATTCCAATTCTTTTTAATTTCTGTTACCGGATATAGCGATTATCGGTTATAACGATTTTTGCTGGTCCCTTCGAAATCGTTATAACCGATTTTCACTGTACTTATATATTTCATTGATTGATGTTTGGCTCTCAAAAATAATCGAATAAGAAAACAAGAAGTGGCTAAGACGCTGGTAAATATGACTGACGATGAACTCGCAGCTGGGTTCAAAATCGATCGCATCAGCTTTCCACTTTCCACATTCGGAAATCAGAAACAAGATTTTTTTCGATTGCCAAAAATCAACATTTCAAATAGAAATGTGGGACCCTTAGCCCGAACAAATATTAAGTAATGAAAACAATATTTTTATTTTAAGAGTGTACCCTTGAATGTAATGATTTCAATCTCCATATTTAGACTATCAAGAGTGTCAGTATTGAAATTGTAATTTTTATTGAAAGTTATACAAATAAGATTGAAAATTTTAGAATATATTTTAAATTAAACTTTCTACCGCAAAATTTTGTACACTGTAAATCATCAAACGTCACGGCAGAGGGTAAGTGTGTGGTGAATGGTTGAGCCCCTACCAGGATCCATCTTTGAAATACTATGTGCACCCTTCCTTGTTCAAGTGGGTAAGTATATTCACTTGTGTCATGGGCGCTCATTCCATTTTCAGATTGCAATAACACGGCTAAGTCGTTTCTACGCCTCATAACGCTTCAAAAGCGCTCTCGTTTTATAGATTTGTTTGTCCGCGCCGAGATTTTGCCATCGTTTATGCCGCTTTGCTTGCTAGTATTTTTTTTTTTTTACATTTAACGTTTGCTCAGGTTCTCACTCTACCTAATTTAAAGGTTCGGGTTTTTACGTTTGAGCGTTCAAATGTAATGAGGGTTGACGCTTAGGATTAAATTGGTATTGAAATATATGTACACATGCCGCGATTCGTGTTCTTTTCGCTTTTTTGTTGAGGATCTTTTTGTGATAATGCAAATTGACGTCAATTAAAACAGTTCTTGAAAACTAGAAATTTTTCAGCCTTTAGATGATAGGGTTACTCAAAGATGGTGACTAGGTAAAAGAACTCATATTGAATCCTTGCACTTCGCAAGTATAAAATTGCAGAATTTATATGCTTCCTAGCACTTTATGTATTTAATTTGAAGCCATTTTAGTGGAATAACATAACGACCAGCAACATGTACAACAGGATTTTTTCAGATATTCATGCCATCGCCGCACGAAATTATGTTATGGCGGTCTTAAAAGTCTATTCGATTTTATCGCCATGAGTTTTATTGATCTTTATTGAAAGTGTTTTTTTTTTTATCTAATGACGTTCTGCAATTTGCTTAGTGCAAATTTTTCCGGACATCCCACAGAGTAGCACTAGTAAAAACGATGTACTGATTGGACGCTAAATTTTCGGAATGTTCTGTGTAAACCGAGTCAACTCAGGCGATTTCACACTAAAGAAAGAAAAAATTTGTACTTCGGAAGAGGGGCAGAGTCGGTTTGAACGAAACGCATTCAACTATGCTTAAAATTCCATTTAATATAAAAGCCATTTAAAAAATTTTTACGAGCTAGACGCTATTAACATGCCCTTTCATTCGGTGGAGTGTGGCATGAGAATTTACATGGACAGATAATTTCATTTTGCAGAAAACACTCATTTATGTTCAATAACGTGAATTCCTATTAAGTATATGCACAATAATATGTATAATCGAAAAATTCGATTTCTTGGCTGCAGTTACACCCTGCCACTGGATTATTTTCCATTCAGTTAACTCCTCGAAAGCTGAGTAAACTAAAACTTATGGACAAATGGGGCAGAAAGAGATATATATGCATTTTTGCAATTTTTCAACTTAAATTATATCTTTTCTTCTATATAAGTATTTCAACTTTATATCCCAGTGGTTCATGTTTTTAAGTCCATTCCACCATTGTCAGTAGTTTGTTTATTTACTAATAAATATATTTCTACTTAATTTAAGATTGTTTAAGTCGAGAAATTCAACAATGACGCAGACATTTCCCATACCTTTAATTTTCAATATACATATGTATGTATGTATGTAGGTACACAATATATCGCCGCAGTTGCCAACCGTCCTAAAAAACCATTTCAATATTAAATGTGGTTATTTGTGCAAAAAACGCAATGGCGCTGACATGCGTCACAAGTTCCCAAGAAATGCAATAAGAAATCTATAAAGCTGCAACATGTGAGGGTATTGCGCAAGAACATGCACCAACAGCCATAACCTTAGCGGAAGAAGGCACATCGTGCAATCACATGCAAAGTACCTCCCTTATATTTGTAGGTACGTATATACGAGTATGTACATTACTGGAGCGACAGAAAGAACACCAACAAGAACAACTTTAGTAAGAAAAACATCAAAATCGACAACTTTTATATTTCTTCTTCTCGCAGAAATAGCAAATGTTGGAAGCACAAAATTTTATATTTTGCCACTCGCAGTTATTTGAAAATTTTTGTTTTTGATGCTCTTTTTATTTATTCTTGTCATGTCATGGAAAATAGTGCTTACAGTTTGCTGGATTACGATTCATTCTAGCTCGTGTCGCATTTTGTGTTCTGATATAAAAACAAGAAAATTCTTTTAAAAAAGACTCATATCCATTTGGCTCCGCTTCGTCCTGTTGTACATTTATAAAGCTTGGCAATTTTATTTGACGTACGCGTGACATCGAGATAGCGGAGATGGAATGAAACCTAATTTTCTGGGTAATCCCACTACCTAAATTATGCAGATCCACCTAGTTGGCAGTTGGGTAGGATACGTGCTCAACTGAGACTGTGTTCCATAGACCGAGCAAATATTGAGGTGGATGACTCTGAATTGCTTTGAAAGAAGTAGTTAAAGTGAGGATACCAAATATATTTTTTTCATGACATGATCCTTTAAGCAACTAAGACCACAAATGAAAATTATACGGATCAACATATCAACTCCAGTCTTCTAATGAGATTTGTTACTTTTTTTACTTTTACTACTAAATTGTGTTCACTCAAGAATTTTCATCTTGGAAATAACGACCCACCCATTGTGAGGCATCATCAACAACAATATCTAAGCTCTTTCCCTTTTGTCCAAACAAATCCTGGAGCTGCATTTTTATATTTTTGCAAATTTTCTTTGACGGCAAAACTTGGTGAAATCATTTTACGACTTTTTTAAATGCTTTTTGTGATGCTGGCTCCGACGTAGGATATACATATGTATGTATTTTCATGTACAAAACTTGCATTCTCGGTAGCTCGGTCCGTATTGTGTTGAACTTGATACGAGTATTTCTCTCTGATTCGACATGTAGCTTTTATTCCGGAAGCTGAAATTAGTTGTTTAAGCTCCTCCTTTTTTGATGCGGAGCCAGTTTTTGATTTCATTGCTCTTAGCGAAAGACCTGCTTTTGACTGCTTCATGCAACGACTTAGATGCATTTTACTGCTGCAACCAAAGTGAATCGTAAATTATGAGCTAAGCGAAGGAAAACGAGCTGATCTGGTATGAACATAAGCGTTAAAGAATTTGACGCATGAAATAAAAATTTAATTGATTTAATCAGGACTCTACCAAAGGATAACTATAACTGAAGCCGTGTATAATAACTGCAGAAGTCAATAATGAACATATTCTGCAGAAAGAAAAGAATTCTTCTCATCTTGCTTCTCATTGGAAAAAAAAAAGAAAAATCCAAAATAGCCCTAGTCGGAGCTAGTACATAACCTCGGCATACATTTTTTAAATAAAATTGGCGGATGAGTTTTTGAACTTTTTGACATGACATTTGATACACTCATATCTGCGAGAAGAAAAAGATTTCTTGTTTTTAAATATATCCTCATTATTATTTTGGGTGCGTTTAATAAATATTTAAATATTTTATGGCAATCGAACCAATCGAAGCTAAGAATTTTTATGACGTAGATCGGATAATTCATACTGAAATTAAAGGGGTAGCTATGGTGGGCATCCTGGGGCACTTGCGTTCCCCTAAAAAATATTTTTACAAATTTTGTGTCGGAGAAATAACGAAATAAAAAATAATTTTCAAAACACTTATGACTGAAAAGCAGGTCATCATATGTATACTAACTTCTATTGAAATCTGCATACATACATGAATGACCGTGTGCGCGATAGGTTTTATTATTGGTCCCCTCTGGTCCATTCTCGAACTTGTTCTTACTTATGTTCCCACGAACACGCATTCCAAATTCCGTCAATGTAGCTTAACTCCAGACAGACAGACCGACCGACAGACAGACAGACAGACAGACGACAGACCGACAGACGACGACAGACCGACAGACGACAGACAGACAGACTATCTCTACTAAATGATGTGTATTTCAGAAACGTTCACGCACTTGCAAAAAAGCCAAATAACGAAATTTTATTTAAAGCAATTAAGGGTGTTACAGTCAGGCGAGCTTGACAATACAATACCCGACACAGACATGTATGTTTGAACATTGTTTAAAACATCCCTCAAGATCACCACTACAAAAAGGTATTTTGGAGATTTTTAAGGCCATCAAGGGCCTCATGTTCCGATTTGTATTCATTTTGTTTATGAAAACGGCCTTATTTTTGAGTTTAAGGAAATTCAATCGAAAGTCTTGGGATTTTTGTGACTGAATCTTATACTGGAGGTACCCTTGATAATGGAAGGATAAAGAAAATTTTTGGACAGAATGTTTATACCTATAGGGAAAACATACATTCCAAATTTCGTTCAAGTCCCAATTAAATTTTCGAAAAAAACCTTTGCCACGCCTACTTTTCCAACATTTGGAACTTAGATTTGGGACACTGAAATATGCTCACATATCAAATTTCATTAATATATCATTATTTTCAACAGACTCTAGCACTTCAGGTACCTTTGAAAATGGTCCAACCTGGTCCATTTAGTATAGTAATAGTTGGCTTATTTATAGAATATCGAAATATGAACTAACTTAATTTTCCTTTCTATTTAAGCAAAATTTTGCAAATGAATTAGCAGACTTACACTCTAAACCGACGATATGTTTCTTCAAATTGTCACACATTCTTTTTAATTGCCGTTCGACGATGTTTATTAGTTGGTAGTTAATAGCCAAATTGTTCGATATCATAGCATACATTTCTTTTTTATCGAATGACTTAGAAAATATATAGGCAAAGAAAATTATAACATACCAACACCAAAAACCTGATGGAACTCCAACGAGTTTTAAACTTTTTGTGTAGGGTATATGCCATCCGTTCACCCGAGCTAAGAACCAGCAAAGAGCTTTGCTGAAACAATTCACCTTTGGAATGCAGAGATAAGTTATGCAAGATAAGTTTCGGAAAGAGTTTTGACAACCAGTCTTTCTTGTACTTTTAAGTAAAAGGCTTAAGGTGTTAAGTTTTTTTGTTGTTTTTCAATATAACATCAAAAGGCTTGTATTGTTGGTTAGCGTTGAGGGTGACTCACTTAGGCCCCATATGGGCCCGTTGTGATACCACGAAAAATGGAAAACCAGAGAAAAACACAAACAGAGAAGACGACACACTAACATCCACGCCCGAGCCGGGAGTTAAACCCAGAGCCTCTCACATCGTAAGTTGGAATATTAACCACCTACGCCACGGAGGCCGGAATCAAAAGACTTAACTTAAGTTCTTTAAATTATATCAACCTGAAAAAAGCTTAAAAGCTATAGATCTTTGCTATAATCATTGCAAGCAATATTCATGGATTTTAAAGGACAGTAAGAGACCATTTGGCTGATCAAAAGTGAAAAAGATTTCACATAATTATTTTGCAAAAAGCTGGACTTTGATTACGCCCTCGGGTGCAAAACACTTCTTGGAAAAACACGTTGGATTCTTCTTCTTCTTCTTGCGTGTTTAACTATCCCGGTCTATCCCGGGGTCCGCAAAACGCGACCAGTTCCTCCATTTTGTTCTGTCGGTTGCATCACCCGAGGTAAGTCCTACAGCCTCTAGGTCCCATTTTATTGTGTCCATCCAGCGCTGTTTCGGACGCCCCCGTTTTCTGCAACCTTGGATTTCCAGTACGTAGCCTTTCTTTGCCAAAGTCACCTCATTTGCTCTCAGGACGTGTCCATACCAGCGTAGCCTTGCTTCTCGCATTTTCCCAATAATTGGCGCAACGGATGTCTACGTTTGGAACATGATCAAGACGAGTGAGTCCGGATATCCAGCGAAGCATCTTTGTTTCCTTAACACTAACCTTTCTTTTTGCTACCTTCGTTGCTGGTAGACATTCGGTGCTATAAAGAGCGACTGGCCTGATGACTGTGCGGTAAATTTTGGATTTTAAGCGGTCGCTTTTCTTTTTATCGCACAAAACTCCAGTCGTTGAACGCCACTTAAGCCAAGCGGCGTTTACTCTCTCAGTAACTTCGCGAGTGATCGTCCCGTCAGCAGAAAGTGTCGACCCAAGATATTTAATTTTTTCCGTCCTTGGTAGGTCAGTGTTATTTATTTTGATGGTCCCTGCTTCGCAATTGTCTGTTGTCTCATATTATGTTTTCCCGACATTCAAATTATATAAAAACCAGTAAGAAAGCATGACTTTCATATATACCCAGCGTCCCAACAATATTGGCGCACTATGTTTTGACTTTCCTTACAAAAGTTACAAGAAATTTCAATTTTTGGGCGTAGCGATATGCGGACCACATGAATTTTTTCTATACTTTTTATTCGTTTTCGTCAATCTATGTTTCGAAATTGAAGCTTCTACGCCTTTTACTTCGGAAGTTACGAAAAATTTGCATTTGTGGGCGTGGAGGTAGGATATACGTGTGTGCCGTTTAGAAGGAAATCCGACCACAGACGGAGAGACGGACGGACGGACAGATAGAGACACGGACAGACGGACATGTCTCATTCGATTCAGTTTTCGATTTTAATCAAGAATATATATAATTGTCTATTACCACGTTTATACGCATCTTCAATCCGATTTCAGTGAAAACGATTTGTGCGAAAACGCATTTATAAACGGGTCACTGATTCGCATTGAAAAATTTTACCGCATCGACTAGTGTCGCTTTTTCAAAACGACATGAAAATGTGAAATCGACTTGTAATGATACATAAACGCTTCAAAGTGCCTTGAGAAATATCATCATAAGCTGATTCATATCGACACATACAGGGCTGTTAAGGTTAGGGCTGTCATGTTTGGCGATTTCTCGCCATTTTGGCTATTTTCGATAGTCTATGGCGGTCTCGAAATACAATTTGGGAGCGTCCATAAATGATGTCACGTTTGGAGGGGGGGCGGGGTCGGCTCGTCTGTGACAGTTTTATGACAGAGGAGGTAGGGGCTCCCGAAAAATGTTATGTCACACTTTTTATAGTAAAATTTTTTGAAACGGCTGTCAACATTTTCAAACGATTTAATGATGAAGATTTGCCGTTAATTTTCGTTATTCAACTTCGTACCAAGGGATTGAACAAAACGCTTTGGCGGTTTTAGTTTTCGGTTGGTGATGTTGTACACACATTTTCTGGCAGCCCCGGTTCAGGTATATTTTCTGCATTGGTAGACATCCCTGTTTTGTGTGAAACGTGCTGTTTTCAAAGCGCTTTTGAAAGCGTTTCGAATCAGATCAGTAAAATAGTGCGCGTATAAACGCGCACGAAAAACCGTCTTGGTCTGATGCGGTTTCACTCATTCCGCTGTATAAACGTGGAATATATCTACGGCGCTAAATTCTAAGTTCACAAAATTATATACCCTGCTTACATTGGGTATAAAAATAATCACATATAGTTTTGATCATTTTAGGGAGGAACTCACCAAACTGTTAATGAACATTTCAATTCTTTTAAATTCAAAGTAAAATAAATATCTTAAAATTTTATAATTTTTTTTGGCTCTCACTAAAATTTCGATCTTGAAAGTTTGAAAAGACGGTAGAGCGTGCAATTAAGGATACTTTTCAAATTAATTAGCTGTAGATGTTTCAGAACGGACGCCTATATAAGTACGAAAATCTTTTCCTCTGAAGGAGTTGTCGCTTTTTCCACCATTATATTAAATAATTGAATTCTTACGAAAACTTTTATCTTTACTTCCATTGGCTTTAAATTCTTTTTGACGAACACTCTACATTCAATTGAAAAATATAAGCTCTCAGAAGCAATAGTAGGAAAATATAAGCTAAATTTAAATTATTATGCATCTGGTTTAAGGAACCAAGTATTTTCTTCGACGTTAAATGTGTTCAGCGTATAAAACTCAAGCCGTGAACCTCGTTGAAATGAAACCACTTAGATCAAAGTGCTAGTGTATACCTTAGCAGAACATAGAGATAAATTGAAACCTCTTTGCGTAAATTTAAAAGTTAACTGTTTTGATATCACACTAAGAAATATTTAATTCTTTTCCTGCGGTTATTAAAAATTTTTGTTAAATATTTGTTAAATAAAATGATGAAACGAAAAAAATGCAAAATATTATTTAAATGTTCATCGGTGAGTTCAGACGTTAGAGTCGGAAAAAAAATTTTTTTGTTCTTTACAACATTAGTATAGAGACATTGGTCTGTATTTTCTGATTATTAAATATTAGTCTGTAAATATTTTCATTCCAAAATATTTTCGTTCGTTGAAGGGTTAATTAATTATTGTTGACTGAAAAGCCCAGCGCTTGTAAAAGTACCCATTTTTAGTTTTGTAAACAAGACATTAAGGATGCTAGATAAACAAACTCATGCCACTACCTTCCAATAATGAAGTTGATACATGGATTGAGCGGAAGAAGCAAGTTAATTTGCCGGAAAATGGAATGTCTTTTACGTGCTGTAGTAAAAGCCAAATAAACAAAACCTCCGCCCCGAATTACTATTGATTACATTGTAAACAAACATAAAATCAAGAATAGACGGCAATATGTAATAATTTCCTTTTACTCAGCGATGTTAGAAAAGGGTATACCTATCAACTATGAAGCTCTTAATAGACTCAAAAGGTCTCAATTTTCTTTTTCTTTCCATTTGCGCAATAAATTTAATAGAAACTAGCTTTTATTGTTGAACATGTGATGTATTTTCCCGTTTGTCTCAGTAAAAATTGATTATGTTATGAAAGTCAAAAAGCTTTGTACAGTTTTTCCAAGTGATTATGAGAAAAAGCAAAGAACAACGGATAGTCTTATATGAATGAAATGTTTAAATCGGACTCCCTTTGAGAAATGTCTCATTTTCGCATATTTTAAGTTGATACAAAAATTCTCGTACAAAAATGAGTGTAGGTACTCACGATTTTTCGCCACTTTGTGAGACTCAGACGAATACGTAACAGATTATAACATAAATCAATTGGGTTTTGGAATTAAAAAGATCAAGTAATTTTGTTGAAAAAGATGACCGATCTCTGAAAAAATATCAATCTATTTAACTTTTATGTCAGAATAATATATGTATGTCCTCGAATACGGCTCGAAATCTATTAGGTGCTTTAAATATTTTTTAATGTTTATTATTAGCCAGAGATAAGCTGTACGTGCCAGACAAAAAACACACCGCCATTGGCCAAGAGACAGGATGGCTGAAAATGTTCAAAGACACGGTCTCGCCACCAATTTACCCAAACAGAATCCTGTTTGCGAATATGAGAAAGTATGGTTCAAAAATGAAGAATAGTGAATCCAAATGTATGTACATATGTTCCTAAGTAAATCAAGTTAATATCGCTCGAGAACAAAAATACTACATTTGACCTCTTTCACCAAAGGAGCACTGTATCTGAATTTGAAATCAAGTTTCTTTTCATCAATGACAAAATATTTGTGACTCACAAGAATTAGCCGTCGGTTGATATAGATTGTTAAATCAGTCTTTTGCGTGGATGTTAAGAATACATACATATAAAATATGTTGTTAGTCGTGCAATCATTTAACCCTTTGAAGTCCTGTGTTGCATATATTTTAACATATATGTATATAACATTCTCTCTTTTTGCAGCTACGACTATATGAAACAGAAAAATTTGTTGATTTAAATGGAATTTCGTAGATTAATGCTTAAAGAAAAGAATAGGCACATTACCATTTTCCAACGGCCAGTCATTTTTTCAAAGTTATATGTAAAAGGGTGTAGAAACATAGAAAAAAGTTCAAATTTGAAATTTTTGAAACGATTGACAAAATAAAAAACACACCATCACCTTCCGTTATTAGTCGAAAAGAGTAGTATTCGTAGTAAATTCGGGCATCAAAGGGTCAAAAACCACTGCTAAAAGGAGAAGAAGATTGCCTTAAAAGCGAAGTAGCTACACAGCACATTTTTCAGTAGCTTCCTTTGATGTAGACCAGATATGCTATAAGACAATTTTCAAATTTCTTTTTATTCGCCATCCACACTCGAAATGAAGCGAAAACATTTATAGTTCAATCCGTCCTTTTTTTTTTTTAATTCCATCCGCTGGTCTCATATAATATGCGAATTAAGTATTATCATTATCAGACCGACCTCAAACGCACTGATATTGACAAGTCACATTCAGAAAGAGTTCGATCAGTAAGCAATATTACATCACCTTCAACTCTACAAACAATACTGATCCTATTGAAAAAACTTAGACTAAATCAAAATCGTGCTCTGCGTTCAGACAAATCTCAAGCGATAAAAAAAAGACCTTGAAAGTGCGGACAAACCCAGCTTGCAACCAAGCCGCTCTACATACGCAGCTCGTGACTGACCTTGGCTTTTGTTCTGCTGTTATATTCACTAAGGACCGAAAATTTCAGAACAAAGCCCGTGTTTTGAGGATTATCAGTGTTTTATGATTGCCAATCCTTTCAAAATGGAATTTTTTAGAGAACGCCAACAACAATTTATTTATTTGAGGCAATGACCTTACATGCTAAACAATATATAGAGCAGAACATTTCGGAAAATCTACCGAGCTCATTTGTGTTTCTATGGCCTTCGTTTCAATAATCGTTGAGAAAGTGTAAGTCAGTTAAAATAAAAAGATCTCAGAATTTCTATTTCCGTCACATTTAAAAACGATGGTCTTTAAAGATGGAAAAAAGTGAGGTAATGGGAGCACCAATACACAAGTCAGAAGCAATGAAAAATATTTAGACAAACTTTTCTTAGCAATTTAATGGTTGGAAAAAGAAAAATTTCTTGAATAAAAACATAGGTGCTTTGGCAATGCATGCCCACTGTGATAAAGGGATCAGGAGAGCTTCATGAACATACAAAAAGCTAATACTCTGTGTCGAGGTTTGTGCGGTTGTGTGTAACGCCCAGAACCAGTCTAGATATACCATACGAAATATATATAGAAATGACCAGCGTCATTCAGCCATGTATGTTTGTCTGCCTGACTGTATGTCCGTGTACAGTTTTCTTATCGAAGGAGTTGAGTTGTCTTGACGAATTTTGGTATGCGTGTTCGAGCGAACATGAGTCAGAACAAGTTTGAGAACAGACGCGATCCGACCATTTTTAAAGTTACCTCCATCACTAGGGTCTGTCAAAAAAAATGGGAAAATCACAAAAAATGCTCTAAGAACCGGAGTTTCTCAAGATATTTTGATGAAATTTTATATTTGAATATGTTAGGGAAGTAACTTAACTTCCAAAAATTGGAAAAGTGGGCGTGGCAGAAGGGCGTTTTTCGAAAATTGTCTCCCTAACCTGAAATTCAAATCGGACTTGAACCATAGTTGGCATGTGTGCTTCCTCTATAGCCATAAAGATCTAAAAAATTTTGTTCGTTGGTCTACATAACGGTACCTCCACAACAAGTCTGTCACAAAAACTACCACAACTGCCGAAAAATCATCGTTTTTCGTGATTTAGCATTAAAATTGGAAATTTGAGCTTTAATTAAGGCCTCCGATTAAGATATATGTAGCTAACTGTTTGCATGCATCAGGTTTCGTATTTTTTGGTGCGCCTGACTATAACACTTGTTACTTGTTTCTTTCTTCAACTTCTGGTTGCCATGTCACTTTTTTAAATGCACAAAAAGACCACGAGAGAGCCACATATGTTGATTTCTGTTCGCCTTTGCAATTTCGCTACCTGTACCATTTGGGGAATTTTGTTGAGGCTCAGATCTTAAATCTCATAAGAACATTTGAACCAAGTCAGTCGAGTCGATCACTGCAATACTTGAAACAGATAAAGGGTTATATATATGTTTGAATACTTTTTAAAACATGTTCCAAGACTTTCAGTTTTTGTACAGAACATCTACAACCATAAAAAGCTGTCATTATCCAAATTTATTTCAATCCCCATTTCGATTTCAGGTGCAAAGACAATTTTCGAGAAACGATCTTTTGCCACGCCCATTTTTCCAATTCTTGGAAATTTCATGAGCTAATATATAACACTTATTTCTCTCATTCATACAGAACGCTTAGAACGAACTTTGTTGAAATTTTTTGAGCTCTAAGCAGACTTTAAATTAGACTATCTGATGGCAATTGGTTACAAAAATCCTGCGAATAATTAATTATGAAATTATAACACATTCAACTTTTCTTGCTATATCTGTTGTCACTGCAAACAACATATTCGATCTTATTCTATTCTTGTTCCATTCTAAAAACTTCATTTTAATATTTTTTTAGTTTTTCGAAACTAGAAAAAATTGAATGACATGGGCTTAATGGTGCTCAATACCATAGAAAGTCTGATTTAAAGATTTGGATTAATATTAACGATAAAACATCTTATAATAAAGTTAATTCTTTGGAAAATATAGAAGCCCCGATTTAGGGGGTGAAAATCCGGCTAAATGAGAGGCGGGAATTTCACATTTATTTACGAAATCAGTACCCAAATTGAAGCCGTAAAAGGAACCGCAAAAATTTTTATTTGCCTAGATAAGATTTGTGGATTTTTTAAAATCTTAATTTTAAAAATAATTTCACCTTGCTTTCTTCTGATGTTCATACATTCTTTTAGCTAAATATATGAAACATTTATGTCATAAAAAACGAGGGCAAACATATATAAAATCGTTCAGATCGGTTAAGTTTTTTATTTTTGGTGGATGAATAAAAGAAAATGCACATTCATATGATTGTTCTTATACATATCCATTCGTTCATATTAATCAAAACTTACGTTCTAGCAGTTTCACAATCGGAAATATCAGAGCTAGCTAATAAAATAATTCGGTTACAAAAATATTACGAAAGTGAAAAGTTCAAATGAAAGCTTTTTCTTTAAAAAATGAATTTGATCGAATCTACAAAAGTGTATCTATAAGCTGCGTTTGCGTGTGTTGTATTGTTGGACGAAAAAACACGTTTGTACGCAATTTGTTTTGCGTCACTCGAGCTGTGTTGAATTTATTTCGATGCTAGCTTGCAGTTCCACGATGTCTTTCCGATTTCGTCGGTTGGTGGCCATTAATGAAGTGAAGGAATTCGGAATTCCGAGAGCTCCTATCACCACATTGTAAAAGTCAACGAAAATTGTGAAAATATTGTGTGGTGTGGTTGCCGTTGCTTTAGATCTGAAATGCGCTGATAAATAATTGTATACAAAGAAAAATATTTCCCCCGCGATACGGAATCTAAACAAATGTACTAAATGGACTGTGTTTCAAGTTAAACAAGTGGACAAAGATTTAAAGAGCCCTTGGTGAAAAGTAAACCTCAACTACGGCTGCCATTAAAATTTCGTGATTTCGTGTGGATGCTTTTACAAATAGGTAAGGAAGAGTAGGAAGTATTTTGTTGTATTTCGCTATCTCTTTCAGGGACAACCAAAAAAAAAAAACATTTCACGCTCTAAGAGCAAAAAAGGAGCATCGTGTATGTATAAGTAGGACCGCAGGCTCATTGACATACTAGAAAGAAAGAGATAACTGTATCGTCACATTGGCTTGACGCCATGATGTTTTTGCTCTAACTATCTCGTATATGAAAACAAATAACGGTTTGTGTATTAGACAAAACTAGAATTGATGTTCCCTTTCCGACTAAAGGTAAAACATATCTTAGTCTTATTCCTCTCAAGTCAATTTCACATTGAACGAGGTCTACGGCTTAAAAATGCTGATTTTATTTGAAATCAATTTCCCATTTTAGATTACGGATCTCTTCAATGCTAACCTGTAAGGTGAAAATCATTTTTCCATGCTTTTCAAGATAACGGAAGGCAAGAGCATCTAACTGGACTTTTCTTATCTAGCCTTAATAGAAAAAACTTCCAATAAGATATCATATTTTGTATTCCTTTGATGTCTTCGTACTTCGTACTTAAAAATAAATCCAAAATGTGTGGTTCTCACAAAAGCGTAAGATATAGAAATATAAAATGATTTGCTTTGATTAGAAATAATACACTTTGTGCAAGAAATAAATGATTTGCAATTCAACTAATTATTGTTTACTTACTCTGTTCGAACAGTTTTTTCTTTTGCCTGGGAATGATTATATGCATTGTACCCAAATTGTTCAATTGATGGTTCAACATTTTCAGCTCTTTAAAATTCCCATACAAGTATGTACTTACTTTTCTAATAAGAGCACGCTTACATTCCTCTCTTCAGTTCGCGCTCTTTAATCCCATTCCATTTGAAGAGAAAGATTTCCGAAAATGTTTCAGTGTGTAAGTGAGACTCTCTTTACATTTTTCTTACGGCTGTGTGAGTGCGCTCTTAAGATTCTTACTGTTTCTCTTTTGACTTTTTTTGAGAACTTAAACAGAATCTTGTGCTCTTTTGTGCTTTTTTGTGCAAGAACGAAAATTCAGAAAACTTGACAAAAAAAAAAGACAAAAAAAAACCCATCTGAACGTGACCCAAGACCATATATATGTACATTTGTTGAAAAAAGTGGGTTGAGGCTAATCGCGCCTTCACGGGGACAGAATTCGAGGAATTGTTTTCGGATATAGTTCAGACAATGGCAAATATGTACCTTGATTTATTTAATTGGCGGAGTGATATTTTTCTTATCAATTTCTCGAGCTATGTAAAAGTGGATAATTTTAGGGAAACAATTATATTTTTAACCCTTCAGTTGCACAAAGCCTTCAAAATGTAGACGGATTTCAGGAGGATGAGTGATCTTTCGTCGTTAATTAAGTTAAGTTACTAGCAATGGCGGTATCAATCATGACCATTTGACTGACATGTCCTTCAAGGAGTTTCAGTTTGTCACTGATAGTGGTACTCATCAGCATCCTTTGAACATGTGATGTATAAAATATCGGTTCAACACAAGAAAGACAAACAACATGTAGTCATTCGCTTCTTTGCATTCTTCGCGGTTAAAGTCAGATACAGGAAAAAAGGTTTCTTCATTTAACTGTGTCCGTTTAAAAGCTAAGATTATGTTTTTGTTTTTCAAGTGCTTTGCAGTCATCTGACAATAATGAAAACAATTCATTAAGACGGTGCGTTTTTTAGAAATTGAAGAAATTTTTTGTGTGATTTGTTGGCAAAATAAACTGTAATAATTTAATTGATTTTTTCATTTAATAAAAAAAATAAACAAGTCCACACTAATTACTGTAAGCTTTTTTCCAATTGACGAAATTATGCTGAATTAGATAGCACTTGTATTGAAGCTTATTGGTGGTTCTCTGAAGAAGGCGGTACCAGCACCAAATTCCATATCAGTAGGAGAGAAATTCTGAGTTACTTGTTCTAACGCAAAATGATAATACGAGTACACTTATCTCTTCTTAGAGTAAAGGTTAAATTTAAAGATTGGGATGGAATGATTTGCTGATTGGATAATAATTGCAAGATATTATCAAGAGATTGCAGAACAGAGTCACTTATAAAATGTAATTAAAATAGTAAATACCTACCGTTATAGAGCATGAACGAAAGAAAAGAAAAAATTTAATTTATTACCAATTTTTGCAAAAAAAAAAAAGAATTGGAATATCCTATGGTCGTTTAAGCACGACCGAAATCGTTTTTCATGTCTTTACGTCTGAGGCCTTTCGTTCTGGCTTCAAATTAACCGAGAATTTTGACATGGGGAGAGCTCTCAAAATAGGTTTTGAAAAAAATGTTGGTGTTTGAACCTCAGAACCCACTCTTCGCTTGGGCGCTTAGCTTTGAACGAAAATGCTTGAAAAGCTGCAGGAAAACATATCTGCAGGTGTATTCAGGCGTAGATCTCAATTATGCAACGTCATGTTCTATCCCGTGAAAAAAAAGCCGTGGACCTATAATCTAAACTTTTTATGACCTTACGTAGCAATAAAATAATCAATTAGTGTCGTGAGGTCTGACAATTATACATCGACTTGAATGGAGGTTTAAGTACGGAAGGAACAAAGACAATCATAAAATCACGTTGGCGCGGAAGATCGTTGACTATGTTACCATATTGACGAGTTTGCTGTTTTGATGTTTGGCTTGATGCAGAACTTTGGAATCGCTCAGTTGAAAATACAAACATATTTCTTTATATGCAATAATTAAAAGCGAAGTAATACTATATTATAAACGTTAAAAGTTTTTTGTAAACGAAATTTATGGTTCATTAGCGTAATCAAATAAAATTAAGGGTTAATGAGGGTGCCTTGTTTTGTTAATTACAACGATTCGATACACATTTTCATGAATGACTTCACTGAGTTTTTCTAAGAGGCAGCAAAATTAGTAAGAAAACTGCGCCAGCAAAGTAAGTTTTGTTTATTTTGCACAAAACCGAAATATCAGGGCTATAAAGTAATTTTATTTTAAGGAAAATATCGCAAAAAGTATGATATTTCACACAATTCAGGAGAAAAAATTTGACCTTGATTGAAATACATTGCCAAATAAGATGAAAAAGCACTTTTAATTGATACTCTCTACCAGGTATTTGTTCAGCTATGTTCAAAATCGTTTTAGGATTCGAGGTTATTTAACCTGCATAAGAACGAAATTAGTTTTTAATAATTTATTTTATTTTGTCCTACCAATATTTTCACAATAACGCAGTGTGTTGTTTTTTTAAATATTTAATTCAAGTTCAACTCAAAAGTTCTAATTTCAGTTGAATATAATTAAACTCATGCATGACCAATGATTGTTTGAATGGCCTCGCGCTACCTCATATTCAATTTTAAAACTGGCGTGACTACTCCTAAGTATACTCACACTTTTCGTTTTGCATCGCATTGGCAAACACAATTTCATTCAGTTTTTTTTATTTTTATATATCTCTGTTCTTCTAGGGTTAAGTTCAAGTCCACCATTGCTGATTTTTTTGTAAGTTGTTATTGGCAGGAGTTGGGTCTTAGGTTGGCGTTGTTTGGCTGAGTTGCGTTCTAATAATCGTTTAATTTACTGAGTGCGGTAAGAGATTTGCATTTCCTCTTTATTGGAGAGAAGACACTGCTACGCTCCGATGGAATTTTTTTTTTATCAATGTATTCGCCATGTCTAGTGGGCTCACTAATTCAAGGCTATATAACATATACTCCATTGTATGAGTGCATTTGTAACATATGTATATGTGTCTAACGTTGGTTTTTCATATAACAAGCGGCAGAACGTATTTACAGGGGTGAATTAAAATAATTTGCCGCCCTAGGCTGTTGAGATTTTGCCGTATCAGACAGCAGCCTAATTTTCGCCTTTTCTGTTATTGATGCATTGACGGCCAGAATTTGGCGCCCCTGAAAATTTACCGCATTAGGCAGCTGCCTATGTTGCCTATAAGGTTAATCCGCCACTGGATATTCAGCATACAAAATTGATTGAGAAAGATTGAGACATTTCAGTCTGTCCACGTCTGTGGTTGGACAAGTCCTCTATTCGAAAGTTCATGGCTAGGTTTATCATATAACCATGATGATTTCTGGCTTATACGGGTGTGGTCCACCTACATACTACCCACATACGATACCTTGAACTGCGTTTAGAGAGTGAATAATATTGTCACTGAAGCCTTTTGAATATAATTTCTTAGACGAGTACCTATGAGAGTCGGAGGTATATATCTTTGGAAAAACGCCTACATTATCGTACAAGAATATTAGCTTATCGTAACTTGTTTCCTAAAAGACGTTGTATTGTCAATTTCGAAACATGTATTCATCAAGACTAAAAGAACTCATCTGGGGCTACGGCCTGAGGTTCTTCTTATGCCATATTCGCAAATAGTTCACGGAATATCTGAACGGAGAGGCGTAGAAACTTAAAACCTGCAATCAAGATTGAAAATTTCAAATTATATGCGGCAAATGGGTGTGATACTCCAACTGCCGATTTTAAGTAGTTAGTGAAAATCGAGAAATTCAACATCAAAACGGAACCGAATAAAGCATTCCACGTTATTTCCTCTTAAACGTAAAAAAAAGTGTTGCGATAGTCTCTACTAACGGCAATCTATTCGGTAGAAGCATTTAAAATGCAGTAAATTTTCTTAATTAAAATGTTGATTGCAATAAATCACCTTATTTTATTACCAACTAATATCTTTATAAACAATTTCAAATAAAAGCGCCGACTTTTTCCATGTCATAAACATAAAGTTTTACGATCAAACTTGTTGATATTCTCAAATATTGGTATTTTATATACCTTCGCTTACAATGCACAAGTAAACAAATACGCTTAACACTTCATGGCATTTGATTAAGCTGTGGGACGTTGTCATTTAAATTTTTTTTAATTTATTCGATAAAACTCAACCCAAAAGCAATAAACTCTGCCAACGTCTAAATGAATTCGCGAGTTTCAGTTGCACAAATAATCCAGAGCTATTGGCGGCCTGAGGGAGCATGTAAATGTTTGCGTTACTTAATGGCGCTTCACTGAGAGTAACACACACACTTCATTGGCGGTTACCATTTTAAAGCTGTTTAATTTTAGAAAGTTTTTTTTTTTAATTATTTGCTTCCTAGTTTAAGTATAAAGCATTAAATGTGTGGTATATTAACAAATCCGAGGTATAATAAGCGCAGAAAAATAGTCTTGCCAGCGGCTACCAAAGATTGAGTCGCAAAAGAAATTCAAACGTAATTAAATATATATAATTGGGCAAAATGCTAGTGGGGGGATACTTGTTCTCATCCTTACTTATTATATAATATCTTATATTCAAATTAAATAGTTAGTTTTATTTTTTCTTTTAGTTTTCGTCTTAAACTTTTTCGTTTTGGTAACGCTGCAATGAGATGACGAATGTAAGTATGGATGGAAACAAAAATTATAGATATGGTCTGAAAGAGAAAATAAGCTATATATATAATTGAAGTATTTAAATAAAAAGAATCTGATTTGATATGGAACCGCATTCGAGAGCTACGTTACTTACCTGAGATGAAATTCGTTTGTGAAACAATCAACATCAACTATCATATGAGGTTTTAAATTATTTTAAACTTTATTGAAAAGCTTGTAAATGGATATTATTTTTCATTTATTATTTCTTTTTTTATTTTATTTTATTTTATTTTATTGCAAGACAATATCCGTAAGATCTTTGAATTAAATTAATTTTATGAGTATTTTGTTTCCAAGTCATCTTGGTTTTTATTCGAAACTGAAAGTTATTCCAAAAATATAATATGGTTTTCTCTTTCATAACTAGGGCTCTCAAAAAAGTACAGGAAAAATGCTCAAGAAAATCGAAGTAAGGGTTTTCGCAATATAAAAATGCTTGAAGAGTCATCGTTAGTGAACATTGGGAATTCCATGTATATCATAACTCAAACTGATCAGTTTTAGAAGATGTGTGAACTCGAAAAAAAGCGAATGAGCAAATCAGTAATTTAAATGTTTTTCCTAAAATCTTTGAAATAATTTCCAAACAAACACAAGACAGCTGTTTAACTTTCACCACATCAGAATCGTCGACATATATAAAAAAAAATCTATCCTTTCAGTAGCATTCACATAAATTGTTCCCGGTCGCCCTCAGTCGTTCACAGAGTGTCTCTAGTATGTTGAATGACTTATTATAAATAGAATAGAAAAGCAAACACACATGTAAGTAGAGCTGCAAGACTATCGAAACTTTTTAGTCCCTGATCAGACGGTATAAAATACGGTTTGGCAAAATTAAGTTTGTCGAAAATGCTCATTTCGTTTCGCAGAAGTAGTTTTGCTTTGTGTGAAAAATAATGATTGTAAATTAAATGGTAACAGTATAGGCAAAACACCAAAATATGCTCGATTTTACGAAAATTTACTAAAAATGCATGCACGAACGAAAAGTCTTGATATATGCAAAAGTGCATGCAATATGAACATGCATGTTTTTGAGAGCCCTATTGATAACGTGCATCATCAAGGAACCCCATTCCGGGACGTTGACAGAAAAGTTTGTGAGACGCTGGTGTGCAAAAATTTTTTATTCTGTACATTTAACTATAATTCAACAAGGACTCAGTATTTAGTTTTCTGTAATCGACGAATATAAAAGAGATTTTCGTATTAAGTACCTGAACATTATATAGCTACCAGGGACGTAAACCGGTTTTGAGCCAAACCGGTTTTGAACCGGAAAACCACTTTTATCTGCTGATGAACCAAACCATTAACCGAACCGAAGTTTTTTACAAATGTTTGAACTGATCAACTTTTTGTAAAGGTTCAGGGTTTCATTTTTGCCTGCTCCCAAAGGTCAAAAATAAAAAAAATCTAATTCGATATTCTTATGAAATTGGTATCGATACCTTCTCTAATATCACCACCACTAACTCTTTATTGTTCAAATTTTAACCCTATATGGTAAAAAAAATTGCGTTAGAAGTGGGAGCACGTGCTACCAAAATTTTTCAGTTATGAGAAATTCCCGAACCGATGAACCGAACCGAAACCCCGGTTCAAAGAAGTAGAAAAACCGGTTTGATGAACCAGTCCGAAAGTTCAAACACGGTTCGAGCCGCCGAACCGAACCGGTCAAATTTTCCACCCGGTTCAAGTCCCTGATAGGTACCTACTTCATATATATGAAATATAAAGCTTAAATTGTAGAAACATCAGTTTTTCTTGATCCTTTGTTTGCGGTTTTCCGTTGGGATAGTTTTACTGAATGTATCTTTATTGTGATTTGACTTCAGAAACAATTTCATATGAATAATTTTAATTTTTATTGCACATAAACCAAGCGTATTTTCTCAATTCGACCACAAAACATTTCGTTGGTTCTATTGAAAATCTGTTTTTTGAGATAGGTTCTATTCGAAAATTACTTGGAGCACTTATGGTTCTTTCTTTTCTCGTTATCTAAGTTCGTGCTTTTTAGTGCATTTCGTCGTTTTCTCATTCCATCAATATCGTTGGATAAGAAGCACTTTATATAATTTTCTTCTTCATATCCAAAAGCACAATATATTTTCATCAAAAAACTGGTAACATGCCAAACTGTATTGTCAATATTTTAAACCTTCCCATTTTGCTTAACGGCCACCATTCCAGTTCTCCAACAAGCAGCGCCCTGAGCGTTGAGTCTGAAATGTAATTTGTAAGCCAAGCCTTTTGCTATTCCGTTGACATGCGCAGCTGCAAACGAATGCCAGCAATTTGCATTAAGGAGATCCAACCAGTTTAAGTAAAGTAAAATTTACGGATTGATATTTCTTTATTGCAAGTAGATACACATGGGCTCGTAAACATTAAGAAATGTGTAAAATTGCAAATTTATTCAATAGCTCTATTTTAATGCATTTATTTAGAGATTCAATTTGAAATCAGCGCTTTCAAAAGCTTTGCCGGAATCTTAATTTAAGCCCTTTTATCTCTCTTTGCATATGAGAACGATTGAGAAACGTCAAACATATTTACTTGAAGGTTATTTTTGGCTTTTCAAACTCCAAAGGCCAAGTCCCTCGGGCTTGAATAATCTTAAAAAAAATCTGAAAATAAAACGTATTTTAACTCAATTTTTTGAGTTTTCTTCCATACCTACTCTTATGCGTGCCTACCTAGTACTTGTTGAGTATTTTTCGCTTGTTGCTCCACTTAAGGTGTAGTCCAAGCTAAATGCAATAAATCAAATGAAACGAAAGAGTTCTCACAACGGGACACGACCTACATTGTGCACATATATCTCAAACAAAACATAAAAGAATATTTTTGTTAATTTCCAGCAATATATAAAGCATGGTGAATGCAATTGAGGATTGTTCATTTTTTGTAGACCAAAAAAAAAAAAGGTCCTTGCCTGCCGGCCATAAAATTCAGAGCGCAAAAAGTGGATTTGCGCGGAGACAATAAAATCTGAGAATTCTGATGCATGCAGAAGGAAGAAGATAGTCATAAATTACAAAATTTGTTTCCGAAAAATTCCGATTACTTTCGGGTTTCTTCTATGGATAAAGGGTTGATAATTTCGGCTCTTGATCAATTATTCCTACGTGGGTATGTTGTATTTTAAGTGCGTGGATTCTGCTTAGCAAGAAATTGTTGATAAATATTTCATGCAACTTTTGTTAATATATATATATATGTAATGTACCTATGTATTATATAGCACAATCGCTGGCAATTGAAATGATTCTTTTGATATTTGAATTGGAACTATAGAATTAACTTTACTATAGATATGCAGAATGCTCTTTTTAAACCACATTGGGAATCAGCTGCGTCCGTTAGCGAACTGCGTCTGCACCATTGTAAGCGCTATCGTAAAGATTGCTATTTTATTGCAAAATATGTTTGCAATTTTATTCGTTTCGTATTAAATTTTTAAAGTGTTCAACGCTGGCCACAAAGAAAGCTCAAGCATTTCCAGATGTGTCATGTGGCATCTGGAAAGCTTAAAGCAAATTGCACTGATAAAACTAACAATAAAGAGGAGACTTACACCAATACCAAATACGCTTTTCTTTAAATTTTTCAACCAAATTACAACATTGGCTAAAGTTCTAATTGAATATATTCACTGTGACTTTTCCCAACTTATATTTTCGCAATTAAGTCTGAAATCTTCTAGCAATAACTGAGTAATCGCAATTATATACCTTCAATATTTAATTTCATTTTGACTGATTCTCACTATTCAAGATGAAACCCCCTAAGCCTTTGGACAAACCAAGCGCTATTTGTGCAGAAAAGGCACACACTTGTCTTGTCGCCCAAAATTGTTTACGCCCTTAATCTATCCCATTGGTTCTTGATGCCAAAGGCACATAAAAGATTTTTAAAAACAATATGAATATAAAGCGTAATTTCTTAGGGAAATAAAATTGATATTACATAGACATCAGCTATAATTGACCAGTCTTCCAAAAGTCCTCAAAATTAATGAGACGAGTTTGCAAAAAATAACAACGCATATTAATCGTGAGTGCCCAAACTGAAATCATCCAGACAATTCGTTGATGTTAGAGCACGCGTCTTCGCGTCGGCTGCCGCCGACTGAATATCGCTTCTGCTTAGCGTAGCATAACACTGCATTGTTAAGTAGATTTGCATGTTACGACAACAATAAATACGAATTCATTTATTATGGGTTTTCGGTTGAACACTATCCTTTTACTCTACCATTTCAATCCTTAGTATTTTTCTCCTGTTCATCCTTTTCAACTGAACACTGGAGTGGTTACGGAACTTTAAGGATGCTTTCGATGAGGCTTAACCCCAATTTTTAAATTGACCCCAAATAGATACAGCAGTATAAATATACGTTTACACAAACACATGCAGATCTTTGCTCCCCGTTGGGTCCAATTTAAGGCACGCTCGATTTGCTTACAAACTCTTGCTTTCCTGGTTGGAATGGTCTTATTTACTATAAATGTGAAATTATTTGATACATGTGAAAATTTTTGTTCCCGACATACGTAGGCATAATTTTAAATTTTTGGGTGAACTGGAATCTTGAATAACTATGACATACATTAGATACAACATCTAACAGCTGTTAAGCACGGACTCTGGTTCACGTCTTATATTTGAAAGTAAAATTTTTTATATTTCGCACATCGGCAACAAGAGTGGCATATTTCATGATTTGCACAAAAGGAGATGCATTGTATTTTAAAAACAAATGAAAATAACGAAAGCGAATTAAGAACTGGAATTATTTAATAGTAGAAAAATGCATTTCGAAGTCTATTCATATGCTAACTCGAAATGGAGAACTTTTGTCTCGTGTAACTTTTGTTGCAGATGTGCCATTTGATTTTAAGTAGGTACCTACTTCCAATTTTATTGGGATATGAGGTGAAAATTCACTGAAATACTGTTTAGAATTAATATCCTAAATTAGGATTCCTAATACAAAATGGCCACTCTTCATACTCCAAGCGATTTAGGTCTTTTTCATCTGAGCGAGGTTCTTGCATCAGTTGACTACAGTATGTCCTGCTGAAACGTGTTTACACATATTGTTATTTTTCCAAATATTTTTTTTTCAAAATACAGTTTAATTCGAACGGAGCATTTTCATTTAAAATGGAATGACAGAATATTGCAATATTAGTTTTTCATATTTCCATAAAACAAAGTTTTCCATTATTCCTTAAATATTACAGTCTATTTGAAGATGATTCAAGGCTAGGTAGACCACAAAGTCCTTATAGGCTTGAAAAGAAACATATAAATAGCGTGCAATTGCAATTGAAACTTTTCTGCTGCTAAACGTTCATTTTGCAAGTGCAGTTCAAAAAACCATTTTCGTATCCGAAACACGTTCTTATGTGCTTAGAATATGAATAGGTCTCCATAGTATATTATTTTGTACAGCACACATGGGTTGTTCACTCGCCTCCCTTGAAAAAGCAACGCAATTTCTAGAAAACTGATGAAAATTGATGAAAATTATTAGCGAATTTCAATATTAAAAGCATTATGGCGAACACAAAAGGCATTGACATTTCGCATACATACATGCGATGAGGTTGAATAGCATGTCGTTTCAACACGAGATGGTGGAACCAGCTGAAACGTGTTTTCCCTGGTAAGCCATAAAATGCTAAAGCAAGTTTGCGTTTGCACGTGGGTGGCGAATAAACCTGGTTGCGCCAAGATAAATAAGAAAACTTTCCTGCGAAACTGCTTGAAACAACCCTATATTTTTGCTCTATTGGTAGACATGTGTGTGCTTGCGAATCTTAACTTATACATGCATATACAATGGATATTTGTACTTACGTGGTTGCATTAGCAAATATACGACACATATGTATTTATTTGATTTTCGCGTATATTTGTGTGTATGTTAGACCAGAAGCTCTCAAACTTTGAAGCGGGTGTCACATCACATCAAAATGAATTTTCCCATTTCATTTCGTGTGCAACAGAAGAACTGTTAATAAAATGCTCAGAGTCAGAAATGTTTAAATAAAAATTAAAAACTTAGATCGGTACTTACACTAAGCTCGGTCCATTAATTCGTTTCATTGCATTGATGAAATAAGAAACAAAAAATGTTTTTCGCGAATTTTTGCCAAACAGCAATCGAATTCATGGATGATTATTAGTTTTGATTTTGTTATTCGGGTTGCCATCGTTCAATTTCATCATTTTCAAATACGTTTTGCGGTTTGGGAATCACTGAGACAGATTCACAGCAATGGAAATTATGGCGGCTTGACACACACAATATACATAAGACATAGTTTTTTCCTCCTGAGTTGACTTCTCAATAATTGTCTGTGTCTCCTTAAAGTTTCCAATTTAATTAATGTAAGACATGCTTGCTCTTTTTTAAAAGTTGACAGGTTTTTTAAATTTTTATTGTTTGAAGTTAGTTATCTATAACAATATTAAGGTATTGAAAAAAATGGCTTCCTATATCAAATTATTAAGTTAAGTTGATAACAACCTATCAGACGTACATATGTTTATGCAGGAATGGAAAATGAATCATTGATTTTAGTAAAAGCCCCCTTTCATGGGTGGTTATTTTTTGCCTTTACGGATAACAAATGGCGTTGTCGCAGCTGTGTTTTCCTTAAAATGAGTTTCAAAATTGATTCAATAAGACGCATACTGAGTGCGCCCGTGGCGAATGGGGGCAAATGCAGGAAATTGCCCCTCTAATCGAAATTTAAAATAAAAACTTACCTGTCAGAAAAGTGGGGTAAATATGATTTGGCGCCTAGGCGAGTAGCTCTCGACCTACAGGAGAGCCCAAGCTACTACGCTACTGTATAGTGACTGACAGTCCGCAACTCATAATAGTGATGGTCAACGAGGCGTCTACAGTTCAATTTCGCTCGAAAACTCGTCCAATATAAAGTTAATTGATAGATACACACACATTTCTCGAATGATTTCATATACTTTTTTCAATGTTAATTTCTCTCGCCTGTGTGGGATTTGAACCTCGGAACTCTCGCTTTCTAGTCATGTGCTTGTTCATGACACCGTGTTAGCTAAATCGAAAGCCGGGGATTTTTTTCGTTTATAAGTTTAAAGTCGATTTAAAATTTATTGTATTTTTCTTATCTTCAACATATTTCTGACTTATTTCGGACACCGAAAAATTTTACTGGGGCTATTTATATCAAAAATTGCAAAGATTTTTACAAATATAAGGGGTATTCACAAAGGGCTCGAAAAATCTGAAAACTTTATTTGCTTCAAAAGTTGTGCAAGATACAAAAAAGTTTTAAAAATTTCTTAAGAAGTCGCAATTTTCCGATTTTCCGACCTTCACACGTTTTTAGCACGCCTTTGTGAACGCCTATAGAAAAATATTTTTGAATTTTTTCAGTTAGATTGTTGGGTAATAAATGGCATAAAAAGTTTTATTGATTTTAACACTTTAAATGTTTTATTTTTGTGGCTGCTCGTTATACTGTGTGACGTTGATAATTCGGTAAACAATTTTTGTGAACTATTTTGAGTGGTTGTGGATGATACACCAACGCAGTAAACCCTGACACGGAGTGTGTGGGATATAAATTCATAATAATCCTATACAAAGGATCAATTGTGGAGGTAGCTAAATATGTAGGTGACAACACGTTTCTTTACGATCATAAATGAAAACCTAATTAAATTGATAATGGCTTAAATAAAAATCGCGCGGACTTCTTACGAAATTGATATTCAAAGAGAGGCAAAGATTATTTACTTAAATACGAATAAGAAACTATTAAATATTTCGTAATGATTAAGTTTGAAAAAGTTTCAAGAGACGGAGAGAAGTGGCTGGATGATCCAAATTATACAAGAGCCTCTAGCATTGTTTGCGTAGATTAGAAGCGGATTTGGACGGATAACTGTCAATGGCTCTCAAAATATTTTGAAAGTACCAAAACGCACTTATTTTAAATGATTACTTATGTATATGGTTGGATTGTGCATTTTTAAGGTTTTCTCGTATTAAGCTAGGTACTTATTTAAAACAATATCAAATAATTTAAGGAACAAAATCATCAGAAAAAGCAAACTTTTTCTATTTCGAAAAAGTTGGCTCTTTCACGCCTTTCTTCTCCTATGCTCTTTCTGAATTACCCAGTGGGAAACGTAAAGCCTGAAATTTTTCTTGGATTATTTTTTGGTAGAATATTAAAGTATAGAATTTTTATATGAATCATAAATTATCGTTTGACCAGTAATGCCTTACTGATTAGTATTATTTGTTAACAGAAACTTCTTAAGATGATGAATTTTGTGTATACAACAATAGCTAAGCCCTTTGCCGTACAGAAAATCTTCTGCTGTAGATAAATTATCTAAATTTTAAAATATAGCCTTACGTGGTGCACGAAATTGGTAATACACGAAATTCCAATGACATCGCTGCGTTAAACCTAAGGCATTCCGTAAGGAGTTCTTCGCATGAAGTTTCTGTAGAAAATTTCAGATTTTTCCCACTGGGTACTCCTTATATTACATTTTCTCGAACACGTTCAATTAAATTTGTTAACGGCTGGAAGGTAGTTAACTTGAATAAAGCATCTCCAATCGATGCGCATGCCTTAATATTGAAATATCTCCGAATAGAAATTCTGTTTATGTCGGTAAATAGAGCCGCATTTAATTCGGAAATCTCTGCATTGCAGCATTCAAGGCAACCCAAACTAAATCAACATTCCAAACATCAAAACCGAGGTACATACGACTTTGCAAATTCTTCTTTGCAGATTGGAAAAAATATATGTGCTTGAATTCAATGTGTATCGACCGGAAAAAGTGACGGTATTTATATTTTCACTTTTGTACATTCATTTAATTGCATCAATGGCAATGGGCTTAATACGTAGGCTTATTGCGAGGCCGCAGTTCTCGCTTTCTTCAAAGAAATTAATAGATTTTGGCCAAATTCAATAAATAATCATTTTGATCGAACGTATGACATGGGAAAAAGTTTTGCGAATGAATGAAATTGTCGAGAGAATTTAGCTTGAACAAAATGTGCGAATGTATTGTCTGTAATATTTGGGCAAATCAAAAAGTCTTTTAAAATCCTTTTAATCCCCAGCTAAAATGAGTATTTTTTATGCTTTCCAGACGTACAACGAAATCTCGAGATTTCAGAGAATTTTAGAACAAATTTGACATTTGAAATCCAGGCGATTTAAATTTTGTTCAAAAAAAGAGGGATTTTAGAAGACTTTGTGGATTGCCTAATTGTAAGTCTGTAATAGTACCTACCAGAACGTTTTAAGCCACGATTTAAGGTCCTTTCATAAATCAAAATAGATGTAGTGGATACTTTGAACCATCAGTTATGAGTTTAAAACAGTTCACAATAGTCGTGAACCATGCTTTGAATCTGTAATAGGACAATGTATCTAACCGCAGATACGACCTTAAAACCATTTAGCCTACAGAGACGTATTTCAAGTATCAGGGCCTTCCGTGACCCAGATAAAGCTGAGCACACACAGCGAACATGCTCGCCGATTTTGTACGGGTTGAAATTTTTAGCGAGCGGCTTGCGCCTGTCTTCGTCGCGTATGGCGTAACGTGCGGACATCAAAGCCAAAACCATTTTGCTTTGGACGTGAACGAAGAAAATTCTTCGAGAAAAATGGATAAAATTTTTTTAAAATATATTGTTATGGGTCGTGGCGTTCAGCTCGGTTTAAGAACTTTGAGAGTTTAAATTCTAGAATATTCTTTAAGCTTTCATGCCCGTTTGAATTTTTCAAAAATGTTCATGTAAGTAAAATGAATAAACCTGGCTTAAAATTTCGTGACAAGTATCATTTGAAAGTTTAATCCATCAAGAAGCCTTAATTTTTCGGAAGACTATCACCGTATGTGTTTCAAAAGGTAGGTAGCACAATATATACACGGAGAGAAATAAGTTCCCGAAATATAATTGGAACCAATTACATATGTGATTGGAGCCTTGCCCCGATTGCATTATTAATTGGAGCCAATTACAATATAATTAGAAAATGAAAAATACTCAATTACTCAATTACTTATATAATCGCATTTAAATTTGTCATATATGTAATTGCGTTCTGAATACATATGTAATTACATCTGATTACTTTTACAATTTAAAGCTTTGATGCAATTATATATATGATTGTATTTATTTTACAGTTTGTTCTTATATTTCTCAAATGGTTTATAATTTCGATCGTATATAACGTGTTTGAATTTTCAAAATCCTTAGGCACTCCACGGGGCAGGTGGACCACGAATATGACGTGGTGAAATATATTCCGCCCAATCGTGGAGAATGCCCCTTTTTATATTGCTATATGGAATTTATTTTAATTTGCAGGGGATCACAAATTTAATAAGACGCAATTATGTATATAATTCGATACAATTACATACATCATTGCAGCCGATTATATATTTAATTGGACGGAATTATATATGTAATTGAAATTATTTTTTTTATCATTTGATACAATTACATATATAATTGGAGGCAATGAAAAATATAATTGGACGCAATTATGAAAATATAATTGCATCATACCCAATTACATATGTAATCCCTGCAAAATATAATTGGGTATGTGATATTTTTTCTCCGCGTGTAACAATATGAAAAGCACAGGGGTGTGGCATTTGCGTTGTCCGTTTTTTTTTTCTTGCATCTCCATTCCGTAAAAACTTTTTCCAAATGACAACGTGGGAAACGAATAAACGCGCGTTGAAAATAAAAACTAGCAAACATGAATTTCTTATGGGCCAATAGATGAACAAAACCTTTTCCCTTTTCATTTCAAAACGAACTTTTTAAATATTTTATTCAGCTGTTAAAAAAATTTAATTTGTTTTTGTGGTAATTATATTAACAGAAAATGTTAGTGAACTAAACCAAACATAAGAATAGCTCTGTTAAAATTTTCAATCAAAATATTAATTGATAAGTGTACAATCATAACCTTAATATATAAAGAAGTACAAATATGAACACAACTTTCTTAATTAGATTTCTTCCATAGTGTTCTCCGATTTAATTGGGAGCTTTCAATCTTAAAAAAGTAAATAAAAAATAAGGCCAATGCAACAATAGACCGTAGTCCAGTCACTGTGTCAAGGGTTATAGATGGTGAGAGCTCTTTTTTTTTGAATTTGTTTTGTTTATATCATTCTTATTTACATGGTTTATTCATATTTTTGGTTTCCATATGCTTAAAGATAATTTATACGAGTTTCGAAGTATCCCTAAAGGAAAAGTAACCTCGACATTGCCTTCTGAAATTATCTATAGGATTTGTGCACAGCTGGCAGAGACCTCACTGATGAAATTGTTATCTCACTCTCTTTTTTTGTTTTCCTCCCTTTTAAGAGTGATTACCCAGTTGGTTCTTTCATGAATTTGTCTTTTTATAATTTTATTAATGACATACAAATTTAAATTTCCTAACTAGGAAAAGATTTGGCGACAAGATTTTTCAGACTACTAGCGGTCCAATAACCAGCAAACATTACCAAGAATTCACTCTTAGTTTGGATTTGCTCGCCCGGCATTTGCTAACCATTTTGACACTTTTCAAATGGAATCTTCGAAAAATGTGGAAGAAAAACTTAACGAAAATAGTTCATGTAATGAACCTATGTCGTATGATATCGCTACGTTAACGTATCTGACAAAAGTCCATAGAAGTTTTTTTTGGAAAAGTAAGTTGCTGTGCCTTTAGAGCAATGTTCAAAAACAAACAAAATTTTGTATACTTGACCTACGACTTAGTATGACCCATGTATATGGAAGAAAATTATATTAAAAAACCGTAGACAAAAATGGATGACAAAAACTGATCAAATTATCATGCATTAGATATTTGCCTACTGGGGCCTTCTTACAGTTCATTGGTTCTCTAGCAGCTATGGATGTGAATGTAAAACAAATACCTACATTATAAATTTTTCCATGAGAAGCCACTTCTATCTAAATATACTCTCTGGAACTTAATTGCACGCTATAAAATCGGCGATGAATTTGTTACCTCAGTTAAGCTTTCTTTTTATCTCTTCCTGCCCTTCCACATCCACAAATCGAATTTAAAATTTTGTTCAATCCAGGGATTTTTATCTTCGAAATAACTCGGAAAATAGCTTAGTTAACCCTCTAGTTACTGGCTCCGTCTCTAGACTGTCTTTTTTCGAACAAATTTCCAAAAAAAAAAAACTAACAATAATATATTCAGGTTCTTGTTTTTTTTCCTAAAATTAGTCCTAAAATTATCATAAAAAATTTTTTTTTGCCATTAGAGTGTTAATTCTTAGTAGAAGAGTGAATTGGATAATTCACAAATTATTTGATTTAATTGAACCTTTTGTTTTAATATCTATATGAAGAGAAGTTTTATTTCCGAAAGACACAGTGAACAAAAGGCTATTTGTTCGACTATTATTTGACTTCATAACGTCCTAATTGGGGACTGTTGCTAATAAAAATAGGCTAATTACGTATAACGCTTGCATAATATTTACCAGCCTATTTGTTTTCAGAAGCATCAATACCTGTCCGGAAGGGAGATAAACTTATTAAGCACATTTAATTTTGTAATAAAAGCAAAACAGACAACAAGAACAAATTTTATTTTCGAATACGACTTTAAATATTTTTAATAAGAATAAAATTTATAGAACAACGCCCACACTCTTCAATTAAAGCTTACATTACTGCCAAGAATACTTCAGTAAGTATAATATGCTTCGCAGAAGAGGCAAAAAAATAGATAAATAAATATAAAAAAAAAATGAAAAGGTATGGATTGCTTCAGCGTTTGCCAGAAGGGTTAAATCGGTGTACCTACCCGTTATAATAAAGGCCACAAGTGCGACTACGTTTAACATGGACCGACCGTCACGTATATATTTGCCACAAAATAGAATACCTCCTTTTGCAGTTGCTCGCTCTTTCACCCTTATACGCTTCGCATTTGCCTTCTCTTTTTCAAAATCAGACAACCGTCGGCCATCGAAGCAGTGGCTTCGTCAGCCATTCGAATATTGCGATGGATGTCTAGTGCGCGTTTTCGCCGCATGCATACGTATATACAAATATCATCCCAGCAGAAAAATGTCTTGCGCATGACCTGTAATCACTGTTTTCTGCAACGGCATATAGTTGTTATTTGTTTGTCGTTTGTTATTTGAAATTTAATCAATTCCTTTCTCGACGTCAATTATAATCGGTGTGAATAATTATAGTTTCACTCAGGAAAATATAATAATTATAAGAAATTGTATTCAAATCCAAAATTTCGAAACATTTGCAAAATAGGCTTCTTAGAATATCAACTGTTTAGTTAGCCCTAACGGTTGACCGATATGGATTTCCAAAAAGAAGATATGCTTATGCTATTTTGACATACTTCATATATTTTCGCGATTCATAAATTTCATACACTCTCAAATAATGAGTAATATGCCCTTTTTGTTTCACCTGCCGAGCTTTGCCTGTGTAGCTGTTATAACCTCAAAAGCGAGATGCATTTCCTCAAAATTTTAAAGCATTTTCACTTTTAGATAAGGACAGTTGAAGTTCAGATTTTGAAACAAGGTTAAATTTTTTAAATTTATGTAAATGATGTAAATTCATAAAATTCTAGCTGGGAATTTGAAGCCATAAAATAAAAACCTTTCAACAGGCATAAAAACTAAAGTGGGCGTGGCAGCCCCATTATGATTATAATATATATTTATTTTTTTTGAAGGACATGTAGAGGTGTACCTACCAAGTTTAAAAATCGTAGGTCAAATAAATTAAAATTTTGGAAATTATCTTTATATAAAAGGTGGGCGTGGCAGTAGACAGGATTTCCAAGAGTTTCAAAATTTTTTAATTTAGAACCCGGAAGTGCTTCCACTTTTCAATGCTCTATGAGTTCTCCTTCTATATTGGACAACACGATGTATCGAGCGGAGAGATATTTAGATGAACTGTCACCGTGATTTTTCTGTTGGCTTTCGAGGACACGAAGCCAACTTCACAGTGACGCTGATCACTGTTCCCGCTGGGTTAGGTTGCATGACGGGCAAGATTTTTTTTTTTTTGCTATCGTCGGGCATGCTGATTCTTTTCTTCATGTGCAGCGGTTTTCGCTTTGGCTCCCTGTTTGTTTGTAAATAAGCAGAAAAACGAAAACAAAAACAATGACGGCAATTTACTCTAGAGGGCTTAATTTAAATTCAGACTGATTACAAGCACAGAATGGATATTGCGTTGCTGTTGTTCAACATGGATATATCTTCCGATTTTAAAGACTAAACGTTTTTACAAGTGGACGCAAGTTTTTTTTTTTACCTAATATAAAGAAATGATAACACATACATGCATACATTTGAAATTGTATATAATTTTCGAATATCATACATTCTGACAGTCTGACTTACCTTTTCTGGGATGAAAACATAAAGAAATAGAAGCTGATTTTGTTAATGTGAAGAATGACTTGCATATGCCATGAGTAAAGAGCCGTTCATGATAGCTCGCTTTAGAAAAATACGCAAAATACTAAGCTTTATTCTTTAAAATTTCGAATAACATTGACTCTGTTACATAAGAGAGCAGAATTTGTTTATTCTAATTGTTTAATAAAAACTCCGGACGCTTGTAATTCCTTATATTTCTCCAAATTTGTTTATAATGCTTCGTACTTCAATGGAGCTCGATGAATTTCATCTACCTAAAGGGCGCATTCAATAGGAGCATAATGGCATGCTGATGTCCTAAAAATATCCCTTATGTTAAATTTATAAAAACAAACTAACATTTAGATAGTGCAGTGATCTTTGGATACTGCCAATTCTTCTTCTTTTTAATTTTTTTTTTATTTTTTATTAATTGTTAATTACAAAATTTAAATACTAAAATTTTCTTACATAACTTATGTAGAGTTATAGTAGAGTCTTCAACTACATCATAGCAATGCTAATATTCCTGGAGTTCTAAGTAATTAATTTTTAAATTAAAATGAAAAACCTTACAAGAGTGTATTCTTCTTCTTTTCTATTTGAAAAGGTTTTTTGAGAAAAATTCAAATGAATCTTAATAAAAAAAAAGCACACTTCTTCATTGTATAATAAAATAATTTTTTCGCATTATTTGTCAACAGCACAACGAAATTGCGCTTGTAGGGACATAGAGGCGCCTTTGTTATTGTGTACATTTGCTCTGTGATTTGTGCTTTTCTCCTCCTCCTGTTTCGTTCTTGTGCATTGCGCTGCGTTCTAGACTTTCTTTTTATTTTGCATTCTTTGTCATTTTCTTTTCAGATGAATTAAAAGTTTCTTATACCCAATACGATAATCAAAAATATGTGTGGTTCTCGGGCACTTCCAGTAGGAGGCAAATACATATAGAATACTTTTGATACATTGTTTTATTCGTAGATAGCTGCAAATTATATGTGTTGGGTTTTATATAGGGTGCTCCGTACAAAAGTGATTTTCGTCATAGTCTTGGTTGAGGGGGTCGTGAACCAAAAATCGTGTAAGAGGGGTATGTCAAATCTCACCCTGAGGAGTTTTAGGGCAAAGAACGAAACTTGCAGCAGTTTGAGGAAAATAATTTCTACGCCTAAACGTTGCATTTTAGAGAGAACATCATGTAGTTTAATAGCCAATTGTCAGGCCTTTTTGGACATGTAAAATTTTCTTTTACTTATTTGCAGTTTCATGGATTTTTTGCCATCGGTTGAACGTTTAAAAAATTTCTGACCTTTTTTTCATGTATTTCGTGTAAAAAACCTCTTAGTAGGTATTAACATACTTTTCAAATTTTTTCTCAAATTTGAAGTAAATTTCTTTAAAAGCCGTTGTACATATGTTACACGATCAACTAAAGAAAAAATTGAATTATAAAACGAACTTAACCTTTTTTTTAATGTGATGAAATTCTAAAATGAGAAAACTGTTGCTTACAAAGGTCCGGCCAACAACTTGAAAATTGTCTGTACAAAAAGACAAATTTTATTCTAAATTTATGCGAAAGGCTTCTGAAAAATGGGTTTCGTTTTTCCTGAGTTTAATAAATTGAATATCAAAATGGTGAAGTTCGTTTCGGTTGTTCTGTTTTTCCTGGATAAGGCAAAAAACTAAGTATTTTTGAAAGAAATTTACTTCAAATTTGTGAAAAAATATAAAAGTTATGTGTTAGAAAAACCTTCTCCATACCAAAATGGCATGTCTAAGAAGCCTGACAATTGGCCCTATAATGAAAAGCAGTTTATTACAGAACACCCTTTATACTCTGCATGTGTTATAATTTCTTACTTATATTTGATTGTGTCGTGATCGATGCCAATGATCTTTCAAACTTTCAATGGAAACTAATCAGCTGTGTCAAATGGAAGGTCAAAGACTGTTGCTCTTTTAAATTGTGTACATTTTATTATATTATTCACTCTTAATATGCATTCTAAAATATTTAGCAGTAAACCTATATCTAAGATTGAGGTAACATGAATTTAAGAATCAATTTAAACAATTCCGCCAAACTTTTTATATTTGCTTCCATATGCATCATGTTGATAGTGATAGTTGTACGCCTCGAGGATTTGACAAGATTGGCTGCTGTGATGCGGGCAAAGGAGCGGATTGTTCATAGTCCGACTGAATGCCTTTTATAGCTATATAAACATAGGTTCTTGTTAAGCTTAATGTAGAAAACCAAGGAAATTATTGAAATGAATAAATGTTAGCAATAATTTCGTATCTGAAATTTTTATATCTACTCACATCACATGAGGCGACAGAATTTTTTGGACTTTGAATATCTTTCTTTGGAAGAGCAAAACGGTTTAGAGCCGTGAAAATCAAAAATAGACATTATTGCTTGGTATTAATTTGAATGAAACATCCAGTTGTGAGACTCAACTTACATCGGCCGCCACAGTTTTTTATGGCAATTGTGAGCAGAAATCACTCACTTTCAGGTCCTAACTTTTTAAACGAAAAAAAAATCTTACATCCTTCAGAATCAAATTCATTGAAAATTTTATGTATCGGAGCTCAAACCAAAAATCTCATTGTAACGGATGCGACCATCCGAATGGAATTACTCATATCGCACACTAATCACTAAATCGGCACAACTAAAAATTTTGCATTTATTGGGCAAGCAGCCAATAACTCTCGACGCATTTAAAAACAATTCCTTTTCTACATTTATATTATTCTTAATTAACTGCAGAATCAATAAATCAAAAAATATCAATGTTAATTTTCCAAGTGTTCCTTTTGCAGAGTAAAATGTTGGCGAACATGAAAAAACTGGTTGAAAAAATTTTTGAATTGTGCCGGTTTAGTGATTAGTGTGCGATATATAAAAGTATTCTGCTTAATTCGTTTTTTTTTTCTTCTTCGGTTTCAATATACAAAACAACAAATTAAATTTATACAAAATTACCAAAAGTTTGAACTAGGCCCAATGTTACTGGATTCCTTCAATTGTTACACTCTTACAACGTCCAATACGTCCTTCCTTCTCAATATTTTTTTCCGAAAGAAATTTTTGATATTATGCAGTTTCAAATTTGAATCGAATCTTATTTTGAATAAACACAAATAACAATCTAGCGAATAAGGGTGCAAAATTTTTTATTTCTTATTTTCATTTCATTTTTTTCATTTTTGCAAAAAAAAGTGACTAAAGTCATTTTACCCAGCGGCCAACAGTGGCTATTGCCTACGAAGTATACGAAGACTGTAAGCGATTTTACTTTATGTGGTGTTTGTAGGCGTTCACTCTTAAAAAACGGCCACGATCGAACAAAAGTAAACTAGGATGGTATGTTAGGTCGTATGCATTACGGCCAGCGAAAAGTTGTTGCGGTTCATCGCTTCTGTAAGCATCATTTTGGCCGCTGGGAAAAAGCAACAGGTTGGTATTTAAAAACTTATACTCAAATTGCAAATTCAATGGACGAACCTTTATTTACAAAATAATTTTCTTTTAAGAAATATTTAAACTCGTTGAGGTACACATCCGCGCCCATACAAACTGGTGTAGGGTACAAATCGCCGCCATACAACCTGGTATAGGGTACATAACCGCGTCCAACCAAATCGAACAAACATGTATTCAGTGCTGCATATACATTTTTATAAAGTATTTTCCCAATAAGAGATATAAAAAAGGACGGTTTGGCATTCCTTTTGCTCCAAAGTTTGACTGTGATTTATGATAAAATATATATATTTTAAATATATATATGTGTTTTCGGGTTTTCGTCTTGATAGCAATTACTTTCGTGTGGATGATTATGTAGTGCAGTGTTGGTATATTTCACACAACAACAAAATTCTTATTTAGACATTTTTCAACCGAACAAGCAGCCGTCTTGTTGTATCAGAATTTTTCCAATCCAACATGCAACCTGTCTTGTTGTACCAGAATTTTTCCAATCCAACATGCAACCTGTCTTGTATCAGAAATTTTTTCAATTTTGTCTTTTCGAGCTGTAACTTTTCACCACAGATGTCGCTGCAATGGGCGTGCAACAAATTTGAGAGCAGCCATGTTGAATTTATCTTAATTTTATCTGCACACAGGAAAGAATGAAAAAGCAGCGTGAATGAAACGAAAGGGCAATACTAATACGTGCCAGTGGACTGTAGTGTTGGTTAGTATTATACATGAATTGGGAATGCTCAGTTCAATGACATAATATATGTCTGTACACACGTAGTACGCAGATGGATTTCAATGAAAAACTTGCTATTTTTTATGGCTTTAATGCTTAAAGAAGTGATTTTCAGTTGTACTTTTCATCCATGAAATATTGCCATGGAAATTTAAGTTTAAATTTAAAATCCAGAGCTTGTTCTTCTAGAATCCCTCAAGTTGAAGGATTTATATTTTTGATGTTATATATGTACAATATATTGTTTATTTATTTATGGTCTAAGGAAGGAAGGAAGGACTCCCAAATATTTTTGGCGGTTAGCGCCAAAAATCTTTTGTTTATGCGGCGGAGATTTGGCAATTGTTTGAGCGCTTAATTGAAAACTTTCATATTTAAAGATGTGCCAAATCGCGAAAGGGCCAGCAAGCTAGTGCGAAGATTTTAAACAGTATTGCATAGTTTTTCGAGAAGAATTAACTATTACGTCATAAGTTCCATAGCATTCAAGCTGATATATTTTATATATATATATATAGTTTTTCACGTTTTCAAGACAGTTCTCCTTATCATATCAATAGTCACGGCGCAGTTAATGTAAAAAAGTAATTGTAATATAAATTTTTTGACGGCATACGGCAGCCTTCCAACAGCTTTATCACCAAAACATATACTCCAGGCGTATGCTCCATTCGGTAGTCTCATCCGCAACCGTACAATGAAGAACTAATAGCTCAAGAATGAGAGCGGTTGCATAAATCCCTTTCAACATTAATTCAATAAAGATTATCTTCGCCGAACCGCTGACCGCTTGTTGGCGTTCAAAAATATCCGTACGATGATGCATAAACTAAGTAGAAATATGAGTAACTACGCATTATCCAGTTCATGTTCAGCCAAAAATAGTAGTAAAGATGGTCTAAGTTTGTAGAATACATTACGATGCACTGTTATTATGGAAGTCCACCGAATCCGAATTACTTGTTGGTCAAAACAAAACTACAATAGCTTAACATACATTTTAAGATCCGCCAGCGGTTTTATATAACGAAGCAAAACGAAATTCTATAAGAAGTTCTTCGTGACATTATTTGGTAATTAGATTGAAAATATTAAAGTTTTCCTTTCCCCAGAGCTATTGAGATTTCTTTCTTTACGGGTGACGTCATGACGTAACGATGAAGCTTAATTACAAAACTTATAATGCAAAGTGACATCTGTAAAAACGCTCGTTGGTCCTACGTCCACAATGCGTTCACGTTCAAGTGAACGATACTTCTATAGAAATTGAAAAACTTGTCTAATTCTGCCAAAATAGTTAGAAACTTTTGTTGCTTTAGCAATGAAATAGTTTTATATTGTTTCTTCTTTTTTCGACGCAGTGAACCAATTATGTACCGCTTGTGTTCTTTGTATATCATTTGCCTTAGATAAAGATTTATTTTTGGGTGGTCCCTGTCCCAAAAGTTTAAGAGGAAGACTGAGCATAATGTCATAAAGAGGAGAAAATAATTTGGTACAAAATATGGCTTGAAAAATTTCGAGGAAGTTAAGAATATTGTTTCCAGAGGAATATGAGCATTAATGCATACTAGGAGTGCCAGTTGCGGTCGAAATTCGACCGGTATAGACAAAACTTTTATTTTTATCAGTACCTATTTTATTTTAAATTTGTAAATTTTTTAAGAGAGAAAAATTTCTGTATTCACAACATTTTTCGTAAAAGTTTTGGCAAAAAAACCTAGTGTGGAATTTCAGATATTATAAAAAAATCCACCATTATCAATTGAACGAATTCTGCAGGCGGCAACATACAGCTTTACGACTTTAAACGGATATGTTTCAAGAGGAGAGCCCCTGCCAAAGTTCCTCAAAGAAAGAATTTTGGGTTAAAGGCGGCAAATGAACTTTGCCTTTGTGGCAACATAATGTTAAAGCATTGAATTTACGCAAAAAAAAAAAATCGAAACAGATAAACAAAAATTCAAAAACTTAGATCTGTAACTGTTTTTCTATTGTCTTTGATTTTTCTCTGCCTCCCGTAAGAGCATATCACAAAGATCCATAATTCAACAATATTATACCAATGCTTAAACAAATGCTTAAAATACAAAAACCAATAAAAAAACAAAAAACAAACAAACCAAAAAACGAAAAAGATGAACTAAAATTCAGAAACTTCGATCTGTTCCGTTTTTCTATCGCTTTGATTTTACTCTCCCTCGCTCAAAAAAGTCATAAAGGTGCAAGAGCATATCACAAAGAACCAATAACGAAAACAACAAAAGCCACTCACACAAAAGTGCATTTCGACAGGCTTGGTATTTAAAAGCATGCAACAACAACACTATGGAAAACTTTATACATGAATTGTAGCCTTAGTTTTCAACCGATTTCGAATCTGTAAAATGATAAATCATCTACAAACAAATATCTTTCCAACGGCATTTTTTTTTATAAAAATCAGTTCGGTAGGATTGCTAAACGAACGCGGAAAAGATTTGTGTTAGCGTATTAATATATTAGATTTTATTTGGAATTTTTTGTATCAAGAGCAATCAATGTATAATTCCTTTTTTAGATTTTGTTCACAAGAAATTCTTTTTTTTTAACAGCAGATTTTGCTAGTGTTGTGCGTATGTTATTATAAATAAAAACAACTTCTAAGACTAAAAACCTGTAATTATATGGGTCATAATATGGTTTGTTTTATTATCCCGCGGATCTGGGTACCCCTGTCTCACCTATATCAATCTAATAATCTATGGGGATAAACATTTTATTGCTTGCTCCAAAAACACTCAAAGGACTCCTACCCGTTGTCATTTATAACACGTACATAAGTACACGATCTAACGTCGTCCGAGTTGAGTCTTCACAGACGTTCGATTCAAATCAAGTATAGACTTGTCTTGAAATATGTAGACGTCAGCTCTACGTAGAGCTGTAAAGTCTTAAGCCTTTGTCAGATAGGCTCCGTCGTCCGTCATGCGTCACGTCATATGACTGACAGCTAAGTTGAAATACACGTGTTTATATGAAGTGCATCCCAATCAATACTTCTGCGTCGACGTGACGCACAAATTTTGGGCAACTCTCAACTTTCGACGGCACGTCGCTTTGTTTGACAGCAGCCAGCTGATTGTTTTGCTCGTTTTTATTTTGCTGAAGAAGAATAACAAGAAGTTTTTACTGAGTTTTACGGAAATGGAGTCCAAAATATCCTTGAAATCCATATTTTTTGATAACTAGTTTTTAAACTCACAACACAGCTGAAAAATTGTCAATGACGAACTTATTACGTATTGTGTCGGACGTCAACACGTTGCTGTCAGTCATATGACGTGACGCATGACGGACGACGGAGCCTATCTGACAAAGGCTTTACAGACGTTCTTCAGTGTACACGGCAAAGGTAGATTTTCTTCACTCTACCTCGTTTTCTCTTAGTAAAAAACTCGATAGCGGATTTCCGGCATAAGACAAATATTCTTCACATCCTTATGCTTGTATTAAAAGAAGTGACTTTATTGATATCTTCATCTTTTTGAAAAATTTGGCTCTCCCAGAATGATGAATGTTAAATTAAAATTTCAATTATAATTTCTACTGCCTTATTTAAAGCCTGCTAAATTGCTCAAAAATAAAAAAAGATAAACGAATAAAATCTATTTAGCAAAAAAGAAAAAAAAAACACTATTGAATGTGTCAAAAAATTGTAGCAAATAAAAATATCTTTGAATAATTTTATGCGCTATGAAGCAGGAATAAATGAATTGCAAGTTGAAAGCATGGGTGGCATGGTATACCAGCTTCGCGCATGAATAAATAATTCAAGAATTAAAAATAAAAAACAACACACCAGAAATGTTTTGCAATTAAAGCGATACATTTGAGGCTGAAGCACGCGGAACGTTGGAAGCATGTCCACCGCTTTTTTTGCAATAAAATTCATTGTATTATGCGCAATTCGCATTAATAAAGTTATAAACTTAATTGCTGAGTGATATTGCAAAGGAAGATAAGTTGCTTTGTGGTACAAACAAGCTAAGATACATAGTAAGATCCGGCCTACACACATACCTGCAAACGTTAAAAATTCTTTTTTTTTCCGGTTAGCTTTTTTAGTCAACCGTTGAGTGCTCTTGTTGAAAAGTCAACGCTAAGTTGTTCGTCCCTTGAAATTATTACTTTTAAGGCTGCAGAAAAAAAGAAAAAAAAAAACTAAATGAGGCATCGAGTGGAATGCATTGTTTCCAATGAGTAGCCATTTGCAAAATCTGGATAAATGGGAATGTTCACTTTCTCTAGTGATCTTATGAATAGAGATATTCAAGCAGCTGTGGAAATTGAAATGTGCAATTTTTGCCCTTTTGTATGAAGGACCCTGCAAAGAACGAGTGCAAAACTTGTGCGACAACATGGCGCAAGTTTTGCCCATCAAAATCGATGTGCAATATTTTCCCGGCCGTGGAATTTTTTCCCATACAAACAAATTTGCACAAACGCAAAATTTGCGAGGGTGCAAAAAAGTTTAGTAAAAAAAATTCTTAAATCGAAATTGAAGGTTGTTGAGATAAGTTATACTCAAAGAAATATTCCTGATTATCGGAACGTAAATATGGGTATGTTATCAATAATAAAAAATTTTTCTGAAAATAACCTTTTGCATGACCGCGAAATATTTCTTGAAAAGCAAGGGCTCCTCTGGGTCATTGGCTACTTCAAGTTCTGCCGAATTTTTTATATCTATTTTAATTTTTTTTTAATTAGACGGTCCATCTTCATTGAAGGTGTCTGAATTAGCTGCGCAAAGCTTGCTTGCAGATTCAGGCAAGGAAGATTGGCTTGACTCGCCGATTTCAGTTTTTGAAAATAAGTTCGGCGACAAAGACATATTTCAGCAGATATTTTGTTGAAAACTAAATTACATCGAAAACATAAGATAATATTTCTTGCCAGTTTCAGTCTACTTAGAAAATAAATTTGAGCAGTGGTGAATGGGAAAAAGAATTTAAATTCGTTTTTTGATTTCACTGATGAACGAATTCAAATTTAAATTCTTTCAAAGTTTTTTTAAATGAATGAATTCAATTTTTCTAATTCGCCAAAGAGTGAATTTAAAATTTATTTCTTTTAAATATTTAAATTAAAAAGAATTCATTCAAAATTTAATTCAATTCAAATTTTGTGTTGAAATGAATTCATTCATAAATCACCATTTATTATGTGAATAATTTACTGATTGATTCAAAAATGAATCATTCATTTACAGCTCTGGCATAGACATTGGAGCTGTGACGTTTTGTGAACAAAAATGTCACATTACCTTCAACGAATAGATTGAAAATCAGGCAGAACTTTTTTATTTTCTTGGTAGTAGGAATACTTGAAAATATTAACTTGCAAACAGCCACCGATTATATAGCATTCTCCGGTGCCAAAATTGATCCGGCTGTGAAAGAAAAGGGTTGTAAAAGTTCATTATGTCATAGAAAATTTATTATAACCTAATTTGAAGGGACACAGTTGGAAAAAATCGAAATTTGATATGCAGATTTCATTTTTCAATGCTTTTGATCTGCTGATTTGTCGATCACGAATGAAAAACAAGTAACAAAGCTTTATCGGACTCTAATTAGTCCAGTTTTCGTTTTCTTATACAACGTATTCCGTTTTCGCTTGCTTGGAAAGAGGTGTCACGTTAAGCCACAAAATATTGCCTTCATAAGGATAATAATCACAGAAATAAATATAAAAAAAAAACGAAAAAATATCAGAAAAAATTTAAAAATCAAAAGCGCTTAAGCACCCGAATAATCTGTGAAGCGGCTGAGAAGCTTCAAAAAGGGAAAACCGTGCATTAAAATTGGAAGAAGAGCGTGGAAAATCAATGAAAATTTTGAAAAGAGAAACCAATAAAATCATTTTTAAAAAAATGTGGAAGGATATTGTGTAAAATTGTGTAAAAATCCCTTCTTCGGGTGCAATGTGCTTTCTTTTGTGAGCGGAAATGATACGATATAAGTTGCTTGTCCTTTGTTATTTATTTATTTTTTGTTGCATCCATATGTAGCGGCTTGTGTCCTTTTGCGCATTCCGAGGCATTCACCTTCAGCCTATTGTATTTGGGGCGATTTTTGGGCAAAACGAAGAACTGCCCATGCCTGTTTTTTCTTGTAAGCTGTGAATTCTGCATAATGCATCTATTTTATAAATTCGAAGTTTCTGTTGCTTGCCTCTATGGAAGTGGGAGAACTCAATTCTAGACATTTTCGTGGGCGCAGTCTTAAAGCATCTTGCTCAATTTTTCCAGGTGAGTGCATCACGTTTATTTTCATTCTGTAGTAATTGTCAGAAGAACCTGAAAAATACACCATATAGCATAAAAATTATGAATTTATGATATTTTAATTAATTAATGATCCTCAATGACCATATGTTTATTTTACTTTAAGACATTGCAATGGAAGACTTTACAATTTTTGAATCACACTTAGAGCTCAAAATATCGATGTGTTCAAATTTCGGCATCATTGGCTCAAGCATTTTTTAGGATATCCGACCAAAGGTGGACGAGAAGACGTACGTAAATTTAAATCAACTCAGTTTTTGACTTTGAATATGAATTTATACACTTATATGTATCTGAGGCGCTTAGTTCTACCTCTCACAAGATCCAGGTGAAACGAATATTACCCTCTTCAAGCGAGCTAAGAAAAGATGAATGTCTGACACGAAGATCATAAATTTATTTTGCTTTCATATGTGTACCTACATATGCATTCTCTTTCTGGCATAGTGAAATATCAATCGGCATTAGCATTTCGTTCGAACAAAAAATGCTATACAAAGTTTGACGACCGTTGCTCTCAATGTTGTCGAAACGCTTTTTCAAAAGCGGCGAAAATCTTTTTACAAAAATAAAAATAGCCAAGACAGTTTTATTTTCAATACTTTCAGATGTTCCGATATCGGAAACCAGGTTAAAAATCGCCAGTAGTAGTTCCTTGCGTGCGAATTTATTAGTAAAAAATTAACTAAATCTTCAACTTAAATAGTTTTCCACTATTTATTTCCAAAAATAGTTCTTCTGCCATACTAAATGACGTACATATGAACTTACGGTACCTGCGTCATTTTACCTACCTACAGCAAGGTACATTAGCTGTGTGCTTATTTTGTAACATAAAACGATTGAAACTTCTCCGTCCCCTGCAACATCAATCCATTCACCCAAACAATCATCCATCCGTCATCTATCTGCTTTTCTGTGTAGGGTCAAATCGTCTCATAAGCCACTGAAGTTAATGCTTCGAAATTTTAAGCCCAGCTATGCCAAACCAATCTTAAGCTCCTTGCAATGAGACTTATATTCGCGAAAAAATTTCGGTCATCTGGTAAGAGATATACGATTTGTTTGCAAAAAAACTCCTTTTTAGCTGTTGTAATTTCCGATCAGTGAGATTTATTTCTTTTCTTACATTAATATTCCGCACTTAGTGAAAATAACTATTATTCTTACAAAATTATTCTTACAAATTCTCTGAACAAAAACAAATAAGGGAAGGTAAAAAAATTTCTATTAACCATTGAGTGTTATAGTTTTCCTCTTAAAATAAGTGTTATTGGGTGATACTTTGAAATGGTGGAGAGATATCTTCGAACTCTGCTTAAGCTAAATTAAGCATGGTCCGTCAGCTGCCCAGCTAAAAAACTAAATAAATGCTTACAAAAGGTAATGATCATTAATAGAGCATCACATAAGACAAGTAGAGATAATAGTTCATCAGATTCCACACCGCAAAGCAGGTAGGGTATGTCATAGTCGGATTGAACCGAGATGACTGTTTGTTTTCTTTTACACATGCCTACTTTGCAAATACTCAAAGACATGTTTGTGTATTGGAGAATATATATATACAACATAAAAAATGTTTGTATGGTCTTGAATGGCAGAGAATAGTGATGAAAAGAGTTCATATACGAGAGCGTTCGTTAAACTGTCTGAATGTGGTGCAGCCTTTGTGATATAAGCGTAATGGCCGCAGCGGGTGTAAAATTATTTGTGGTGTCTGGCTATGGCAATTTCTAGAGTTTCCTCGAGTTTCTGTTTGTTGTTAGTTTTTTTTTTTTCCTTAACATTTTATATACAAAGTGTGTCACACAGCGCTTCAAATCATTGCGGACTTAGCTGGCAGTTTATCATAAAAAGTGAGAGTCATTAAAATTTTTTTGCAGCTTGTGAAGGTCGTCTGCTTACATTTTATGCTCGTTTTTATGGGTCGATTTTGGGTCTTCGATGAAACCCTTTACTTTCTTACTCATTTAATGCCGGTCTGTTGTAAAAGCAGTGTGAAGGTTAATGGTTTTAAGCACTTTTTTTTTAGTGTGGTTTACTCTGAAATAATAGCTGTGAGTCCAGGCAAAAAGTCTAATGTTTTCAACATGTGCACAAACATTGTTACATCCATAGAAGCTCTTGTCAAAAGCAGTTGAGTTTAGTTTTGATTGCGTATAATAGGCTTATTTTGGTCGTAGCGAAGATAATGCTTATAGTTGGACAAATTCACATTGTTGGATGCTCTTGACCTTTGATGCCGCATGTTTAAACTGAAGTAAAATCTATTGAAACTGATATCAATTTTACATCCTGTTTACGTTCCAAATCCATTTTTTCGCCTAGTTAACCCTTTCTAAGTGTTCTTTCGAGCATATGCCAGTCTCTTTAGAGTCTTAGCAACGAAATTAGAGTTTAAGATGGCCAAGCACGATATCCATAGTATCAAAAAATTCCCTAAGGCAGCCAGAACCGCTTTGGGTTTCAATGTTTAAGGTCGTGCAACTATTTAAGAATGTTGTCCCAAGAAAAATTCTCTTTAGTACCTACTGACGAAAAAAAGATAAGAATTTTAAATTATGCGTATTTCGAGCAGCAAACATTTGAACATTTGAAAATGCCCATAACAAACTCCTCTACAAAGTTGTTCCTATACTTATACTCATTAAAAAATAAAAATCATTCATGTTCATTTAAGGTATAAAACGAAGTTTTCTTTATTGAAAAATATAAATTTAAATTATAACAAAGATCTAAGTTTTTTAATAAGAGTTTCATTTTGACTCATAAACAACCAAATAAAATAACAAAACATTTCTAAAGAGAACTGCAAAGAAAAAAGAGAGCTCATTTTATCGAAAAGAGTGAATCAGTGTTGAGCAACCCCAAAGAGTGTTTGCTCTCTTATTTTGTAATCTGATAGGTTTGTTAACCAGCACAGGGTGTTACGTATATACCTCAATGAATCGGATGAGAGTTAAGTTAGTTATTTTAAAAACTTGCTTGACTTGCGGTTTCGATAAATTTTATTTTAAATTACTCTCAGTAACAACCCACCAACTATGAAAAATAAGACGATGGCAAATTAGGAACATTTTTTTTTTGCCAGTGTGTGTGTTTTTGCTAGAATCAAAAAATATTAAGACATAATTTTTCAGAAGGCACTTAATAGAAGAACTTAAACCTGATCTTGAACTTGTTTTGTTAGCATTGTAAAATGTGCAAAAGATATACATATTATTCGAAATGTTTAAAGCTCTTTTGCGTATCGAAATCTTAAGGTTTCAAATCGTGGCAAATTCAAAAATCCAGAAATTTAGTTTTAAATCGAAATTCAATCATTACAATAAGGCCCATTTGCTACTGTTCCGGTTAAAGCAAATCTTCACGATATCCTCTCAAAATGTCAATATTTTCAAACATTTTTTTTGTTTTGTTTTTCGGAACGAAAACTTAAATCAGAACAGTAGCAAACGGTCCTTACTCTTCTTATTTTTAGATGGCGTGAATGATAAATATTAGATTTACAGGGGTAAAAATTAAGATAAATTATTCATAACATTTTGCAGTGAAATCGATTTGTGTAATTTCGTTTTTTTTTCTATTTTCTTTGCATTGAACAGCAGCGATTTAGGTTTTGCATTCTTTATTAAGGCGTTTACTCTTCCGGTGAACGTGAATAAATCGGCTTTTCCTCCATAATTCCAAACGAAACAAGTAATTTATTCGCTTCAGCAGGAGAAAATCAAATAATGTTCTGTGTGCTAGAGCATTTTATCGTCGTATTCAAACTTTATTTAAAAAGCGTATGCTTTTAACATTTTTTCGTACACTTCACTGTGGGATATTTTTCTCCCATTCAACTTAGCGGTCTTACTATAAATTAGGAAAAAGAGTGCAACTGCCGATTAAGCTAATGCAGCTTCTCCCTTATTTCGCATTATGGTTTGTTAGCTTGTGAAACAGACGGTTGTGCGCACGTAAACAATTCTTAGTCAACTAACAGAAGGCATCAGAAAGCATGAAAATGTTGACACTTTGAGGGCATATCGTGACGATAAACTTAAACGTACAGGAGTTCGAGAGAATTACAAAATGTTTTTCTTATTTTGCATAAAAATTGTTTCAATAACTAAAATGCGCATTTAAGTTAATAATCTCGTAGGTATATACTCGTGTACATCAAATGAAATAGGTTGCGAAAATCATATATAAACACAGCAAATATTGTAATAAACCTCAATTATTCTTTTAAAATTAGGGGTCAAAACACATTTTCCTTATGTCTAACAATTATTTGTTAATTTTCTTTAAAAACATATTTAAAATGTTTCATTTTTTGAATGTGTTAATATTAATGTCCCAGCACACATTCTGAGTCCGAAAAGACTCATATATCGAAAGAGAACATATTGGAGCCATATATGCCACTTTCCGTACTCATATTTCACGTTTTTTTTTTGCTCCTAAATATGAGCCATAAATGACTCCACCCGCACTCATATATATGAGTTGAAAAAGATTGAAAAGTTTTGAGTGATATTTATAATCTTATGCTGTAAAAAAAATTTAATGATAGATACACCCACATTTCTCGATTTTTACCTATTTTTAACTTCAAATATTTTTTTTCACTGTTCAATTCTCTTCACCTAAGTGGGAATGGAACCTCGAAACTCTCGCTTTCTAGTCGTGTGCTTTTCATGACACCGTGTTAGCTAAATTGTTAGGCAGGGATTTTTTTCGTTTATAAGTTTAAAGTCTAATTAAAATTTATTGTATTTTTCTTATCTTCAACATATTTCTGACTTATTTCGGACTGATATTTCGGAGCACACAAGGTACATTTGCATACTTGAAAATTGCAAAGGAATAGAACAGAAACATTTTTGCCCCAGAACGCCGGACGGTTGGCCGCCTTACGTTAGTATTAAGTATGTCTGTGTCATAACAAAAACATTTTGCACAAAGAGAAAATGTAACAGTATGTTGTTTATGGCGTACGCAAAGGAATCAGAAGATATTTCGGGCTGTAGGGACTTCCAAACGTGTTTTTTATAAGCGATATGTCTGTTACATACGAATTCCTAAGGTAAAACCTTCTGCGATTGGTTGAAATTTAGTGACGTCAGAAGTAAAACCAAATCAAGTTACCTGTGCTTTGTTTTAAAATACAAAATTTGTTTTAAGTTTCCGATATTATACGATATTACACCTATAGGCACGTTAAGACATTTAGATAATGAAACAAATTTTCGATGGGAAGGGACACAGGGGGAAAAGAGAAAAAAACGCTCCCATACCACGTCCCCGCGAGTCCTTAGCCCACAAAAAGTGTGTTTCATCGAATCGTCTTAACGTGCAAATGGCTTCTTACTCTTTAACAGGAAAGCCTTAGTACTGGACTTCACTTTTTTAAAATCAGTTTACTGGCAATTGACGACACATTAGAAATATCGCACACCCTCTTCTAAGGTGACACAAATCAAAAATCGTCAATTTTGAGTTAACATATGGAACTTGATCATAGTTCACCTCTCTAACTGCAAGAAAAATTCTATTCCGTTTTGGTCATTAAAAAAAGCCGAAATATCTCGTCAATGCCTTTCTTCTTGCTTTGATTGACACTGCGAAGCTTTTTGTTTTTTGCGTTTTCTGAAAAATTAGAATTTTTGAGTTGTGTCACCTTAGAAGATATGTTGCGATATGTTCAATAAAACTAAAAATTATCGTTTTCAGCGGAGCAGTAAAAACATGAATTTAAATACCAATTTTAACGGAAAATACCAAAGATATTCAAGAAATATTTTTTCCCCCTTTTCTTGAAGCAAAAATGGTTTGAATAAGACACTTTTCATCTCAATGAGTTCTTTAACAGCATTTAGCCTGCATATTACGAACAAAAAAATTTTTTGGCACTTCTTTTTTGTGAGCTGGGAAATGCATAGCCGGGCACACATGAACATATGAGGCTTAAGTTACTTCATCTCGTCAACGCTGTTCATTTTTTCGCCTGTTGTTGAAATAGCAAGGTTCAAATGTGTTGCAACATGTTTCTGATGTGTTTGAACCTTAACCACCGTATATCTACACTAGCCGGGATGATTTTGTTTCCGAAATGCAAATTTTCTTAATGATCCCTGACGAATTAAAGGGTGTTTTTTGAGAAAGCACGTTGCTAAGGTAATTCGCTATATTGTATGTTTGTTTGTTTTTTCCTCTTCACTAATAACGACACAGTACGAACATTTTCCAAACATACCAAAATAATGGAGAACTCCATTATGAGAAGGTACGTTGGTGGTGATGGCATAGTGGCATTTGTAAAAGCGAGACCATTTTCTCTTGGTTGAGCTCTTTGTTTTAGGTGCTCGACAAAACACAGATTCTTGGCGTTGAGCTCTGATATGATGTTCGTATTTTTTTGTTTTTTTTGTTTTTTTTTTGGTTACACTTAGAAACACTCAGCTTCACAAATCGTCACAGTCTCGTTGATTTTAGCAATTTGAAGTTCAAAAGCGTTCCGCTCCTGTAAAATACTATGTCCACGGAGATTTGGGGGTGTATACATTTGCCTGTTATTCAGACGAGTTAAATGCGTCTGCATTCAGATTTTATGAGTCGTCTGCTTCGGGTTTCTTTTTGACACTAACGTCATTGCCTTTTTTTTCAAACATCCTGTTAATTAAGATAAATTCTAACAATGAGATTTGCACGTTTCAGATTTTACGAAAATTAACTCTGACATAAAGCGCAGAAAACTTGAAGCCATGTGCGTGATATCTATTTCGACTAATTTTAGCAGTTGCTTCAGCACAAACTCTTTGATTTAAAAAAGGTTCTTGATTCATTTAGAGATGGAAAAAATATAAATTGTTGTTTTAAGGCCACGATCTTTGATTGCAAGGCTTTAAGCAGTGCTCAAAATCAAATTGAACCTACTGAATTGAACATTTATTTTATGTTTTTGAGCATATGTAAGAATAGTAATGGTCAGAGCACTACCTGAACAAATGTTTGAGAAAATCATAAAAACAATGCCAGCCTTAATTTCAATATCCATGCCGTTACTATAGTATTTAAATTACTGACAGTAGCGTGTCGAAATTTAAGTCACGAGCATATTCAATAACTTTGAGGCGAAAAGATATCAGGAAAATGAAACTATTCCAAGGGAAGTGGGTAAATTGTTTTCAATCGAATAAAATTGTAAAATTCTTAAGCGCTTGTCCATTTCTATCTATTTATGTATGTATGTATACAGAAATATTTTATTTGCAGGCGTGGCAGTGGTTGGACACGCCCGTATTTTCTACGTGCATTTTCACTCAGTATGTTCCCCTGCTTCCTGGCTTCGTAAAAGTTCGACTGTTAGCCGTTTCGAGGGATATTTGGTCTCAAAAAGAAGGATACGGATTGATGAATAGGCATAGGTACGTAAATCAATTCGGTTTGGCCTAAATGCGAAAAACATATACACCCGGCTATTTTCAACACGATAGATCGGTTCCTCAAAAATCCATGTAAAAAAAATCGTGTATAAAAATATGCACGGCTTATGGTAACTTCGGGGATATATTCCAGAAAATCGTACTAGATGAAAAATATTTAAATATTTTCCCACAAAATCGTACAAAAAAAGTAAGACTAAACTCCATATAGATAAACCTAACAATACCTAGGAATTTATTAACCAAAAAGAACTCATTTTTGTTACAAAAAAAAAAAAGTTATTTAACTATAAAATTAGTTAATCACTGGAAAAGAGCGTAAAAATTGCGTAATTTAAAAATCGTGTACAAAAGTCCATGTAAAAAGAGAGCCGAGTGTAATTAAGTAAGGGAGCTATAGTCAGACAAGCCTGACAGTTCAATACCTGACACCGAAAAAGGGTTACCTTTATATGATGAATCTTTGTATGAACCTTTTTTGTAAACTGACCCCTAGACCAAGACCTTAAAGACAAATTATTCTTAACATTTTTAAGGCAACAAAGAGCCTCATATGGTGATATTTGTCCAATTTCTGTACGAAAACCACGCCCAATTTTCATAGTTTCGGAAGTTTTGTTGGAAACATAAGTTTAAATTACAAATTTCGTTGAAATATCTCAACAATTTTGTTGCAGTGTTTGCGGTTTTTGTGACAGCCCCTAGTACTGGAGATACCATAAATAGCGGTCCGATAATTCAAGCTTTTGGAGAGAATGCTTATGACTATTTGTATGCTTGTTCATACATACATACATGCCAGCTTTCATTTGGGTCAAATTTAAATTACAGGCGTAAGAGACAATTTTCGAAAAGTGCTCTTCAGCCATCGTTTTTGGAAATTATATTAACAACTCAACATATTCAAGTGTCAAACTTTATCGAAATAAAAACACTCGCTGTGTTAAGCAGTTTTTCAGATATTCATAACAGACCCTAGGGCACGCTTAAAAATGGTCGGATCTAGTCCATTCTCGAGTAAGCACGCATACAAAGTTTCATTAAGATAGCCGAAATCCTTCTATAAGAAAACTGTATACAGACAGACAGACAAACAGAAAGACAAACGCAATATGTGTAGATGGATTTCAAAAGCAGGTAAGGCCACTCAAAATGAAGCTTGGGAAATCAAAGAAAAAACACGTACATAAATATTAGATTTGTCTAGAAAAAGCGATTAAATTTTGCACATGCCTGTGCTTCATGTATACTAGCAAAGTTTAAAACAACTCACGGAGGACTTGGCTGATTTAAAAAAATTAATACTAAGTTAAGCTTAGAATTGAAATAATCCGGTAAGGAAAGTATTGTGCTCTGATTGGTTGTTACGGACTTGCGTGATTTGTTAACAACTTGTCAATGGACAAACCTGGATTTGAAAAAAAATCTAATTTTTAAAAGTGATTTTTGGGATGTTTTTAATTGTTTACGTTAATTTAGAGTAGTTAATGGTATAAATATTTAAATTCTGCATTTAATGTCAGTCATAGTTCATTTATTGAGCGGGAGTGTGACTTACCTGGTTTTGAATTTATCTACACATACATATATCCTCGACACAGAGAGTGTCGGGTACGCCATGGTCAGCGTCAATTTAAAGTTGGCAATGCTAGGAATCGAAAAACGTATGGGTACTACAGTAGTAGAAATCCCCCAATTTTTTGCGTTAATAAGGCGATTGCTTAGCAACTATTCCCCGTATTTCCCGTGTTGCAAACACATTAGTGTTCAACGGCATTCAAATTTTTTACATTTGATGATTGTATTCGTCGCCATGGACGATTACGCTTATGTTCACTTCAAGTCATTCAAAATGCCTAAGAATAAAATTTTGATTTCTTCATTTGAACCGTCTTGGAGGAGCCAACCATAACTGCTAAGTCGTACGGGCAGAAAGATCCACCGAAAAGAAAGAATCCACGATAGATTTCGAAAACGTGTAATGAAAATAAAAAGGAGGTAATTATAACAGGCTTACCGAAAGGGAAACTAGTAACATGGAAGATTTGTTCTTGTCATATTATTTGATTGTAATTACTCTAAATGAAATATTTATTTTTATACGTTTTTAATTTTATGAGACATTCTTATCCTGACAAACTGCTGATCGGATAAAATTCGAATGAGTTCTATTCAAAAACAATGAAAAGCACATCTGAATTTCGTTAACGCATTTAATGTGTTGTCATAAACTTTTGAAAATGACGCTTATTCCTCCAACGGGCCTGGTGGCAAGACAGTAGCACCATCTAAAATGACTTAATAGCCACATTTATAGCCCCTTTTGATGGGGTGTTAAACAGGCCATAATAAAAAACCTGGTTTAGAACAGAAAAGCAAAGGAAATAAAAGAACGAAACAATTTGTTAAGTAGTTCATCATATTTATTACTAGTAACATCAACAAAACGACAGAAGCAACAATTACCGACCATTAAACCGTATAAAACTGTGCTCGAGCAGAAAGTCATAAAATTATTTTATTACGATTTGCCACTGAGGTAAAACACAACTTCTGCTCGTTTCATGCAAACATGGCATTGGCGGCGAAACAAAAGTGCTTCAAGAAACGTTCGGCGCAGAAATGTTGAGGTGGGTTATGGTTTTGAGCCATTAGAGAAGATTTGTTCTGTCTATTGAACTGAAGATCATACTAAGCCCGAAAAATGCCAGTTTTTAAATGCTCGACCTTTCGCTCATCTCGTTTAACTGGGAATAAATAAGAAAACTACACCAAGACAGGCAAATATTATAATAACATCGAAAGACTTGGCTACGTTGATGACATTTTCAAGGCAATAAAATGGGTGTAAAGTGTAAAAGAGCAGAATTGACTTAAATTGTTTTTTTTTTATTTTTTTGTTTGTTTGTTTATTTTTTGTGCGCTTAATAAACGCGTACGAGTGGGCTAGAAAGGGAAAACGGCAGCATGCCAGCTTAAGCACTTTGCATACAGTTGGCACGATTGTGTGACATTGAGTAGAGGCTAGACACAGACCAGACATGATTTGTGGATGTCGAAGCTGAGAATGAACGTAATGGTAAAATAAAGCATTATTATTGAGCTATTAAGAGAGGTTTGAACGATGCAAACATACTCAAAGGCGGTCGTTAAAAAACACAGACATCAACCAGCCGACCTGTTCCATCAATGGGGACGTCTTTCAGACATGCGAAACTTGAGGACAACGCGTTGCAACGTTGGCTGAATGGTTTTTTCAATTAAATTATATATATATATATATTTTTTGTTTTGTTATTTTCGCGCCTTTTATTGGACGACACCTTTGTTGTTTTGTCAGTGCTGAACTTGTTTCTTGAAAAAGACATTTGATATGGAGAAATTGGTAAAACAAGACATCTAAAAGCTTCAGCTAACTAACTACGTAACTTTATATTCGGTCAATGTTATTTAAGTATAAAATTATATAGCAGACATTGCTATTTTTCATAGCTTCTTTTCGATGGATAAATTTAATTTATGCCAAAGCACGTTTCCGTTCGATGTATTGAAGTTGTCTTTAAAAACAAAAAAATTGTGTCCAAGCATGTATACCATTTTACTTGAATGCTTGTCGAATGGCGACAATTTCTCTGGCTGAGAGTCCCGTAACCATCGATACCTCGACCATTTATATTAATGTGATTGATTTATGTGACAGGTCCTGCGGCAACATCAACTTCGATTCATCGCTTTATTTAAATGCTTTTATATGCAAATAAACTTCATGATTTATTTTCACATGTCAGTGGACACTCATGGAGACATGTATGGGATTCGACGCTTACTTCTTTTAAATCTTGGAAAGTAGGTATATGGTTAGAGGGCAAAACCCCCTCAACTGTGGGCAAAACAGGAATAATAACGACTGCTTTCAATAAGTAAGATATACTTCGAACCTGTCTTAAGCATTAGGTATGTGCGTAGACAGCCATGTGACGCATTTAGCTTTGAGTAGCTAAATTATGTTAGCAACTGAAAGAATACTAATGTTCTCCGAAAAACGAAGTATATACCTGAATGCATATTTTTTAATTATTTAAATTTTATGAGAAACCTGTCTCTTGCAAGTTTTCTTTGGCTTTATTTATCCGATTGGTGTACAGACATACTTACATATATCACGCGATGGATTAAAAAAGCTCAGTCGATATAGCCGCTTTAATTAATTTTTGTGTTGCTTTTTTTGAACTTTAGCTCACAGATTGAAAAAATACATTTTTTTTTATAATTATAAGAATTTAGAGAAGAAAATTTAGAAGTTGTGTCGTTAATAACGCATGCTCATATTCACTTATTACGAAATCATTTTTCGCAAACTTTTGGTGAAATGAGCTACGTACAAGAAGTGGGAAAATATAGTCAGTTCAGGTTATTTTGATTGACGATATGAAAGTGATTATAAATGGTTTGCAAAAGGATTGTGGAATTCTGTTTTCAGAAGACAATAACTTTACGTGATTTCCCTGTCATTCGTTTGTTCTATCCCTCTTGAAACTATTCTGTAATAAATTTTGTTTAGCTCTAATATATATTATTTCCAGTTGCATCTTTTGAATATTTTAATAAAATTTTTACATAATGTCAATATATTAACAAAAAGGAAAACGCGATATTTGAACGGGAGGCAAAGTCATCTCATGAGCGCCAAAAGACTTGGTACTTAATGAAAAACATCCGAATTTGCGTAATACCTTCAATATAATACGGAGTCGACTGAGGCGTCTTCAGCAATTCTACTCAATCTACATTGCAATCGATTAAATGGCATGGCTGCTGTCTCCAACACACTTAAACGACAATAGGGCGGCCATATTACGCACACACACTTGTGAGCAATCGAATGAATCGCGCATGTTCATGGTTGTCATAGCAACGATGAAATCCAGCCTTTTTGGAAATGAGTTTAGCGAGACTTGAAAGTGATTTTTAAGGTTATTTTTCATAATGTTTCCCGAAAATAACAAAGAAAACTGTTTAAAAATAAGTCCGCTACTTAAATTGAAGCCTAAAAAAGCCCAAAGTTAAATTCGTCGTCGCCATAGCAACAGCCAATAATGTTTCAACACCAATCACAGTGAGCCAACGTTCTCTAGCGTTTGAATGAAGAAACTGCCAGCTTCAGTAGTTTGATAAGAGATGGCGCTTGCGCAGGTGGTTTATGTCCCAGCTACTTGTTGCCTTATAAAAAGATAAAAAGAAACCATGGCTTTTCATAGAAATATGTTATTCCTTTTGTCGATGATTTATTTATTATTTTAGTTAATGTCTTAACGTCTTTGAACAATTTTTTAAAATAAACATTAATAAAAATAAAATTAAAATTGTTATTTCATATTATTAAATAAATGAGAACTATTTGTATGGAAAGTGGTTTAAGGCGTGTTGGAAAACTTAAAATAACGAGTTTCAAAATAACGAGCAAGCTGTTGTGTTCTAAAAAGCTCTGACAATGCAGAAAACGTTCCATTTACAGAACTCTCCTGAACACAAGTTTAGCTATTGGGCGTTGTCTGCTGCAGAAATCTGTAAGCTCATAGCCGTTTGGGTGGGTCCATATCTATTTTATATATTTACCCATATATATAAAAATAACTGGCTGCTTGAACTATTGGTTTGACACAAAGAATGAGGATTCTGTTTAGGAAAAGAGCCGTTCGCCCCTATGTGAAATCTAATTATATATATATATATAATATATAATATATATAATATATATAATATATATAATATTTAATATTTAATATTTATTATATATAAGGATATTAAACGGATTTTGCTAGTATGACGTTTCTTTTTCCTTTTCCTTTGTTGCTTTCCTGCATTAATTTAAGAGAAGTTATGCTCACTTCTTCTCTTTCGTAATGTGTTTTTAATTTCAAATTCAAATAAAATCAACAATTTATTGCTGTGTCGCGGTTGGAGTGCCTTCACGTTCCCTGCATTGGCGACGTCTGCAAATGCCTGTTCAAGGGTATTTGATATTAAAATGGGAGAAACAAGTTCAACAAACTTAAAAAGATGTCAAAAAAAAAAAACATGCAAGCACTTGCGCAAAATACAACATAAAATAGAAATTCAAATTTTAAAATGAAAAATATATTTACACACATGCTATCTTCTATAATATTCGCAGAACCAAACATTTTGATGGACCATAGTGTGAGCTATGTTATTTTAGTTTTATGAAATTTTTCAATTAAAACTGCAGTTCGGTTAGAAATGAAAAACTCGATATAAAAATAAAGGCTCAGAAATTTCTAATAGAAATTTCCAACCGAAAAAAGAGTATTCACTTCTTTTAATACTTTTTTCTTTGAAAAAACTAGATATGGAAACCCAGGTTAGGTTCAGAAATAATTTTTTAAATTATTTTCTGAAGCTGACAGGAAAGAAGCAGTAGCGTAGCAAGGTGGCGAGAGCGGTGGAGGCGGTCTGCCCCGGGCGTCACCTTTATAGTGGTGCACAGCCCATGTACCTCAATATAAATTAACTTGATTGTACGACCTTTTTGGCCCCCCTTTAACGTCGGTGGTTTTAGATATTGCTCATCAAAATATGCAATGTATACATGAGTGTAATATATGTAAAAGTATATTTAATAATGAACATGTAATATATATGGGCATTTCCATTTTGACGTTACGTGACATTCGAACGAAAAACAAAATTTTTTTTAAATGAAGAATTGCAAATTTAAAAAAAGTTTTTTAATATTTGCATACTAATAAAGTAGCACTATGTTCAGTAAAAAAATTAGACCAATAGACCATAAGGATTTGAGTATTGAAGCAAAAAAGTGTCCTAGCGTTACGTTACGAAAAACAGAAGTGGGTTTATGACTTAGATTACAAGATTTCAAAACTCTGCTAATTTCGCAAAACTTTTCGTATTAAACTTATACATAGCAATAAGATTGGAAAATATAAGAGTTCATTTTCCAAGTTTTAAAATTGTAAAATCGTTTGTCGTTCGTTTTTTATTGGCCTTAATTACCTGGCGTTACGTTACCTGGCGTTACGTTACTAAAATTTCAAAAGGGTTTTAGTCATGAAAATAGTCTTTTATTTGAACCTTTTTTCCTTTTAATTCATAAATTCTGGTATTATAAATAGAACGGCCAATAATAAATTTTATCAAAAACAATATTTAATTGAGCTTGCGTAATTAGAAGATAATTATCAACTTATTCGTTAAAGAATTTTTGTTGTTGTTGTTTTGGTTGATTCTTCTGAATGGAATTATTAAAGACGATAACTTCCATTGATCAGGTTACTAAAATGGCCCAAATTTCATAGATAAAGCACTTTTAAAGGTAATTTAAGAAATACAAATACAACAAAATAAGCCTTTACCTATGTTTTACAGAAATGAGGGCTGACTATAACCACCAATCTTCTTAAATAGTGGAATTCAGATGTGTTACTATGATAGTAAATACCCAAAAATTGTTTTAAGGAACTGGGGCATTTTCATTTCCGGTAGACCTTTCTGTGGAAATGCCCATATGTATATATGTACGTACTATACAAATTAATAGCATGGAGTTAAAATTCGTTTCCAAAACAATAAAGCACAACGGCTCGTAAGGTATGAAAGATTTAAGTTTGTGTGTACCAGGCGAAATTTTTTTTTTTGGTCACTTATGTTCCGCAGTGCTCTCTTTCTGCTTTGACATTTTTAGGGTGACACCACTATTAGATACCGTCCCGGGTGCCAACCGTGCTAGCTACGCCACTGGAAAGAAGAAAAAGTATATACGAATGGAAATTGATTATTTGAAATTATAATTTGCAGGAATGAAGAACTCAGAAGGGGTATATCGTTTTCAGAGCTACTGGTGACAAAAGATATCGCCACTAATCACTAAACCGGCACAATTCAAAATTTTTTCGATCACTTTTTTCATGTTTGCGAACATTTTACTGCTGCAAAAGGAAGACGTGAAAAATTAAAAAATTATATTTATTGATTCGGCAGTTATTTAAAAATAATATAAGTTTAAAAAAGAAATGGGTTTTACAGACGTCGAGATTTATTGGCTGTTAGCCCGAGAAATGCAAAATTTTGAGTTGTGCCAATTTAGTGATTAGTGTGCGATATGGTACCTTTTTTACCTATAGAAATGCGCTAGAAATTTCTGAAGGCATTTCTAAAAGAACTGGAGCTATGGCTTTAGCAAAGCAATGTTTAATCAAAAAATGTTTCGGATAACATATATGGAGGTCTAAGGAAACACCGAAACCGGTTCGAAACGGTTTCTGAAACTATTTCCAACATCTTCCTCAAAAATTCATTTATTTGATGGTCACTCATTATTGCGCCACATAAACATTCAGTCGGACTGATCAGTCACCCGTGTGCATGCCCAGCAGCAGGCGCGCAGCCATGATTTTTATTTGGGGGGCTTTTCAAAATAAATTTTGAGTTCAAATTGATTTTTTTTTTCATTTTTCGTTAATTTAACTATTTTTCGTGCACACATGAATGACTAGCTTAAGAGCATGAAAATGTTATGCTAATACATAAATACCAAGAACAGAGTCGTGAATTAAAAAAAAAATTTGTGCAATATAAATTTGGTGGGGAGAAGGGTTTGAACCCCCAAAAAACCCCCTGGCTGCGCGTTTGCCCAGCAGGCAAATACATCCACCAGGACAAAAGCATTAGTGATTTCACTGGATCATACAGGTGACATTATTACGCATGCCACTTTGGGGGACAAGTCAGGGTGCTGTTCATGAGCTTGAATCTCATTTTCTAATGAAATTATATAAGGTCTTAGCGTCAGAAGGGTGTCTGCATGAAGTGGCGTAGTGGATACTTAATTGACTCACAATCCAAAGACCGCGAGTTCGATCCCTACCCTGAGAGCTTTAATCTAAAACTGAAAGAAAAAGCTTGCCTTAAACTTGAAAAGATGTTGTAAGTAGATTCAACAATTTAAAGCATAACAGAGAGGTATTTCTTTAAAAAAATTTTTTTTAAATGTATGTTCATCTCAGCTGTGATTTTTATAACCTTTGAAAAACCATAACCGAAACGAAATGGAACCGCAAAAATATCTTTCAGAACGAAACCGTAATCGAATCTGAAAATGAATTAAAAACCAAAACCATAACCCGAATGTCATTTGTTTCGGTTACAAGCCCTGATTTTATTATCTTAAAAGACCGGAAATATTATTTTTCCATTCTACCGGGAAAATATTGTCCATTGGAGCAAAATACTGAACCATTCCAAATTATAAAAGCTCTCGTGGATTTTTTTATTTGAATTCATATTGTTGATTAGTTCCCGGCGAAAATTCCTTATAACTTTATTATGGATGGGTAAATTCGATAATAAATATGTTGGAAATTTAAAAAAAGTAGATTTTCTTAGCAAAATGACTTATTATAAACATTTGAATTGAAAGGCGATAGATTCGAAACCACATACAAATATGCATTAACGCAATAAAATTATCTTTTGGCCTCTTTGAACTGAGCATTTATATACACATAAATATGGATTTTTCCTTGGTTTATGCGCCACTGCTTTTGACGTTTTCCATGTTATCATGGTATTTATATTTCTTAATGTGTATTTTCCACGATTTTCGATATAAAATCCAGAATGGAATCGCATTGCCAGCACTTAAAATTCATGTTTTTCAATTAGCTCTGTTTCCTCACATAAATTTATCCAGCTATGCAATCGCGTTGCTCATGTTCGACTTGACAGCGCTCTAAAGTAAATAAATTTCTGAGTGCGCTGGTCGATAGATAGCACTTGACATACAATTATTGTATTGAAACCAATGTTCAAGAACTTCAAACTGTATACATTGTGTAGACGATATCGTTTTGTATGTATGTAATGTTTCCACATTCTTGAATATAATAAATTTACGACATCTCCCATCGCCATTGTGATGAGAATTTAAATACATATTTGGTGTAGCTTGTCAAAATTTTCTGCGCTTATAGTTTTTCAATAAGAAACTTTTCCGACTTCTCCGATTTCCATTTAACTGAAAATTATGAATATGAATATCCAATAACTGCTTTCGAAGACGCTTAGAATTCTTAAGTAATAGCCTTGAATAATATTAAGCCATTTATTCTTTCCTTATTTTTTGGGGAAAACCTTTGTTCTATACTATCTTTTTGTTTCCTTAATCTTTGAAAACTTCAGAAGTTGCTCAGAATACACTTCATTATTCAAAGGATAGTACTGTCCATCATTTGCTAAAATATATCTTCAATAAAATCCGAAATAAAGATTAATGAAATATGTTGAACATTTAGAAAACATTTTCTTTTCACAAATAAGAAATAATATTTTAATATTGGGTTATTTTCTTACAGGTACATTTCTCGCGTTTCAGAAAATAAAATTGCATTTACAATGCATCTAGCTGAAGTTATTTTTTGCGATATTTTGATATACTAATTCATTCACATTTATTTGCTAAGACAGACGTTCCCAAACGTTTTCGGACGCGGAGCCCTTGAAAGATATAAAAATTTTTGAGGTGCCCCAGCCTAATTTGTTACATATGGCACTATTCACCGGCAATAAATAGTTCCCATTTATATTAAAAGTTAAATTATTTTTAGCAATGACCAACAAAATAATGAAAAACTTAAAACATTTTTCTGTTTAGAAACAATAAGTTAAACAAAAAGTAAAAATTATTGAAAAAATAACTAATGTGAAGAATGAAATTGTTCCTTTTTCTAACAAATCGCTTTTTTATGTCCGGTGCTATCGATGATAGTTGGAGCCGAATGCCAGGTTCAATATTAGTGGTATTCAAGCAACAGTGCAAACGCAGTGTGCAATATTTGCACTTGTCAAATTGCGTACAAAAAAAGCAGTGCAAATATTGCACACTGCGATTTGCACTGTTGCGTGAATACCACTATTGTGTTTGCTGCAGTATTTCGTTTTTTTTTGATGCGTAGCATGAATAGCCGGACTCACAAATATATGTGGTAGCGAAGGGAAGAAGGATCTGTATTGCTTTCTTCCCAAAGTCTATAGATGTAGTATACTACAAACAACAAAAAGCATACATTATAAAATTTGCGTGGATCACACTTTGGGAACCGCTGTGCTAAGATATCAAATGCCATAGTATAGTTTTTTTTTTAAATCAAGGTATTTTTCATGCCCGTTGCTTTTCCTCAGATACAAAGGGTGTACTTTTCCTAGAATAATTCGAAGCGATATATGAGCCATAAGCCCAGGAAGATGAACTTGAGAATTTAAACTAACAGTAGACAAATAAATTGTATTTAAAGCTTTGAATCAATACATTTTCCAGGTGATCCAACCACAAATACCACGCCAGACATGGTTCGATTTGCAGTTTAAGTTAAAGAGGCTCTTCTTCAAATCATGATAAGTTTTTGTGTAAAATTCCTTCTCAGTTTTGTGAAAATAAGGAAAAGAACTCGAAAAGCTTGCTCATGAAATATCACCAGTGTAGGATAATTTAACAGACAAACTTACTTTCGTGCATCTAAATATCTATCTGCATACAATCAGTGTAAATCTGATTTGGCTTTTTGTGAAAAGAAAAATTCTCATTGAAGAAACGACGCATATACAGATTTTATTGTTGTGTTCCATTACCTAATTCAAAACAGGAATGCTGAAAAGTTCATTTTGAAAAGCGCAAAGCAAGACCAAAACCATTACAGCTTTCAACAACTTCATTAAGAAGTTTTTCTATTTATCACAATTTCTCCTTCCTCTTTCTGATTTTATGCATGCTTTTTATATTGGCGTCTTAGTTCATTTAACTGCAACGGGTTTTTGTAAATTTTGTGTGTGTAGTAACGAGAAGCAAAATATTTCATGCGTAAATATAATGTTGAATATCACTTAAGCTTCTACAGGAGTTCAATGACTTTAATGTCTTGAGTTTTAAATTGCAAGAGACATTCGCTGACTTTTATGGGTTCAAAGTTTTTTTCCACTTTGTTTTTTTTTGGCAAAAAATCATCAAACTGAAAATTTATATGCATTGCATATTAAGGCGTTGGTTGGGTAAATTTCGAGCCCAAGAACTCTTATAGTTATGGTTCCGTAGGCTTTCATTCCATCTCGGTATTTGGGGGGAATTATTTTTTTAAGCGAGCAGTGCTCCGATATCTCGACATTATGATAATCAAAAATTTCAACCATACCGCAGATCCCGCACTTTTGAAGAAAATATTTCACACGTCTTAAATTTCTTACGTTTAATTTCTTACGTATGTATTATTCTTATAAGAAATTTTCCCTTCCAGCACACTGCAGTGGTTTTATAGCAATTTATAATCAAATAAAATTTGAGTTTCACACAAAATTGATGAGCCTGAAGGGGTTAGAAAAATATGCAATAGACTAGATAGCATGATAAATGTCGGTATGTTTGAAATTTAATTTTAGTTTTTGCTCAACCTAAATGCCTGTTATTGCCTAAGCCACCCTTCTCTAGTAGAACGCCCACTCACACTTGCACAATTTTGAAGTCATGGAAGGGAAAAATATTGAAGATACTCGTGCGAAAAGGAACAGGTTGGCAAGGAAACAGAAATTCGCGCATGCTTTTAGTGGGCAGCAGTTCAATTTTTGATATAGCCAGGTATACTCGTACATAGCCATCTATATTTATAACCAGAGATGAACAGCTTGCTTCTTACATACGCGCGAACCCATTTACTCACTGGATACGTGGTAGGTACACCAAACCACTTCTACTCACAATTTACAAACAACGATACAATTTTCGAACTAAGCTATGTACTCGTACACCATGTCCCTTATTTATGATGATAGCAAGACAAGTTGAAGTTGAGCAGTTGGGTCCCAATCTGCGATGCATTAACTAAGTTGCACGAGAGATCCCATGGACGCCTTCCAACGCTGCCAAAGGAATATCGTGCCCGAACTTAATCAACCACAATTTATTGATTACATTAGCGTTGATAGTAAAGCAACAGGAATAAGATAAGCATCAATATTTAATCGACCCTCAATTTTACCCAATTGATCAATTTACAAATACGACGTAGTATCTCGCTTTGGGCGGCAAAAGTTGATTAGAAAACTTTACTTAGCTTCGTTGTTCTTTATTTATTAAAATTTCACTGGGTATGGGCCTTAATACGTTTCAACTACGTTTGAATCAAATTTCAACGGGAAACCGCCTTCATCTATCGCGTCTTAATGCTCGTAGCATATGCATTCAATTATTTAACTGATTACAATTATATTTCATATATTGAATTTGCTTAGCAGGGTGGTCTTAAGTTCAAAAAAGCATTTAAGGTTTTTAGGTGCAATAGCTAAATTTTTAAAATTCAATTTTAACTTAGCTTGCTAAAAATAATTGTATTTATGTGCAATGTCTTATCATGTTCTTGCTTGTACAATGTACATAACTATTTTCTCTGAACGCAAGTGAAAGTTTCATGTTCAAATGTTTTTGAAACCACCTGCTGTTATATTTTCACGCTATGGAGTTCTCATCAGGTGATGTCTTCGGTTGGACTAGCTCAGAACCCTTCCGAAATATCACGATTGTTTTTTGAAAGGGTTATTTGACTAAAAACATGGACAATAGCAAGAAGGTTAGAGTTTTTTGGACCTAAAAATGTTTATTCGCTATGGTGAGTAATTTAGAAACTGCCGATAATTTATGATGCGATTGGGCAAGTTTTTTTTTCTACCAAGTTGATTCAAGGAACATTTCAACTCTAACCAAAACTCAGGTCGTTCTTCGGATTGTCTTTTGTTGACAACCAACTTGCCACGTAGCGTTTAAGGTGCAATAAAAGTGAAAAGAAAATGCTAAGAAAGTGATTCACGAAGTGCTTGGCATTAGAAGGCTGAATCTATGTATACGTGAGTCGTCCTAATGAATTTTTCTTTAACTATCCACATTGAAAATTTAACTCTGTTTGTAAAAGTTGCTCTTTAAGAGTAATTTTTTATGCCGTTTTTTTTTATCTCTATAAGACATTCAATTACACCTTATAACTCTCTACTTTAAATCAGCTTTCTCTGAGCACAGATAACTTCAATTAATTTTAATCGTTATGGTTTTTAGAAAAGGCTGGATCCAGAACTGTTTGAAAATATTGAAATTTGTTTTATTATCAGCATAAACAATACACACAAAGAACGCAAGTCCAACATTCAAGTAAATAATAAAAAACAAAACAAAAAAACAATATGTGCTGGGGTTGTTTCTTTCAACGCCCAAGCAACTCTTCTTTCTCGTTATCAAGCACGAAGGTAATTCTTTTTTTGAAGTTCCTTTCCTTACACGATAATAATTTGAATTAAAGTTGACATTTTTTATCGGCATTGTTTTCGTTCTTTAGTCTGTTAAATTTATGAGAAAAATGCACGCCTCCAAAGGCTGTGCAAGCAACAGAGTACATTCATCCGATTCCATTAAATTCAAGGATTTATTTGGTATCTAAAATTATTTAATTTATTTATTCGTGGGATTTCTTTGTTCGAACGAAGTTTGAAAAACGTGTTCCTGCTTGTATTTTTGCAACCATTCTTTTCTTGATGATAAGCGCCATTTTGGTGCTTTAAAAAATGCTCGTTCGAGTTTAATGCAATTCACGATTTGAGTTTATGTATCTTGTTCCTTATTATTGAATGTTTGCATGGAATTAAAATTTAATCCATATAAATTCAAAAAGTTACGATGAGACCAGTTCCCTATTTAAAGAGTGACACTTCGTTGATGTTGCTCAAGTTAAGGATCGATAGATTCAATTTTGCATTCTCCGTCATACTCTGTCACATTTGTACAAATACCTCAAATTTCATAATTCGTTTTTTCAATTTGGGATCCAGTTAAAACTATTTTTATACCCGACACAATCCGACTCGAGGGTATATTGCGTTTGTGTGATTATGTGTAACACCCAGAACCAGTCGAGATAGACCTCACAAAATGTATATGAAAATGATAAGTGCCACCAGGAGATTCGATTTAGCCATGTCCGTCTGTCCATCTGTCTGTATATAGTTGACCAAATTCGGTATGCACGCTCAAGGGGACATGCGTAAGAACAAGTTCAAGAATGGACCCGATCGAACCATTTCTAGGGTACCTCCAGTACTAGGATCTATCACAAAAATCCCAAAACTGCCCCAAAATCAGACTTTTTTGAAATATTTGAATTAATTTAGTATACCAGCGTTTATTTAAGGCTCCGTTTAGAATTACAAAAATTTGGAATACTGGGCGGGGCAAAGAGGCGGGTTTCATAAATAAATTGAAAAAAGTCGGTATATATGGGGCCCCTTATGGCCTTAAAAATCTTTTGAATATTCTTTCTTAATGGTCCTGTTTTTTCGGCGTGTTTTAAAAATTATTTTAACAAATGCATGGATCTGTGTCGGGTATGGTGTCAGGCTCGCCTGACTATAACATCCTTCCTTGTTTTATTTTGTTTTTTGCAGTGATAGATAATTGGATTATTTAACAATTTTTGTTGTCAAATATTATCTACAGAAATAAGAACATTAACTTTGAGAATAGATAATCACGAAGATTCATCATAACAGAAGTACGTTTTTTTCTATTATTTTTTATTTTGTAGGCTAACTAAATCGGAATGCGGATTAGCAATCATAATATTTAAGGTTTTTTTTCCACTTTCCACATATATAATATATGTAGTATTATAATCATGAACATTAATATTTCAAGTCGAAAAAATTGTTGATAGTTAAATCGATAAGCCTTATTAAAAAAGTAGAAAAATTTCGTTTTTTCTGTTTTCGAAACTCAATAACAACTTGAAAGAATTAAAAGTACGCATTGAACGATTAGCCTTTGGCGTTTAAGACTCAACAAACATTGTATCTGGCCTCTAAGCAACTTTCCTTTTCAATGAAAACCTGGGAATATAGCAGAGAACATATGTGACCTTCAGTGTGCGCAAACATTTATGGCAATAGTAAATTTAGAAAACTAAATGATTGCTAAGGGTAAAATAATCTTTTGCCGAGGCTTGTGGTCTTCTCATGAAATTTGTCGAGGCAATAAAAACTTTAATTGCTCAGCTCGAAAACAAGAATGTAGAGCGAAATGAAAACGAAAGGCACATGGAATGCCATTCAAAAGCACTAAAACTATAGAGAAAACAATAAAACAAAAAACAAAAAGTTTACTCGAAGGGTTATACCAGATATTGTATGCCGAAATTTGACTCAATTTTTAAGTATTTTTCAGTTGAAAATTTTTATACTCAGAGAAAAAATAAACAAGTTTTCAAATCAGAAGTCGAAATTGAAATTTATTGCAATGACTTGGCGGTTTTTATAATGAGAGCTATGATTTATAATCGTTTTAAATATAAGTAGTGCCTTCAGAAGGTGCCGAGCGTTCAAAATCACCCGCCTTTTTCGACTTCAATGCAAAAAAAAAAAATTTTTTTTTTCGATTTTCTATTTTATTTCATTATATAAAAAACTTCATTTAAAAAACCTTATTCTATCAGAGAGTTTTCTGTTGACAGTCTCCAGATCATTAAACAATAATTTTTTTGTGGCCTTTGTTTTTGGTAAATTTGTAATTACTTATACAAATTTACATCCTTAATAATTTTGAATAACTTTCTGCTAGATTTTTTACAGAGCTAAAGGGGGTCGTCTAGACAAAAAATGAAGTGTCGTGTGTCTTAGCTCACCTCCACCTTATCTACTTAACCGATTTCTTGTAGAAATATAATATTTAAAATATTCAGCTGATTTTACACCGTAATAATCTGCCTTCAAGTTTGTTCTCTAAAATAGAGCTATCCAGGAAAAGATAAGATCATCCAAAGATTAATCTGGGATCACCCCTTTGCGAGTAATGGACTACTCCAAGTAAATTTCAAAAAATACTTGTTTTTATTTATTTATTTATTTATTAGTTATATGCATAATATTAAATACTACGCTTGTAAAATGGAAACTGCACTAGCCCAGAGAGCCTTCGTGTTTATTTATTTTCTTAACATTACATTTATTATGAAATTAATTATTATGAAACTCAGCCCATACAACGAACTCCGAGCTTTACGAATTTTGCACTCCTTTTTAGCATTGCATGTCATTACGGGCAAGTTACACTTTTGGAATCCTAATGGAGATCCAATAGATCCTTTCGACCTAAAAACGGAGGAAAAGGAGAGTAACAGCACAAAGTGAGTTATATTTTTAATCTCCTGAAAGCGCACAATGTAGAAATATTGGAATTTGTTTTTCCCCAATCTTGCCAAAACGCGCCCGCATCGTATAAAAATTATCAAAATAATACGTCTGCACAATGTGGCGTCACATATTTAAATTCAAATACATATGTTTTGGTTCTTCCGTATTTATAAATTGAAATATTTTTTCAAGTGTTTATTTCTCGCTTTTGATTCCTGAGAACCTCGAAGCTCTCGTTCTCTGGTCATATGCTCGACCACCGACACCATGTTTGCCAAATCGAAATGACTTCATTTTTTTTTATAAGTTTAAAGTCATATTAAATTTTATTTTATTTTGATCTCGGATTGATCGCTCACACTCCGAATGGATGAAAAAGTTCTGCTCCATCATTGTTCGATTTATGTTTTAATCCATATATTTTTAACGGGGAAATCAAACTTGCTACAGACTCAAAAAGAAATTTTTTTCTTTTGAATTGTATCTTTCTATGAGAAATTGACAATTGATAAATAAAACTTTCAAAACAAAATACATGAACAATGAAAGGGTGTAGCAGAAAGTATTGTCTAAAATAAGATTTAAATAAAAGAGCCAATATAAATGTCGTGAAAAGGTTAGTTTTTTTGCATTGCAATGTCTCAGATTTTTTTCTAAAAATAATGGGTTTTCAAGCGAAAGAGTCGTGCCGACGACATATTTTGGTATTAAAATGTGGTCTCATATTTATTCTTTAGAAATCTCCAACACGAATTGTAACTCCAGTCACCCTTATTGTGTAATGGGAAATTTCTTCGTTAGAGTTTTCGTCCAATATTATGGGAAAATCATCCACCATCGAGTTCTTCTAATAGTCACCACACGCGAAACAAGATAAGCAAAACAAAAACCTCCCATCGCATTTAGACAAATAAAACATGGCCGAATCGAACGAATCATCGTTGCCGTGGCAACGAGCCATATTTATGAAATTGGGGCTCTTTTTGCTCTCACAGAACGAACTGAACCCGCAGAGATGCGCAAAGTAGAAACATGCTACAAGTATGTACATATGAGTGCCCATTTCAACTAGTATTGCCTCTACCTCCTGTTATCCAATTCAGGTTTGGCCACTATTTAAATTCTCTCCTCACGTCTCTTTTTCTTTCTTTGCAACAATATCGGAGAAATTTGATTCATTTTTTCATTTATCAAGAACAAATTTTTCAAGAAAGACTTCCAAACTGAACCAAGAACAAAGCGTCGCTTTGAGTGGTTGGACAAGAAGAAAGAATTCACTTTTTGTTCCTAATTTATGGAGAAGTTCAAAATCGGCTCACATTACATTGTTTTGTTGACACAAGAGATTTTAAATGAAAATCAACTTGGGATGAGTCCAATGCAATTCAAAAGTCCAAAACTAAGGTTCTTGGGTAAAGAGGAAGTGCAGTGACTGATCTGTGAAAATAAGGGAATATTGTTTTTGAGCAAACATTAAGGCTCAGTTACTCTTGATTGAACGTTACTTGACTTAACTTATCGAAATCTGTTTTCCATAGATTCTTATCTTAAGTCAAATTAAGTTTTCAGTAACTGCTCCCATAGAAAATGTACTAAACACATCAAGTCAGCTGATTAAATAAGTAAAGTCAAGTTACGTTCAATCAAGAGTAACTGAGCCTTTATTGCGAATATCTATTTGTGCTACCAAATTTTTAAGTCTTCTTTTATAGGATTGGCCAATTTTCGAAGGTCACGTGTTTTAAGCTTATGTTAGCAATAAATACAGGCTACAAAAAACTACGATGCTTTGAAGAAATATTTTTTTACATGGTGCGTCTTTAATGAAATGAAAAGAATTTTGATTTTTAATTACTTATACCAACAAGAACTTTGGAAAATCCGAACAAAACAAAATGCATATCAATAAAATTAAAAGAGAAATATATAACACTCATATGCATCCCCTAAAACAGCATACCAACGATTTATTAGTCCTAAAATTAAGTATTCATTATTTTACTCTTCCTTAGACCATTGTTATGGCCTGCTTTCTTTTTGAGTCTGAGCTTAATAGTATGTTGGAATGTATCTTTCTTAACTGACTTAAACCGGTATTTGTAAGTCAGCTTTTGTGAGTTTCCACAAAAAATTCTGTATAGCCTTGCTGCTACCAAACCACACTGTAATGCTAAACTCCCATAATAGTCTCGTTTTTACACCCAGAACCCCTTGTCTTATGGGTATGCTCAGCACATTTCTGTAATGTCGAAGATTCCGTTTAGGCATGGCCGTCAATTTGTCCATCTCTCTGCGTACAGCTTTTTTTACTAATTGGATATGAGTTAACCTGTCTTGATGGAACTGGGTAAACAGATTGACTGGGACACTAGCAATAATGAGTTCGAGAATAGACTTGATATGAAAAGACCATAAAGAGAGGCATCTCTATAGTACTAGAGTATGTTATAAAATTGAATAGAAATTTTTCAAAATCGGCATTTGGTATATACATAAATATTTGTTCACAAACAAAATATACAGGATGTCCAAGAAACTTTGTAGAATATTTTAATATCCGATATCTTATGTCAAGGGGTGTAGTTATTATTTTGTTTTTTGCACCACTTGTCTAAAAGGTACCGTTGTCAAGTTATAGCACTTTAAAATAGATACATTTTTGAATGCATTTTTTAATACTCTACAAAGTATATATACATTTTCAATTTATATATTTGATTTTCTTTGTGTCTACGATGGCAACCCTTTCTATTTAAGAGTAAATTAAGAAAGTGAAATGTAACTCAAAATGAAATGTAATTTTCCACTCAAATTGTTGTTACACTCATAAGTCGTGAAATGTACTCGAACACATTGTAAGAAGAAAAGAGAAACTTATAAGAAAGATCGAAAGGGCTCAGTTGTTGTCCGAGACCCTAAGCGCATTGCCGCACCCGAAACGATCTGTTTTATTTTCAAAGAGTTTAGGCAGTCTTTTATTTCGCCAATTAAAAGGCCAGAGTCTTTTTCACTTTGAAAAGGCTGTCAAAAATAATTTATTTATTTTCTGCAACATAAAATTTTCAATTTTTAATTTTTTTGACAGACTTTTTAAAGAAAATCATAAATGTAATTTGAAAATGTAACAAGTAAGAAAGCTAAAGTCGGTCAAGCCCGACCTTGAAATACCCAGCGTCCCGACATTATGAGCGCACTATGTTTTGCTTCTCTATTTGTGGGCGTGGCAGTGGGAGGGCCACATTAATTATTTCCTTACACCTTGCATTGGCCTTGGTGAACCTATGTTGCGAATTTGAAGCTTTTACGCCTTTTACTTCACAAGTTACGATAAGCCCTTATTTGTGGGCTTTTTTGTGGGCGTGGCTCGAGGAAGACGGCGTCCATTTTTTCCAGGATATGTCCCTTTTCTTAGTTCGCAGGTTACAAGCATTTTACTGAAAACACAATAAATTCATTTGTGGGCGTGGCAGTGGGCGGATGTCTCCCATTTTTGCTTAGGATCATACTCGGACCCCCATATGCATGTGTGCCAAATTTCGATTTCATTGGTTCAGCCGTTTCGGAGGAGATCCGACCACGGACAGACGGACAGACGGACAGACAATTCTAAATCGATTCAGTTTTTGATCCTGATCATTTCTATATATATTTTTCTATATCTCCGGAGCTTAATTCTCCCTGTTACAAGATTTGCACAAAACTAATATACCCCGCTTACGCTGGGTATAAAAATATTTTCTAGAATATCTCATAATAAAATAAGATTCAAACTACGCAGTTGGCATTTAAAAATTTTGACAGTAAACTCATTCGAAATGCGGTTAAATTGTTTGTTCAAAAATTTTTAAAAATTTTAAAAGCACCCCCCTCTGGCTGCGTGCCTGTTTACGTACATATATTGAATTCTCTTTATAAAAGTTGTTAATTAAGAGTTAATGCATTTTACTTTGCCTTCATAAAAACAAATATTAATAGAGAAAGAAATATTGATTTCATTTTTTCTCTATCTTACGTTGTAGAAATGGTTATATCTAATGACAAAAAGTTGGGTAACGCTTTCAAATAAAAAAGGTAAGTGCAAATAACAATTTCATTTAAAAGCCTATGTAAAAATGTAAAGTTAGTGTCAAATACCCATGTGGAGGAGCTTATGTGTAAAAATCTGGAAGCGTGATCATTGCGGATGCTTATTAACCTAGATTACAGGACGAAGGGTGCACATACATATATGTATGTATTTGTACGGACAGCCAGGCCGCAATAGAAGCACTCGCCGAGCACAAACATAAATACATCACAAAAAAATGAATAGCAAATCGGAATAGAGTGAGGGTATTCTGGGGTCCCGGACAAGCTGGCATCGCACAGTGTCCGATTTCGCTTTGCTAGTGTCACTAAAACCCATTTTTTGTTGTTGTTGAATATATCATATTATTTTTTATTATATTATTTTATATATGAAAATATTTTGATGCCAAACGAAAGAGTAAGCTTCAAGCGCTACAGGACTGAAAATTTTTCGAAAATATTTCCCAACACAAAAAAACTGTCACTTGGAATGTAAGAGAGAAAGATCGAAGCAACATTTATGGCAGAATTCGCGGAAAAACACATTTTTTGAAGTTTAAATAGTGGCTTACTTAGTGGGGCTACCTTAATGAATCTTTTTTTTTGGAAATAGGCACATAGCACGTCTTCAAAAATTCAAAAATTTTTTTAGATAAATTGTAAACAAAAATGGTTTAAAATAATTAAATATGCATTTTTGAAAGGTGTGAAGTGACCTTACATCGCAAAATCTGGCGAATGACACTACATAGGTTCTGAAGTAGTTCATATAATAATAAAATTTGAAATACAACTTTGCGGCATTTTGCGGCACCCGTATACGATATCTCGAAAAACCATTTGGAGACGCAAAGTTTCGGAATAACAAAATTTTGCTACATAATACATTTTAAAATTTGTACAATTAAATTGGTATACTGTGTTGAAATTTTTCGATGCATTTTAAATAAAATGAAATTAGTATAAAATATAGAGGCTCTCTTTAAAGTATTTTATATTAAAATTAGGAAGAAATTAACATCAAAATTACTTTCCAACGTAAACGCGGCCCTCCGAATGCGTGTGTTTACATCATAGGTAGTTGTTTAATAATGATTAATAATCGTAATTATTACTAATTTGATTGCTTTTATTCAAAAAGTTGAAATAATTGATTAATTACGATTCTTTTCTGTCCGGACCAGCAATCAAATAATTACGATTACAAATAATCAAATTGTTATCATGATTACTTGGGATTCCTAAAAACAATCAGAAATAATCAAAAAAGTAATCCGACAACTTTTGATGATTATTTTTGATTATTTTTATAGTTTTTGCCTATACATGAAGAAATATTACGAAGTTTGACGACAAACAAAAATAAATATATATGGGAAAATCCAGGCGTTAGCGACACTTGAATAAATGGAAGGGTTATTTAAACTTCTTCAGATCATGGGCACATTTTGGAAGACGTTTAAATGTTTATGCCTAACTTTAAATATAATTTTACAGACTGAAGCTGCGCCCAAACACATAGCAATGCTCATTTGTTAATCAAAGTTCTTAATATTACTTCATGTATAGGCAAAAACTATAAAAATAAACCAAAAAAAAAAAAAAAAAAAAAAATTAATCATCAAAAGTAGTCGGATTACTTTTTTGATTATTGTTGATTACTTTTGATTATTTTTAGAAATCCGAAGTAATCATGATTACAATTTGATTATTTGTAATCGTATTCAATTACTAATCACAAATTTCTCACATAAGGATTCTATAGTCATTACAATTCTTTTTAAAATGTCATGTTATGGATTACTTATCGTAATCGCAATTTAACAGCTATGGCTTACATCATAAAATAAGAAGAATGAAAAATGAAACACTGTAATAAACAATAACTAATGCAACGAGCAAAAACTAAGAAAAATCATTAACAAAAAGGGCTGCATTTATATAGAACTTTCAGGATCTGAGGTCGAATGTAGAAGAGAGCCTTAAATGCACGTAAAGTATTTTTGAATATGATAAAATAAGAGCCGTGAGGGAAATTGAAATACATACGACAAGACTTTTGTTATTTACACAATTTTTGATTAACAATGTTAGATTTTGAGATAAAAAATATTTTTTTACAAGAAAAATATCAAGAATCGATTCGAATACAGACCTAATTAAACGATTTGAATTATCTGATGTCACTTAACATTGCAAAACTTTTAAAAAATCATGATGGAAAATACAACAGTTTGAACTTTTGTATTATGAATTGGACAGAAAAATTTAAAACATGTTATCATAATGTGAAATTTATAATTCATCACGATGGTTTTTTCTATAAATGACACTTTTGCATCCGACTTAATCAGTTAAACTTTTGGTACCAATGAGGAATTCAATAGGACTACTACAAAAATCAAAATGGCATGATCGTTGAATCTGTAAAAGTTGATGAAGTCAAATTTTACCATAATTGCTCAATATTATGGAGAGTTTTACATTTTTTAAAAAAATTTTGTTTCAGGCCCGAATAAATATAAGTAAGCATATTTGGTACCAAAATTCAGAAAATTTTATAAGGACTACTAAAAAATTAAAGGGAATAAAAAATATATTTTTATGCAAAAATGGTCCTTAAAGTCCAAAAAGTGGTTAATATTAAGGTTTTCCCCTTTACCGTCCCTTATGTTTCATTGAACAGCCCAAACCATCTTAAAAAGCTGTCGTGTCACCTAATATACACTTGAAAAATTTACAGCCTTCAAAGTTTACAAAAACTTATAAAGTTTTTCAAAAATATCGAAAATTTTTAAATTTGGCTCTTTTTGACACCCTGTACACACTAACGCACAGCATTAAGCTTTTTGGCCTACATATAGCTCACTGCTTTAAAAATACCTGCTCCTAATTTCGTTTCTTTAAGTCCGTTTATACCAAAGACACAGAATTAAGTGACGCTAGCAAAGCAAAATCGGACACTTTCCATGGCGGGAAACGAGGCAGCAGATAAACTGGCCAGACGTGGGTCCAGTGGCGTAACTATCGAGGGTCTTAGGGGTGACAATCTTCCGGATCCCTAACCCAGGGGGCCCACGCACTGTGTCAAACGAAAGATATTTTAAGATATTGCACTAATTTTTCCCCCTACATAATTCGAATCAAATTCGAGGATTTATGAACGGGCTTTCGATACATCTAGATTCTAGATGGATAGAGGGGGGCCCCGAAAAAAAATTCTCCCGGGCCCCGCAAGATGAAGTTACGCCACTGCGTGGGTCTGCAAGCAAATACATCGGCCCTGGATTCAGTTTCGCTGTTTTTATATATGAATTAACAAGTCTTTCTTCTATCTACTAACGACTGAGATATCAGCTCCAAAAGATACACCCTACTAGGTGTGCAGACTTTGCCTTGAGGACGAAGAGACCGCATTCCATATATTTTGCGAAAGTGTAGGCTAAGGCTCAGAGCCTCGTATGCATAAAGATGAGTTCAGAACTTTTTTAGCAATTGCTTTGTTTGATATGCAAGAAGAATAATTAGCTTGTGAGTTTCAAATTAAGTATTTAAACCTAAGCTCAAAAGGCTCAAGCCAGAGATGAATTTGCATACACGCCAGAGTCCTTAGCCAACTATTCCTAATAGCATGTTTCCACATAGTGAATTAACTAAATGAATTAGAGTTATTTCGGACATTTAGAAGCGTATAATTACAATTATTATTGAAAATATTGGTTCAGGAGACTAAAATCAAATAATATTGTTGATAAGATTTGATGCAGACGCTTTACAGACTCTAATCCACATGGTTAATTAACTATGTTAATTCAATGTGGAAACATGCTATAACTCATGACGAGCTAAAGCTCGACATCTGAATGTCGTCTCTTTCATAAGGAAAGTAGAGGCCTTAATACAGATAAAGTAAATGGGACCGAAGTATTGGCATAAGAGACCTAACTAAGATCGCAATTCCTCCAATCCACCAGCTTCCAATGCTTCTGACTAGCCTGCTGCGATGTGTCACGGTACTCTCACGTGTTTAGTACTTGTCCGGTCACCGGCGATTCTTTGAAAAGACAAGAAAATGGCTCTTCCAGAAGAGACATTGTCGATATGTATATGTTTTTGACTCAAAAGCTGTGTTTGATATTTATAATTGCTTTGCCAAAAATAAAAACTCAATTAAATCACAATTTAAATTTATTTTTAATGTATTTTTTATCGAGCATTTTTATGTTTGGCGATCTGTAGAATTTGATGTAGAATTGTTTCTTGATACAAAGTAATGCCAAAAATTTAGTTTTTGTAGAATTTTCCGTTCTAACTTGTTATAATAGCGAAATTAACCCTGTGTTTGGCAGTGTTTGTGTTGAGTTTTTCTTTTCGAAGTGTTCCGAGTCCTATAGTAAAATTTTATGGCGCACATTTTCGTAGAATATTTTGACGCTCCCTTCCCCCATTTAGGGGGTTTTTGGAGTTAAAAAAAAATATGTCGCATAATTAGCCTTAATTTTAGTAGTTAAAGGGTTAATATGTCCCACAACATTATTTTCCTTGATATTTCCAACAACTTTGCTAAACACACCAAAGACCTCTGACGTAAGGAACAAATAGTTTCATATGCGGAACAGTAGTTCTTAACCCTTCTTTTGTGGGGAAGTTCAGGGTCGTGGGTGTCTCTGACCACAAATTCGGGTAAAGCATACCAAAAAATATACTGCGGAGGAGGTAATAAAGTATACTATTGCATCAAAATTTTCCCAAAATGACGTATTGCTTAGTCGAAAAAACGAAGGGCTTTTTATTCAGGCTGGAAAAAATAAAAAGCCTAGAATAACGAATATTCAGGCTGAATAAAATAAAAAGCCTAGAATAACCATTATTCGGACTGAATATAATAAACGGCCAAAAATAACGGTTAGTTTTTGTCTTAAAAATAAAAATCAAAGACTTAAAAATGATGTCTTCAAATTGAAGTCAAGGATGTGACAACCAAAACTGAGTCTTCAATATGTTTGTGCGTCAAGTCATTTTCTTTGCTTTTTTTGTTTAAAGTTTCGCAAATAAATATTATTTTCGGTCCCTGATTAAAAATATGCCCCCTTTTAAATAATTTCGTGCGGTGATTAACTAGACATATGAGGCATTATAATCATTTAGAACTGGACTCAGCTCCTCCTAGCTTTAAAAAATCCTATCTACTCTATCCAATTTCCTAAAGAGTAATCGTTGTAGAAAAAAGAAAGACTAAGTTCCTGGAAAGGATGGATGTTATTTTGAATCTTCACTGCTCTATTATCTATTTAAATTCAAGTGACGAGAAACAAAAGCGTTCTCGCAAAACTCCCCCGTGCGTACGGACCTGTCTAAAATAAAATAAAATTTCAATCAATTTTTAATTTATTTGGGTTTAAGTTTGCGGGGGCCCCTAGATGTTGTGGCCCCTTAGCCATGGCCTACCTGGTTCATCCTATAATCGGGCCTTATATTATAAGCGATCTTGTGGAGTTTGATAAATTTAGTGTTCCAAATGAAATAACTAACTATGAAGCAAATATATAGAAAAAAAATTGAAAAAACCAAATTGAATATCAACAATTAAGGGTGTTATAGTCAGGCGAGCCTTACAAAACAATACCCGACACAGATAAACGATTAGCTTTATATGGTTCCATATTTTTTAAACTGGCCCCAAGACCACGATCATTGAGACGAAGAACTTGAGAGATACCATAAACGAGCCTAACATTTCAAATTCTTTTCCTAAAATTTTTAACAACGCCCTTTTGCAACGCCCATTTTTTCAAATTTTGGAAATTTGAGGGGAGACTTCTTCGTTTTCTTAGCGATTATTAATCCCGTTTACAACAGGGTATGCTTTGTGGTCTTATTGATGCCACGAACTTTTTCATACAGCCAACCTGTCGCTTGGCCTGTTGCTGTCTGTATTTTTCTAGTAAGAAGACCTACAGTTTAACGGAAAATTGCTTTTTAAAGATGCTTTTTTTTATATAGGCAAATTTTGCTTCTTCAGTGGACTTGCCAGGAAGCACCGACTAGTGAGCGAATCTTATTCAAGATAAACCAGGCTTAAATATACCCAGTAGTTCGCCTGGGGGCAAGAAGTTCCTATATACTAGAGATTTAATGCATCACTGGTCGCCAGCCATTTCGCTAGCCATGGGAAATGCATAATTGTACCATATGAAAGCAAAGCCAAAAAAGGCAAAAAATATCAGACAAATGTACATAAGAGGCGTCTATAGTTCGATTTTCTCGAACGTTGATATAATTGATATCTCGCTGGTGTAGTGGAAGCGTGTTCGCATATCAATCTGTAGGGATCGAGTTCGATTCCTGTCGCGGACGAAAAAATATGGAAGAACCGGTTAAATTAAAAAAATACAAAAATTTTAAAAGGAAAACAAATTTCCAGCAGTCCAAAGACAGACTAGTCTGGCCCACCAATGCTGTTTCAGAATTTCGCGTAAAAAGTTTCTCAAAAATTCCTATAAATTTCAAGTTTCTTTTCTTTTTTATTTATTTATTTGCAAAAAGTGCGGTTTAAAGTTTTTTATTCCTCCAAAGATTTAAATTTAAGCCAATAAGTCAAAAAATTAAGAAATGAAAAAATCAACGTTTGCCTGGTCGGGGAATTGAACGCGAGCCCTTCAGACCGTGTGGCTTATGCGCTGCCATTGAGCTACTATAACCCAAGATATTCTTCTTTCTATTAACGTAGTATATCAGATGTACAGAAAACTCGTGGCCACTTTCCAGTCACCTTTCGCTAGTGCAAGGGCTAGTGAAAGGTAATGCAAAAACATACCGCTCGGTCCCTGCCTTTGACATCTCCGTGTTAAATTCGTTAGGCGAATAGGCTGGTGGTTTGGAAAGGAGTAAGTCCCCAGCACTAGTGGTGGGAGATGTCCTTAGTGCTGCACTAACGGTCCCGAACTACTGGGTATTAACTCAAAATTCATTGAAATATTGCGTAAAATAAAGATTCTAGAGCAGGTTTTAATGGTTTTCATAACAGACCGTAATACCGGAGGTAAACAGTCCTGACAAGCAGCCCATTCTCGAACTTGATCTTAATCATGTCTCTTCCAATACGCATACCGATTTTCAACAAAATAGCTCATCTCCTTCGTCAAGACAACTGTATCAGACAGACGGACGAGCTAATGGAAATACCCCAATCGAATCTATCTTTGACGCCGATTATTTCTATACACATTTTTCTAAGTTATATCCTAGAGTATATCCTCGACAATGAGGTATAAAAATTAAGACATTCTACATTTTTATTTGAAACAAAAATAGATAGGAAGAATAGAAGAAAAGCAATGCATCCATGCTGTAATCAAGTGCAAAATGCATTGCAACGTATTAATATTCCAAATTTTTTATTTCTTCGAAATTTTTTTTCTTCAATGTTTTTCAAATGAATGTCAAAGTTGCAATTGGAGGTTGCAGCAAACACACGTGTTGGTGTTGTCGTTCTCTCTTTCAAAAATACTTACTTCTGCAAAAACCCAAGAGATGGCGCATCGTCAACATTTTCTGTTGTTCTTTGCAAATGCGGAAAGGAAAATTCGAAGAACTCCGTCGAATAAAGTAATAATTGAACTTGTTATACATAAGTACATAAGTACTTACATAAATAATAATTTAAATTATTTTAAATTTGATATGGCTTCGTTTATGGTTGGTGGGAGTATGCTGATCATTTACTTTCATAAAACAGCCATAAATTTCATAAAATCCTAGTGGGTTGATAAAAAAAAACACTGATGTGGCTCAAGTTCTTCTAATGAAACAGACTTATTCAGCACAAGGTCAAGTTAAGCTTTTACGGCCTTTCCATTGTGTATATCTGACACCTAACATGAAATTAGAGAATAGTCCAAACTATGATTAAAATTACCGCTGCGGACTGACTTTTATTAATGCTTAGCGACAATTGGTTCACTTATAAATAATGCTATTGTATACGTACATACATGGGCGGACTGGGCCAACGGGCGACCGGGCAAATGCCCGGTGGGCCCCCAGCGAGATGTATCTGGGATCAATACTCATGGAGTAAGGATTTCTTATTAAATATTTTTTTTCTTAGGTAACGGGTCTCCGGTGGACCCTTTGACCACCAGTCCGCCCCTGCGTACATAATTAATTCTGTAGAACTAATCAGCCAATGGTGGAGGAGGCTAACTGGGGATATATCTGCGGATGCAAACAGGCAATGGTTCATAGCGCCGAAACAATATAAGTTTTATTAATCTGTATTGCCTTTTTCCATTTGATATGCACACACATTTCCTTCCTAATGATAAATAGATAATAAAGGGTTTCCGAAAAACCTTTAATTTCCCCGAAAAACATCTGAAATGAAATTTTGTTTTGAAAAATTTTACATTTTTCCGCTTCTGCAATCATTTCACTTGTAAGGCAATACCCCAAATATATATACATTGTAAATGACCACTGGCAACAATAAAACGTAAAATAAAAACCAGATAATTTTTTATTTATGGTTTGCGCATTTATTTAAACGTCATATAAACAAAACGAATGTTTCAAATTTTGATGAATTGTAATATATAAATTATAGCACATTATACATATACATATGAATATTATTTATAAGACGAATTAGAGAATGTTGTTTAAAGGATAAAAGCACAAGAACCCAAGCTTCCAGGAGGGTATACACTAGCGGCTATCAGATGACAGTGCTACCTCGTGTTACGTATACTGAAGGTATACCGGATAGTTAAAACTCAGGATACATTCAGTATACGTATACGAAGTTTCACAATTCACAGCAAGCAACGAAACCAATAAATTATCATCGTAGAAGACCACATCGCGAAATATATATTTGGTAAGTACTAAGATTCACAGTATTTTCTTATAGGCAATCTGCAAAATGATCGCATGTATTCCAGCTGTTGTATGATCCTTTCGAGATTAAGAAAGATGTACTCCTACGTTTTCTGTTTGCATTTTCCAATTTCAATTTCGCGTGCTAAAACGATGTCCGAATTCGGGTACTTACTTCGACAATTGCTTATTTCAACTAAACTGCATGATACGAAGGCAAGTGACGCTTCCTCTTTGAGTAGTCGTTCGTTTGCTGATTGCTTGGCGGTGCGGATACGAAAGCGAACTCTGCAAATGACAGAAAAAGGAAGACTGCAAATGTAAAACGCACTTTTAAGGGGTGTGCAAACGCTTAATAATTTGTTTGTGAAGAATGAAATTCAAAACGAGAAAGCCAGAAATATGGATACAAAAGGAGAGTCTCACAAAAGGCACGGTAGATTAAGAATGGCATCAACCACCAAAAGTGCATGCTCATGAGGCGTATACCGGTGTGCAGTCCTTAGAGGTCGCTATCCCAAAACAATGATTACTTTGATGATGGTGACTCTGATGGTGGTGATTCGGATTCGAATGTTGTCCCTGACGCTTTTGCTGTAATGGAAAAGATGCGAACGAAATGGTGAATAGATTAAATAGTGATTTTGACAATACAAACTTTTAAGGACGGTATTCGCAAAACGAAATAACTTTCTCCTCAGAGCCAGACGATATTTACCACGTTCAAACAAAAGCTTTTGCTGCTGAAAATGAAGGTGCTCCGCATACTAGTTCAAGACACACACACACACACACACACACACTCATAACGAAACGCATAAATTGAATTGGTGGCAGCTGTGGCATCGCTTAACAAACTTTGCGGAAAATTACGTTTTAGGGTGGTTGAGAATTGAGACAATTGGGTGTGCTCTCATATCAACTGTATGCGTTCGTCCCTGTTGTTTTGTTGTTGGGCTTCAAATTTTGTTGCTGAGGAAGAAATAAAGGGCATATTAAAGCTTTTTTAATTTTCATGTTAATGTAATACTACTTGCAAAATATCTAAACTCAATATAATTATTCAATCAGTGCGCCTGGCCTCTGTTGGGCAATTACTTCAATGGCCAGGTAGTCGATTGCTATGAAAAATACCTTCTTAGGTATTCGCATTTTCGAAGAGAAGTTGAATATAGAAAGTCGAACAAAAAAATATAAAATATCCGTGGAACAAAAGAAACTTTGAATATTTAAAAAACAATATAAATTAACTTTTAGACAGAACAGACAATTTTCTTTTGCCTCATCAAACGTGTTCCATCGAAATAGCATTGTCTGCCTCTTGTAGGTACATAGCCAAAACGCACAAAATTCATTTTCACTTACGAAAAGCAATGCCAATTCATGCGAATGCGCTCACGTATGTTCATTTAATCCAAGTAGACTTTAGGGCTCATCATCATCCTCATTACATTCCAAACATAGAGAACAATCTACTGTAGGATAAAATTCTAAATTTATAGCATTACAGAGTTTGCTCGATATTAAACCTAAACTTATGGATTTGAGAAATACGTGCCACTTTTATGCTTCTTTCTAACTCAACAAATATATATATATGTATATACATAGATATATATATCTGGCACAACGCATATGCTCTCCAGTTGCCTTTCTTGACTGTTGCAAAGTCGTTGCCTGTGATTGTTGTTGGAGGCGCATTCGTAAGCCAAGCCCTCACAAAATTCGTTATATCTTTCTCAAAGGATATCAAGATGGTGAGCCCATAAATATAAATATTTTATTTGCAGCAGGAAGAGAACCAACCCCAACTCATTTGTATGTTTAACGCGTTAATAAGCCCGCAATATTTGAACCCATGGGCGTGTGTTTGTTGTCCCAAAGCTCCAAGAAACCATATCGATATTTGTTGATGCTAGCGACATTGGTTAACTATAAACTTTGCCGAACGTCCTCTTTGACGTTCTGAACAAATAATCCTTTTATTGAAAGCTTCCAAGAACCCTGCTTAGTAAAATTTATAAATAGCTGCCAAATTTTCCTTAGGGCCAGAATACAAACGTGACTTTGAACAAATTGAATCTTTGAGAAATCAGATGTGCCAAATATTCCATTTTTCCAAATGGGTTTTTTTTTTAACTTTGAAAAAACGATCTCATTTTGTAATTTGGTTTTCGATTTAAACTTTTAGAAGAATTAAAAACCACAAAAAAAGTGATTCAACCAAAGCTACAGCTCTGAACTTTGAATAAAAATCATTCATATCCACTGGAATATTGGGATAGATGGACGCACATCCGTTTGGAAATGGGTAAGCATTTGAAATTTCTCAACCCAACCTAAGCAATACGATATTTTCTATGATCGCTAAGTTTCATTAAATGTGCTATCTGTAAAGGTCATTGCAAAACTTATTATTATTTGAAATTCGCAATTTGGTTGAAACTAAAATAAAAAATTGAAAAGAAAATTTTACAAATTAGTCGAAAGTTAACATTCAACAACAGGTATCATTACATTTCGAATTCATGAATAAAAGTAGAAGTTATTTGATGGAAGAAGTAGAAAAACATTTTTCTTACAATGCGAGATGTTTTGGGTTCGAATGACAGCAGAGACTAAGGATTTTTTTAATAAAAATCGAATGACAGAACACAGTAGAATGGAACGCGGAACGAAGATGGTTGGTTCTTGCGGAACACTCAAATCATGGATCCCGCTGAATTTATACAAAAATTAGTTCCAGTAAGGATTAAATCCTTTCAAGAGCTAAAGAGATATGGTGGCTTTAGCCAGCAAGAGTCCAATCGGGGGCGTACCGATCGATGGCGGACGATGTATTTCCGCACGCTCACATCAATATATTAATAATAATAATAATTAACTACAAATAATAATTATAAAAATAAAAATAAATGTAACAAATAATTGTTTTAATATTAATTATAATAATAATTCATATAGCAATAACAACAATGATAACAATAACTAATATAATAAAAGTAATAATAATAGCTAAAATATTTTTGGTGTAAAAATTTTGAGATTTGTTTATAAGGCTATTTATATATTGTATTGAGGTCTCAAAATGCATGACTTGAGCTCTTATAAATTATAAACCATTTCGTCGGACACACGATGTGCGAATCCGTAATAATTTTGCTTCCATCATAAAACTGAAGTTTATTGCCGTTCTATTTAGTAATTTAGCAACTGGTTTATTCATGAACTCGTTCAAAATATTGTGTGTTCATATACTTTAATGGCATTTCTAGGTTTGTGGGAAAGGATTAATTATAGGAGTCCGGAATTTAAAGCAAGGTAAGTAATTGATCAATTAAAAAGCTAAGGAATGTTTTTAAATGATTTAGTCAATATGAATTGCTTAAGTTTGTCTTTTGATTTAATATGGAGAAATGGAAGCTATGAAAACTCGCTAATCAATTGGAAACATTATAAATATTATATTCAGAGACAAAAATTTCTGCGTTGCTCTCTCATTTTTTCAAATGATCATAAATTTGCCTAAAGAAAATAAACAAATGCTTATCATTCAAGTGATTCTAATTCGACCTTCCTCAACAACGAAACGAAACAAAAAAATAAAAGAAAATATAACTTGTGACCGTAATTGCTTTGATGTTGTCTTAGACTCTCCATAAAATACAGATATTCGTCACACAATTTAGCCCATTTTCTCAATTATTCATTCATTCGTCTGCCTATCTTTCATCATTTGCCCAAATTATCGCAAGCTTTGCAACTGAGTTTGTTTATGGTGTGTGTGTGTTAAATCCGCGTGAATTTATGGGTGTGTGAGTGTGCGTGTGTGTTTGAGCACTTTGGCTTCCCCTGTAAATGCGTGCGCCAACGTCGACATGATGAACGGCTAAAGCCCTGCCAAGCAAATAGCAGGGCAAACATATAACGTGCAATATAACCACAGCCTCTACACTTTATGTGATAGAAAACTATTGCCGGTTTTAATTTCAAGGCAAGGCAAGAGCTTTTAGCTTTAGGCAAACAATGTTTAGCGCCTGATTAAAAAAAAAAAAAATTAATATAAAAAATAAAATAAAATATGAAACAGTTGAGATATGGCGATTACAGAAAACGAACCCTTTTAGTGATGCCATATGGCATCGCTAGGCGATACCGGGTTATAACAATGCGTAAATAGAACTTATTATTTAATCACGGTTTTCAGTTTCGATTTGCCATTTCCTTGGCCTCATATATTATATCATTTATTTAGCTTTTATTAAAAATTTATTGGCCCTGCTAAGATCGAAGCCAGAGTTCGGTAAACAGTTTAATTGACTAAAAAGCCTTAGTAGATCACTCCCTTTCAAATGAGCTTAGCATTGGAGGACAGACATGGGATCTTTACTTCTGGTGTCTTACTCTTTTCAGCTAATATCCAATTTTCGGGGGGACCACCCGACTCCCCCACCTTGTTGTCATAAATACTTGCATCAGTTAAACATTTTAGAAAGATTTCCTTAAAGAAATATCACAGTTTTATAATTTGCTTAACATTGATTTAATATGAAAACTAAAATAAAATGACAGTTTTCTTTTGTTTAACTGCTCTGGATATAAATATTCCCCGTTTAAAAGCACCACTTTCTGTGCATTGCTTAACGAACTACTGTATTTTTCATAACGTTTGTCAATCAAGGAGATATTAAAAGAAAACAATATTCAAGCATTTCAACGTTTAAAAAAAAAAAAAACAAATCAAATCGAAGTTAGCTTTGAGAAATTGTGTTTTCAAGCTTCCTTTGAATTGGCGTCTTCTCTGGATGTAAGCCTTTTTCGTCTTGCTAAGCAACACATTAAAGGGGGGATTGGGGGTAAACCAGTTTCTCTATCTACATTTGCAATTGTAGTCAACACAGTCACACTATGTAGATTATTTATATTGGAAGCTTACACATAGACACATCAAAACTGAGCATACACCAACTTATAAAGTGCTTAAGGTTCAGCGTTTCCATAGAGCTTCATCGACAATGCTTTGACAGAAAGATAACAAAGTTTTCACGTTTTCTAACTATTTTTTGTAATGCAACTATTTACGTTACTTCACGTTTCAATTTTCACAGAGCAGTCGTGAATTGATTTATGTCCAAACTTATTAGAAAATTATCAACAACTGTACAAGACACATTAGAACAATCGATTTTATTATATATTTTCAACGAATTTTATTTGCTTTTATATATTTTTTTTGTATATTTTTTTTCTATTTCAATATTTGCGGGTGCGCCTCTCAACGTTTTGCGTTCATTTGAGCGAGTTGAACTAAAAAGTCTTGTCTGAAGGCAACCAGCATTTGCTGCTAGCATGTTTCATTGTATCTGCGTATCTAACAAGATATGTCCATATAGTTCGGTAACGTGCTTACGCATACAAGCAGAGAGCGTACATGTGCTCCATGTGCACATGTCTATGCTCGCATATACCAACAGAAGACAGAGCCGTTTCCTCGGTTTACTGTTTGGTTTGGGAAATTTCCCTGCTGGGATATTTGACGTCTTTAGACTTCTTATCAGTTGAGTTATCAGTTCGTTTCGAGGTTATGTTGCGAGCAGGGAAATCGTAGCGTGACGCGAAATCAAGCAGTGAAATACTACTTCGTGCTTTCAACAGAAAACCTTTTTGGAGGCTTTTCTATAAAAACTTTATGGATAGTATTTTCGCGTTAGAGAAGTAAGCGAATTTCCTTTTTGTGAAAAGTAAATGTTTTTTTAGAGAGAGCCAGAGAGTGAGAAAGAGAAAGAGGGAGGGATAGAGAGAGAGAGAGAGTTGCCATTACATAGATACTCCCTTTTGACGCCTATATATTCTTATTGTTTCAAGTGGTAACGGAACCTCTGAACCCTCAAGTTTATTTGAACGTCCTTCTGGCTATTTTGTCAAAGCTCCTGTGATTGTTTTGAAAAACGAACAATTCCGGGAATGCGCATGCGACCATGAAGTTTTGCAAGCAACAAACAAATATTTTAAAACTTCTTCACATTATTAAACCTAGTACAAGGCGAAAATCTCCTTTATTAATAATATTAAAAGGAAGATTTCCAATGTGTCTTTTGTTGTTCGTTTTAAATCAATAACACGTATGCTTACATAAAAAATTCCGAGCATTGCAGCGGTTCATGTTCTAAATTCATAACGAGCTGTTTAACTCTGAGCTGATCTCTTCAAAATACGTCGTTCGAACGTTCAAGCAAATAAAATTACTGCTAAAGTTGACCAAAGCTCAAGTTTGATAAAAAGAAGTTTCTCCTTTTTTCAATTAAAAGAATCTAGTTGCTGATTAAAATTGCCTTAAATACAATTCTCAGTAGACTCCAGACAATCAAGCAAACATTTCCAAAAAAAAAATATGTATTTAAAAAAAATACAAATGTTGCTTAAAGTAAAAACCATAACAGAAACAATACGAACAAACAATAGAAAAAAATTCTTTGGGTGTTGCTGAGAGCAGAAACAAACAAAAAACTAATACGTCTACAATAGCTAAGAAGAGAGGATGCTAGAAGGCAGAAAGCAGACGAGTTTTTTTAAAAAATCACTCAAATTTGTTTGAAAAGTTTCAGTGGGCGTGGCTTAAATAATGAGAGGAGTGCAAAATTGTAGATGATTGAAAGTCCGAAACGCGCGCTATGCGGCTTACCTTTTCCGGCAGACTTTCCCCGTTGTTTCGAATGCTCAATGTTCATCTAGCCGAACCTCACTAAAAATCCATAAATTTATGAGAAGGCACGATCGCATTAGATGTGAACGAGAAAGTGACACATATACCGAGGCGCATTGTGGCCATCTTGACGAAAACAAGTAAGAGTGAAACGGCAATAGCTGAAAAGGTAAATGTACGGTAATTCCCACATTCTGTGCGTTGGAATGTGGATGTGAATGTTGGCTCTCATTTGCTCATTTTTAGCAAACAAAACCGAAAAACGTGACACTCGTTAAGAATTTCGCAAACGTTTTTGAATGGGCGATTTAAGTTTTGCAGTGAGATGAGTAGAGAGCATCTTCGATTATTCTTTGGACGGCGGTTTTAGTTTGATTTTATTTCCTATAGAAATTTTATATCCCTGGTACCTACTAGGGATCACAGTGTGCAATATATAAAATTATAAAATCAAAATATGTCTTTCAAAAACGGCCCAGCTAGTTTTTTTTTGTTGTTGTTTTTTGTTTTGTTTTTGGAGGGAAAATCAAAACTAGTTTTAAAGAGCGCTTTTCTCTTCAGTCAAAATCTTATTATTTCGTGCAGAGAATATTTCTGAAGCAATCTTACTGCAATAAACGAGAATTATTAACACATTCAATTTAAATTGGCTTGGATACAGACCTATCCCCTTTGCACAACACTTAGGATATAAATTCGAGCAAATAAAATAGTGAAATATGTGATTCGCTCATCAAATCGTTGAAAAAATGCACCGCCAAAAGTACCTACTGGGCAAGTCTAAGTCTTGTTGTCATTTATCTGGTAAAATAAATTCAGGTATCTGGGTCTAAAAATTACTCAATAAATTTCGATTCAAAATTTTAATCTACAATTTCAAAGCGTTTCTTCAAAAAATATCAATCTAAATATAACAAAACCAAAAATTTCAAAATGTTAGATATTTACGTAATCAAAAGAAATAAAATCAATTGTCTTATGAAGCAACCAACTTTGATAAGCGTTGTCAGCACACAGAGACACTCTACTTCGCTTGATAGTGGTCGTATTGAACAAAGCGATTCTTATATTTATGAAGCTCAATTCAATTTACTAAGCTTGGCTTAAGGCAAATAAAAAATGTTCGGTCTCTGCATACATGTGTACGTACTTTTATCCAAAAAAAAAAAAAAAAAATTTGAAGCTGTAAGTATTTGAAAATGACAAGTTAATGCTATCGCGATTATTTATGGCAATATAAAATGTATTGATTATTGCTAGCATTCGTTCATAAATTTGTAAATAAATGTCACAGCGACGCAGTTTGAACCTGATATTGAATTGTTCGATGAGTCGAATGGAGCACATATTAAATGTCTTATAAGCTACAATGGCGGTCTAAGTCACAAATCGTTGCCGCTATTTTATTTATCTCATCAAACTGGGATTGCCTGTTAAGATGTCACATATGCTGAGATATTCGATTTAATCAAATCCCTCAAGAGAAAAGAGTGTCTTCGTTGCATTAGCACTCATAGCCAAGAAAATGAAGCGAAAAAGCTCAATTCTTTGCTAGAAACAAAGCTTAACCGTGCAGTTCCATCAAAACTTTTAACTCCACAGACACACTAATAATCGAGACATATGCACATATTTAATGGCAGAGGCTTGAACTCCTTCAACTTATGCTCACGAAGGTAATATGTATTCATTTGATACCCTTCTAATACTAAAGGTAGAATTTCATTTAATTATATAAGAACAAGAATACAATCCTTTGAGCATGAAGGGATCTTTTCGCCTAATTAAAAATTTCTGAGTTTTCTCGCATGCAAACAATGAAATCCATCGCTTTTGCCACAAAAAGTTTTTTCCAAACATACATATCTTAATTTCCTGTTGTGAAAATTCTCGTTCAATAAATGTAAAAGCCTCAAGCGATTACGATCTGTTTTAAAATCACATAATATTTCAAATTTCAATTACGGCCATGTGCTGATGGCTGAACGAATATCACAAAAAAAAAAAAAAAAAAAAAACATTTTTCTGAAAATACTTTGCCGCCTGCTCAGGCATTGAACTGCGGATTTGTTCTCGTTTTCGTTGGAACATATTTGACTTCTGACTTCTGACTTTCGAAAATATACATAAATATTTGTTTTATGAATTTCGATTGATACCGATGATCGTTAAATAAAAACAATTGATCTCTCAAGAGAGTGGATCTTTAGTTGCCTTGCTGGAGGAACTTTTAATTTTTACTGAGTCAGGGTTTCGTTCAAAAATTTCCCCTTTAAGTGCCATTATACTTGGATTTTCTGCGCCACTACTTCCTCTGTTCGTTTTGAAAATATAAGGCTCTCGAAATAAATGTTTCTCAATCTTACATTTTGCTTGGTACTTTCGCTTCACAAAGTTGTATTTCTCGAGGATTTTGTTTTGATTTCGATTTGATTTTTTTATATGTTGATATCCTATCCAAAAAGTTAGAAATTGTCTGAGTTGAAATTGGGCTAGTCAGAAAATTGATTAAAAAGATAGATTTGAAACTAATGTAATTATTGTTAGTTAATTACGGTAGAGCAAAAAGAAAAAAAATGTAGGAAAGCAAGAATAAGGTGAATGATAAAAAATAAAAAGATAAAATTGATGTGGAGTATTTATGTTAATGTTATTGATTGTTGAGATAAACTGTCACATATTTTTCGAATAAACTGATGTTGCTTATAAACTATAGGTTTGAGGGCAGAGAAGTGCAAAAATGAAAAAATGAAGATCAGAGGTTAATGAGAAGTGTCTAATACTCTTAGTATTCCAGATCTTTTTCAAGAAGATTAACAAGCGTAATCTTAGTAGGTTTTCAAAGGAAATACCGTAGATGCGGTGGCCAAGATGCGATATGTGGTCATAACTCCGGCGTTTGAAAATTTATGGGCTCAATTACAATAATGCAGTGGCAGTGGCAGTAACAGTTTTCGAAAATTTGGAAAACACTGTTTGATATAAAACATATTACAAAATGAAGTTCAGCCTTAATGCGTAACGTTTTACATTAAGTACAGTAAGTTTTCTTTTGCTTACTTGATCGCAATTAGAAAAAGTTTCACAGCCATACAGAAGAATTAGGAGTAATAGTCTAATTATGTTCCTCAAGAAATGAGTCTATGGAGCAAAGTGAACACGTTTGAATAGAACTCAATTTCCCAAAAACTAATAAGACACTATATTGTATTAAGTCCATTTAACTTCAAATTCAAGTCTTTCCAAAAAGGTTTCTTCCTTTTTTTATTAAAACGCAGTGACTTTCTATAAATCGCTACTTTTTTGAAGTGCTTTAGCTCGTAAACGATACCGCTAAGAGAGTTTCGTCGGAAAACAAAAAATTTTCTCTTGACTCGACCTATCGATGGTTTGACTTTTTACAAAAGATTTCGGGACACCCTGTATATATAGTTCAATAGAATAATGAAATATTGAAGCATTTAAAATCCTTTTTTTCTCGTGTGGAAAATGAAATAATTGGTTTATTTACAAAAAAAAAAAGAAAAAAACATCGCGTGCCCTTTTAAAATAAAACTTAATGTTCCCCATTTTTTAACAACAATATAACAATTTTAAATCTTATATGCTACATCAAGATTAATCTATTAAGCTCATAATATTCATTTCTTCTTTCGAATAAAACTTTGACGGCTTTAAGAAGCAGACAATGGCCGTTGTACTTGTACTTTGCGGTAGACAGAGGGTGTTAATAAACGAAATATCTTGCTTCCCCCAAAATTTTTATCTCCATTTTTTCATTTGGAATTTCATAAAGGATGTTGAAATGTCTTCTAGAATTAAATTGTAAGCATTTCATATGAATCGAATTTCACGTTTGAAATTTCAAAATCTGGTCCGAAGTCTGTTCGTCAAATTCTCAATTTTCAAAAGGATTATGCATCCACATTTAAAGGTCTTAATTTTCGACTCTAAACGGATGATATGTTGTGCCGTTTTTGGATTTCTGCAGGTTCATGCTTATATTGATTAATACAAAAATAGATCCCCAGGTATTGAATTCATGAAGTGGAAGCTGTCAAAGCAAACGACGACATTCACAAATATCTCATCAAAGCAAACGAAAAACCTCCTTCCTAGCAGAAACGTACCGTAAAACTATATTAAGAGTCGAGTAGTGGCATACAAATATTGAACTACCGCCAAACAGTCACTCCTTGTTGTAGAAGTACGTTTTGCAGCACGTTCAACGACATTTATTGGGGTTTTTTGTTTGAACATATTGGAGCCGATTGAATTTTTTTCCAGTCGAAAGCAAAATGTTCTAAAAAACAAGTATTACGTTCTGGAATAATAAAACCAATTCTCCAACACCCCGGCTTGGCGAGAATGTCATAAAAAAAAATATTAGCACACACACAATTTGAGTTGCTATTTGATTGACGCTAAACTAATAATCTTTGTATTTTACTCTTTTCAAACGTATTCAATTTTTTGAGATCCCTAAAAGTTCTTATCGCATGAACAACACCTTTTTATTTCAAATTATATTTTGTTTTGGTCGGCCTTTTGAATTTTATATTTCTCCTCTTGCAGAAAGGCTTCCAAGGTATTTAAATAATAATAATACAAATAAGGCCTTTATAATTTGAGAAACTCATATCTCCATAAATTATTGGATAAAGAAGATAAATAAAAGCATGCCATTATTATTTGGTTTATATATTTTAAGAAATTCAGAAAACGCATTCTGGAACCTCAGATAAGAGCTGTTTAAAACGCATGAATGGAACAAGGTTTATATGCTCAAGTTAATGAAATATTATTATTAGAGAATTACTTATATAACAATTGCACAGTAAGAACTAAATTTTAAATTTGATACCAATTTCGGTGTTTATATAAAACCATGCCAAAAAGGGATTAAATTAAAACTTTTTTGGTTAAAATAAAGAAAGTGAAAAAATTGAGAATTTTTTGTATGAATTATAAAAAAAATTTTATTCATAGAGCAAAAAGAAATGAGAGCCATTGCCTCACAATCTGATGTCGGCGAGTCCAATCCCCGTTCAGGCGAGCGTCAATTGTTGTTTTTTTTTTTTTTTTTTTTGAGGAATAAGTCGATAGGAACAATATATTATAATAAAAAAGTAAGAGGAATAAAAAGCTTGCAACCAAACTTTTTATGGGAAAAAATAAAAAGAAAGATTTCCAGCAGAACTCATTGGAATTCTTGAAACAGCATGACATATGACCACACGTTCTTGAAGTTTATTTATTTATTTCCTTATGGCTGCCAACTTTGTTCTCTCCTTCCCGAGTAGATCAATTTTTCCTTTTACCAATTTTAAAACTTATATTAGGGGTATTGAAAAAGGCGTCGGAAAATCGGAAAGTCCGAAAATCGGAAATTTTTAACTGCTTAAAAAGTTGTGCAATATACAAAAAAAGTTTAAAAATTTTTTAACAAGTCGCATTTTTCCGATTTTCCGACTTTCCAACGTTTTTAACACGCCTTTGTGAATACCCCTATTATCTTTTTAAAAATCAATTTTCCCACATTTTTTTTCGCCTGCGACGGGGTTCGAACTCAGGCCCTTCAGACTGGTCAGCACACACGCTTCCAGTACGCTAGCAATAGATACTTATCATTCGCGCGTGCTAGATTCATTACTCCAACGTTCGAGAAAATCGAACTATAGACGCCTCGTATTTATGTATGATAGCTATATAATCGCGAGACCAATTTGACAATTTGAGAATTTTGTTGGTTTCTGAGATCATTTAAAACCCAAAGGTATTCAAATAAAATTTTTTGGTTTTGAAATTCAAATTGAATACTTAAAAGATTTAATTTTATACCGATTGGTTTTAATTTTACACCTGTAGTTTTTACTGTCCACAGTGGTTTAAATTGCACCTGTAGCGCGAATTAAGTCCAAAAATCAAAGTCAGGCTAAGTTATCAAAAACTACCTTATATCAAAGAAAAATATCCAAATGTAAAGGAATCAGCTGATATTTGTCCTTCGAGCTATTTTGGATAGTGGGAAACCCTTTAATTTGCAGCTGTTTCAATAAATTTGTTTGCGCATTTAAAAGCATAGCATTTTGATAGAAAGATTTTGTGTCAGAAAAAACTATTTGTAGCTTCTATTAAAAAACAAAAAGTATGGAACATCAAAAGAAAGGTAAGCTCTTCATGCTTAAACTGAATTTGATTGAAAATAGTCAATGGCTTTTAAATTACGAACCAAAATGCAAGAGCATCTTAGAATGAGCAAGATGAAAAAAGTGATTTGGCTTTCATAAGCTTTTAAAAAAATTTCAAAAGTTTGCAGTTCTTCTAGTTTTTTTTATTCTTAGTATTGATGTATTGGAAAAAAAAAACAGTTATTATTTTTTTTGACCGCTTCCGTCGAACGCCCCTTTTTTGGCATTTAAAAAAAATGTATTCTGTTCAATAATTTTAAAACTTAACCTATAAAAAATAGTTTATGTCAAAAAAAGCAATTTTCTTAGCATTATTTTTCTTTGCTAGAAATTACTGGTCATTGCCTAGAAGCGATTCGTAAGTATATCGTAAATGCTCAAAATCTAGGAGTCTTTCTACTTTTGATGAAAAAAGCGATGGCCAGGCCCACTTGCAAATATAATATTGGGATCTTCAAGATCGTGTTAGAAACTTAAACTCCTCTTTAGTACAATACATAAGAAAATATCGCATCTTAAGTTTTTCGTCACGTTTTTAGAGATCCTGGCCCGACTATTTTGTACCGGAGGTACTTCAATATTAGTTCAATCCTAATGCCACTTCAACTATGAAGTGATAACTTTATTACTCATTCTCATACCAAATTTCGTTAAGCTAGCTCCACGCCTTCTAAATTATTCGCACTACAGTAACGCTTTGAACCACTGTGTATCTGGGTAATTCAAAAAGCCTTGTAAAATCCCTTATAAATTTACCCCCAGCTTAAATGAAACTTTTAGCTGTAAAATGAGTATTTTTACACTTTTCATTTTAGCTGGTGATAAATTTGAAAGGGTTTTTGATTTGCCGTAATATACAACTCTGAGCCTTATATCAAATGTTTGCATAAGATCCTTAACCCAATTTGTAAGTAATTCTACTACAAATTATGCTTGAATTGCTAATCAGATTTTAAGTCGCATGTTCAGAAAAAAGGCATTGAAAAACCTAGCCGAACAAACACAAATTTAAAAATTAACATATCTTCTCAAAAATATTTTTGCATATTGAAAAATAAAACTATTAAGACAAGCCTAGGGTCAGCGTATAAAGTCTATTTTAAAAGTATGCTGTATTTAGTACATTGTACTATGATATAAAAAATAAAGAATAACGTACTAAAAGTAACTCGATAGAAATGACAAAAAATTAAGATGAAACAATGAATACGCCTGTCAGTCACAAACGATTTGGTACTACCGTCGCAATGAGCACGTATTGCTTTCCAAGGGCTGTCGTCTATGGGTGTTGGAAGTATTTTTGGTGCAAATATAGGGACTTTTACTGACTTCCGCACTAAAGTCCTTATTTGTATCAAGCTCTTTAGTTTTTCTTTTGATTGAAATTTAAAAAAACCAGTTCCGGTCATTTGGGCATCTAAGGTTGTTCCAGAAGCTATCATAATTAAAAACAAGTAAAGGTTTTGTGGTCATGCGAGCCTGACAACACAACAACTAAGACAAAGTATTCTGGATATTTTCAGGACCATAAAGGAGCTTCATATGCCGCCTTGTGATCAATTACTTTATGAACATCGACCTTGTGCCACACCCACTTTTTCAATTTCAGGAAATTCAATTTTTTATTCCAAAACATTTATGAATATCAAATTATATCAAAATATGCGAAAAATCCGGCTGTGAGCAGCTTTTATGCTTTTCATAACAGACCCTTGTTTAGAGTAACCCATAAAATGGTACGATCAAGCCCATTCTCGAACTTATTTTACACATGTCTCCGCCAATACGCATACCAATTTGAGTTAATACCATTCAATTTCTTCCATTTAAGAGGACAGACAGATAGGCAAAAAGATTTTATATGGTCTATCTCGATAGGTTCTTGGCATAACATACGTACGCACAAACGCAATTTGCTCACGATTCAGATTGTGTCGGGTGCAATAATTCAAATTACGCAGGTTTTGAAGACGGCGCGAGATTTATTTTCAATAAATCCAATTAACTCTTGTTTTAAATACCCAGAAACATTTAAAAAACAAAAAGTCTCCCACAACATAAACGCCAATTCGATGTACACTTTGTATGTTAGATGCAAACGTCGCCACTCACTCTTTCAACTTAAGATTCTAGGCAGTTGCTGTCATAGCAAATAAAAGCATTTTTGAGTCATGCATGAGACAGTCACCTACATACATGCTACCGATCTAATGAGATTGGTTTCCTAAAGCAACAAATATTTGTTGCTGGGTTTTCAAATCAATCAGCAATATAAAAGCCAATTTTCAATTGATGCATTGGGACAATTTTCGGAGCCAAAGTGACGCAAAAACGCGAGGAAATGGCCAAACAAAGTTGGAATATGATTTTCAACAATAAATATTAACAACGCCAAAGGAGAATGAAGAGCTCTGAATCGTTTTACACTCTAATGATTCCAACTTTTTGTGATCATTTAATTGGCAGTAAAAAGTTATAGCCTTTTTATTATCTTTTCACGTAATAAAAAAAACGAAAACATAAGGGTAAGCCTAAATAGGTTTTTAAACGTTTCTTTTTGAAACTAACAGGAACTTAGCTCGCTTTCAATCGGCAATTGTTTTTTTATTTTATTTTTTTATTTTATTTTATAAAAAAAATATTCCAATATTTTCATCCTTCACTTAAATTTCCAAGGACACCACTGTTGTTTCAGAAGTAAAATCTATCATTGTATTATTGAACTGAAACGCAATATTTTCATCTAAGCAATTCGCAGAAAAGGAGAACTACCAGCTTCATAATCCAAAAACTACCTTTCTTCGGTAAAATAAGGGTTACTAATGGAAAATTTCTTTAACCATTAACTTTTTTGACCTTGAATCGCCTGTAGAAAAAATAAATACCTGTGCTTGTACAGATTATGTCATGTAATTGATCGTTACGACGTTTTTTGAGCAGTCAAGGGTATTAAGAGTTTGATTTTCATTTTGAAAAGACAAACAGTGTCATTTTTCATTTTGCCGGTAAATGTGAGTACAAGGTAACTGCTACAGATGGTCTGTTCAAAGTCATCAAAATATAGACGAGCTGAAAAAAAAATCTACCTTGTGTCCCTTGGAACCCTTCATTACGCAGCACCTATCAAGACTTCGATGATTAAGTCGATATTGAAGCGACGATTTCTTTTTTTAACGCTTTTCTTGTGACTTTGTGATGCTTTCTTTTGACTTTTTGAAGGCGGGACATACGAGTGCCAAAAGTAAGCTGCGTTCGCGCTTGCTATCTTTAGTCATAAACTGTTCAAGTTTATCATCGTAAGTACATATTAAAAGCGATTTTTAGTGGCTCTGAAAGGATTTTGTTACAAATTTTCGATTCATATTGGGAGCGTGATCGCTTTGATTGTTTGTTCAAAATTAAAGATAGGTGTCCATTTTTAATGCACTTAGCCGTTAAATGAAAGGCGGAAGAGCAAATATAGAATTGAGAAAAAAGTCATTTGTAACTAAGGTTTGCTCAACCCTTGCTAAACAGGAAAGGCATCTTTGGTGTTTATCTGAGCGCCGTTAAAAATTTCCCGAACCCTTACGTTTTGCAGCTATAAATCACATTTTTTATTACAAATATTTTCCTCTTTACTTTACCGAAAAAAAAAAATAAACAAAAAAATCAGCCTACTGTTTTGCTACACCTCATGGCGTTTTACGCATTTTTTGTTTTTGGGCTCGCATGCATGGTAGTCACCTAAATGACCAGGAAGGGTTAAGAAACAACTATAAGAAACAGCGGAGTTTGAATTCTTTCGTCTTAAGGATAGTGAAAATACTAAAACGGAAAAAGCAGACACATATGACGACTTCGCTACAAACCACAAAACCTCCTTCTTTGAAATTTGTAAGTTGAGAACCTGAAAATGCAGCTGGACGAAGCTATTTTATGAGAATATGTTGTGGCTCGGTCAGTTGTCAAACGCGTTTATGACGGTTTTCTGTGTGCAAAGCCGGTAGTGTTTTTTTTATTTTTTCGGTTTCCTTAGTCAAATGTTGAGGTAGCAGAGTTTGATCTAAGGCAAGAACCTAAATACATTTTAAAATATAAACCATCAAATATTTTGAAAGATAAAAAAATCAAACTTGGTGCACTGTATTTACATTTAAACAAGGATTTAAAATAAATTATGTGAACACATTTTCTCAAAATGTTAAAAATTCCCTAAAACAAAAACTACAATTTCATCAAAAACTACTGTCCAATCTTTTGATATTTCATCCCTGCAAGAACTGCTTGATTTTTACTAAACAAAGCGACTCTTTTGATTTAGTAATAAAATATGCCCCTTTTTCTGATTAGAAATGATGCTTTTACCGGGAGAAAATGGAACCTTAACCGGGACTATTCTTGAGTCATCATTTTCGAGCCCTTTTTGACTCATAATTGCTACCAAATTCAAGTGTTTTCCGTGATATATTTATTTTTTGCTTTCCAGAAAGAAAAAAAAAACCAAATGATGAACTTAGTTTCGTGTTTTTTCGTATTTCATATTTTCAATTGAAGCGAAGCCAGGAATAACGTTTTAAGTGACAATTTTTCGAACCTTTTTTAAGAATTTCACCTTCAATAATACTCTAGCCCTTAAAGCTATCACAAAAAAGTCTTATTTGGTCAACACTTGGACTCTTCCCGTTATTCGCAGCTCCACTTCCTAATGAATACGCTTAGCGGCTTTGCTAAATCGATGGTCTGGGATTTTTATTTTTTGCTTTTAAGGTATAACTTTAAAGTCAAATAAAATTTTATTTATTTCAATTCATTTTTGAGTTTTATATATTTTCAATCATTAAGAGCGCTCGAAGAAGATTTTCTTAATGATTGCAATATAAAACATACGAATCAGTCCATTTGGAGTCTTTTATTAATCGCGCATGTGATAATTGCTTTATAATCATCAATGGTACTCGAAAAAAACTCGTTATTGAAATTTCTTGCAAAACAGTCTTTCAAATGCTAGCTGAGATTGCTCTACATTATTTCAATAATTTTCGCAATTTTTTGTCTTCTTTTCACAAAATATTCTTCGATTGGACGAATTTTGTGGCAATGCGGAGGACTTGCTTTTTTTTTGGGTCCACAGTGACATTGTTGGCTTGGTATCAATCCATCGTTGCAGGGGCGTAATGAGATGTTGCTAGGTCCGGCAAAAATAGTTCTTAACCTTGTTGTTGAGATATAAAAGGCAGCAAACGCCACTCCACACACTCTCTGATGTTGTGATCTGTCACAATTTCATTACATCCAAGGCCGTATTTGCGATTAGCCTAGCAAACCATGTATTTCTTTGGAACTTTCGTATGTTTTTGTTTTTGTAAGTTTAGAGGATACTCCACCCCTTATAACCGCAGTATAACATCAGTGTCCTTGAAATTCGCTTTGCAGTACGCTACAACATCCATGATCAATCAGTTAAATTTGGGCAGTTATTTCTGCAACAGTTAATTCTATATTAAGCGAACTTGGAACCATTTAATACAAATTAATATTACCCATCGACGATCTCATGAAGAAGTCAGAGAAAATAGAATTTTAAACTCAACAAATATAAATAGACGTCCTTATACCCGACCCACTCTGCGTCGACGGTATATTGTGTTTGTGTGTCACACCCAGAACCAATCGAAATATACCATACAAAATACATATAGAAATGATCAGCGTCAGCAGGAGATTTGATTTAGATATGTCCGTCCGTCTGTATGTTTGTATACAGTTTTCTTATCGAAAAAGTTGAGTGAAGTTTGGTATGCGTGTTCGCGGGAACATGAGTAAGATCAAGTTCGAAAATGGACCCGATCGGACCAGGGTACCTCCAGCACTATTTCCTGTTATGAAAATCATAAAAATTAGTCTAAAAGTCCAGAAATTGAAAAATTGGGCGTGTCCGAAGGGCGTTTTTCGAAAATCGTCTCTAGCACCTGAAATTGAAATTAGACTTGAACGAAGGTTGGCATATAGGCTTTCTCTATAGCCATAAAGCTCCTCTCCAAACATTTTCTCCATCGGTTCATTATTAAGGGTACCTCCAGTACTAGGCTTTGCCATAAAAATCCCAAAACTGCCCAAATGCGATTTTCGAGATATTTGAATTCAATTTAGCATTTGAACTTTAAAATAAGCCTATAATTAAATTTCATAATATTGCTAAAGTAGCTTTTTCATAAAAAAAGTATATAAAACTGAGAAAAAGAGGCCCTTAATGGCCTTAAAAAATTTCCAGAATACTTTTTTTGAATGGTAGTGATCTTTAGGCCTGTTTTGAAAAATTTTCAACCACACATGTCTGTGTCGTGTATTGTAGGGTCAGGTCCGCCTGACTATAACACCCTTACTTGTTTTTGAAACCAATATTCCATTACCAACAGTGATTTAGGGGTCTACGATTTGCGCAAATTCAGCCGACTGCCCAACTCTAACTTTGAAATAAAAAGTAGGTACCTACCTACATATAGTAAATCAAATTTGAAATATAATAAGTTTATTCTGAATTAAAATTTTGCATGGAAAAAATTCTCAGAAATTATTATTCAATCGATATGTTACTTCACTTGCTTATCAACCTTTTGAAGACAATGTACCTTTGTTTAAATTTTATCATGTTTAATTTTTTTCTTTCATTGGCGGAATTCGTACAATTTGAATGCCAAATTTTAAGTACCTAGGCATTTGCTGATATATGGGAGATGAACGTGGCATTAGTCGGATTTATTTTTCGACAGCTTCTTTATTTGGGCCCCAGGAATGCCCTTGTAGGATTTAAATGCTCTTCGACCGATTCTTTTATTTTTCGCCAAAACATATATGGATACGTAGCTCCGTGAAAATCTTTTGAGTGAATGGAGAGATGTTCAATAGTTTCCTATTTTGACTCTGTACAAGGGAGCACGATAAAGTCAGCGTTTTCCTGCGGGTACCTGTTTAACTAATATCTGAGAAGGTCCTTAAGCATCAGTAATTATAAGCAATCGTTAAATATCAAATTACATACTTATATCAGATGATGATTTTAGTGTTTAGGTACTCAACACATTGCGCAGCAAAAATGGTCAATGAATATTTTGAGAGTATGGAAAAGCCTTTCAAGTAAAGTGCTTTTCCTAAAACGGCTCGGTGCTTTTTAAAAGATTTTTTTTAAATAGATAAAGTCGTTTGCCGAATTCGGTCAACGTCATAAAATACATACATACATATTTCACCAATTTCATTCATCTTTTTATCGAAGCCAGATTCCATAGCATTTTTGTAACCACTTGAACTTGGAAGAAATTATGGCTGTCCAGATCTGTGAAAAGGTTCGCATAAAGCTTCTGTTTTTTCGTATTTGTACATGTGTTCGGAATCTGGTGACCACCTGTTATACGTTCATATTTATATTACTGGCATATCTAATTTGATTACCGTGCAAGCAAACATTTACTTCTACGTGAGTAAGCAATTTTATAAATCTTTTTGAACTTATTTAGAAGCTTCGCAAACAAAAGAGAGTTAGAGAGCATGTCCAACAACGGTCTAGGAATTCATCATTGAAAATTATTAAGCCTGTAATTAATAAACGAATTTGCATTTTTACTAAATTGACGCGCTAGTAGGCTTCTGATTATAAAACTTGATTATCGAATTGCTTACACATACAACAATGAATCTATTCATCTTATAGTTTTCCGTTTTTAATGTGCTTTTCTTTTATGGCAAGGAAAATGTATCGCCCAATCAAGTGATTTTAAATAACCAACACTCCTAGCTAAAAATATGCTGCACAGATTTAAATTCGTTTTTCTCGCATAATTTACTTTACTCTTTCTCAAGAAATAGGGTTGTAGTAAAACTATTGAAAATCGATCCTACAATGTGTTCCAATGTTTTTAAATGTCTGCAACGACTTTAAAAGTACAAAGATTATTGGTTACGTAAAAAGAAAACAGAAATTTTCAAAAGTTTTCCCCTTCTTGTTTTGTTATTTGAACTTATGCTTGTGAAAATCTGCCTACGCTAGAGCACGTACCCTCCTAAGCAGAGCGTCTCGCTGGCAAATTATGCACATCCTCATAAATCATTTTCCCTTGCGCCAATGCTGCTCGTTAAAAATTATTTTTGTTTAATTTGAAAGTCAAAGAAAGCCCCCACTCATTACGGGCGGCCGCAAAAAATAAGTATGTAGCGCCTCTTCTCATATTCGCTCTACCCTATTCCGACAGAGCGAGCTCGGATAGAAGAAATTACGCGCACGGAAAAGTGATTGCAAGCATCAAATTCGCTTGCGAGGTATTCTATTCTCATTAAAATAGGCGGCTTACATTAAGCGGTGCCGTTATATTTTAGACAAGCAAGAATGTATGTTGCTTGGAAATGTTTGGTGAAAATTTGAAAACATTTTTTGAGTTTCTATTTCAAAAGCGCCAATATACCTCAGCCTCCAGTTTGCCTGATCGTCGATAAACTATTGAGTTCTTGAGTGTCTTGAGAGTTAAAAGCATTTTCGGGAGAGAGCATGGCATTTGATTTTCATCTTGAGAAGCTATTTGGGTCCAAGCTTAAGTCGCGAAGGAAAGCTTGCCATCATGCATTGAAAATGACAGCAACAATATCGTAGATGAGGAAAGAGCCATAAAAAGTAACTAAGGTCGTGGGCACTGTGATGCAAAAGAGGAAATAAACAGAGATTTTGTGTGCGCACACACGCTTTAAAGAGAAGTAGGGGGGACAAAAATACGACGGAAAAAAAAAAAAATATTATACGACGAACCTGTTTCAAAACTCGCCAAGAAAACCTGTAAAGTTCCTATTCAACTCCACCATTTCATTCAACCGCATTATATTGTCCGATAACGTGACAATTATCATTTCATCCCTTTTTCCCACTTTTTCCCGTTTTCAAAGCAAATGGGTGACTTCTTTTGTAATTCTCTCCCCTCTCTCTCTCTCTCACTCCCTCTCTCTTTCTCTCTCTCTCTCTCTCTTTCCGGTTACTTTCGAAATGAAAAACTTCGATTTCTATTCGAAGAGACTTCAGATGAATTTTTTTCGACATTAATGTGTGGTCTTATTGCGTCAATTCATGTACTCGTTACGAGGCCATTTAAAATTTATACCCGACCGACTCTGCGTCGCGGGTATATTGCGTTTGTGTGGTTGTGTGTAACACCCAGAACCAGTCGAGTTAACCCATACAAAATGTATATAGAAATGATCAGCGTCACTAGAGATTCGATTTAGTCATGTCCGTATGTCTGTCTGTCTGTCTGTCTGTCTGACTGTCTGTCCGTCCGTCTGTCTGTCTGTATACAGTTTTCTTATTGAAGGAGTTGAGCGAAGTTTGGTATGCGTGCTCACGGGCACATGAGTAAGAAAAAGTTCGAGAATGGACCCGATCGGACCTCTAGTACTAGGGTCTGTCACAAAAATCTTCAAACTGCCCCAAAGTTGGAATTTTTCGAAATATTTCTTTTTGATTTAGAATTTAAGCTAATATTTAAGGCTCCGATTATAATTTAAAAAATTTTGAAAGTTGGCGTGGCAAAAGGGGCAGTTTTCATTAAGAAATTAAACAAAAGTCAGATTAAGTGTGTGGCTTCTCGTGGCCTTAAAAAGCTCTAGAATATTCTTTCTCAATGGTCCTGTTTTTGGGCGTGTTTTAAAATTGATATAAACTTTGTGCCTGTGTTGGGTATTCTATTTTCAGGCTTTCCTGACTATAACACCCTTACTTGTTTCTTTGTTTAAGCAATGTTGCGCAGTATTTTAAATGTCAATATTCATTGAATCTACATATTTTATATTTTACTCTCACTCTAAAATCTCTCAAGCAAGAATATCGAATTTTCGGTCGGTATGTAATAGTGCCCCTGCAAATGCCTGAAGATAATCTGGATAATTGATTTTAGTTAATATATAGATACTTGGAATTCATTTCCGTAAAAAGGCACAGTCCAGACCTGGGCAGTCGAATTACAAAATTTTTTCAATTACAATTACTTGTAATTACAAGTAATTGTAATGGAAAAATCTTCAATTATAATTACAATTTGTAATTGAAAAAACTTCAATTAAAATTTGTAATTGTAATTATAAAAAAATTACTTAGATATCTACACATACAATAAATAATTAATAATTATAACAACTCTGGATATGACATTGAACCAGTAGCTCTATGGGGAAACCTAAGATCCATCACCCTACGACTGATCATTGAGGCACCGCTGAAGCTAAAAAGGAAAGATAGGCTCCATCCGTATGGAGGGGACTCCAAGTTAAACAAAAATATGCATCTAACGGTATAATTAATGGATTGTTGACCAGGCGCCAATCTGTCTCGCACGGCTGTGCTTTGAGACAAATAGCTCATTTTGCCTTTGATAGTAAAAAAAAACTCTACTTTGTGGGGAATCGAACCCTCATCCGTCGGATTACAAATCAAACACACTACCCCCTACACTACCGACGGCCTTGTATTTCAACGTCATAATATTAAAATAAAATCAACTGTGCTGAATTTGAAAAGTTAAAAAAAAAAAACCGCATCTGCCAGGAATCGAACCCGGGTCCCATCGCGTATCAGTTAAGCATTCTAACTCTAAGCCACTGACACATTTTACAATCCCAATTCAAAACCGTAACTTAAATACTTAAATATTTTTCAATACTTCAAAAATGTAATTATTATTATATATGCTTCAATTACTTTCATGTAATTGATTACACACTCAATTACAATTACTTGTAACTACAAGTAATTGTAATTGAATATTCTTCAATTACCATTACAAGTAATTGTAATTAAGTGTGTAATTAATTACAATTTTGTAATTGGACTGCCCAGGTCTGGCACAGTCCGCCTATTGATAAGGTCAAGTTAATTGGCTTCCAAGCGCCTGTTATATTTTGCCAATCACTTTAATGGGGGGAAAAAGCATTTAAACCTTAAGCGTTCATCGCTTTTTATCGCGGTAGTAAAAATATCCTCGGCTGAGTTCAGTTCTGTATTCTGAGAAATAGTTTCGCCTGACATCTATGACAAAGGGTATAGGCGGCTGCGGTCCCCTAAAAGGGATTTTGAAGTTTTGTTGACTGTTTTTGCACAGTTTCATATTTTTCCGTGATATTTGTGCTTATTAATATTGCAAAGAGCCGAAAGCCCTGTTGCTATCGCTCTCATTAAGTTTATGCAATAATTTATTATTGCTTAAATCAAAAAATAATAACAATAATCTTGTTGTTCTTCAAGGAAAATAAGTTTCATCGCAATACCACCAGATACTTAGATAATTGAAGAAAGGGGGCGTGGCAGTTCTCGGATTTGTTTCATTTTTGCTCGTAAGCTTCAAACTTACTTCAAACAGTATGTTTGCCAAATTCGAAGCTCGTAGCTCATCTCGTTTAATTGATTTTCAAAATTGGCATCGCTGTGCATCGCTTTGGATACAACAATTGACTATTGCGTAGAGATTTCTGCATATGCAACGGGCGTTTCGACCTGAATTCAGACTCATACCAAACAAATAGGCATCATATAATGACTTAACACCAAGATACTTGCATGTTATATAAGAGATAAAATTGTAATTTTAATGAAAAATAAATATGTATATTTATAATATATATTATTATTATTATTATTTATTCAGTCTATGAAACAGTGTTCTTACAGACCATAGCTTAACAACTAACTTAAGGTTATGTGTATAATAATGATTAGAATGTATTTTACAATTATGTGAAAAATACTAAAATTGATTTTAGTCGCTCTCTAGACAGGTAAAAGTCAATTTCAGCGTTGCCAGCAATAGCGTTTAGGCAAGATAAAGCTCTATAGAAAGGGGCAAACCTTTCATAATTAGTTCTCACCAGCTTCATATAAAACATATCCATACGCCTTAAAATTCGGTTTGGAACATTAAATGTTATAAGATGAAGTAGATCCGGACAATCTACCCTAGCACTTATAATATCCGAAATAAAAAGAATAGATTGCAAGGTACGGCGTGATTCTAACCTTTTGATACCAATAAGGGCACAACGAGTTAAATATGGTGGAAACGTTTCACCAGAAAACAATCCACGCAACGCAAAACGTGTAAACGATTTTTGCACTCTCTCAACGCGGGAAATATGAATTTCATAGTACGGACTCCAAATAAAGGATGCATACTCAAGCTTAGATCTAACCAGCGATATATATAGAGACTTTAGTGAATAGGGATCAGTAAAGCACGAACCATTACGTTTTATAAAAGCTAGCATTCGATAGGCCTGCGGAATAATATAATAGCCATGGAAAGGAGAAATTAAACTTTTTACTGCAAAAGATATTCTATCTTTTACTATGCATTCAAAAAGTTTGCTAATATTTGATATTTTAGAAATTGGCCTATAATTTTCAATATTACTTTTATTGCCAGATTTAAAAATAGGCGTAATAGTCGCTGTCTTCCAATCATCAATAAAATTTCCAGCACTCAAAGATTTATTGAAAATAATTCTTAAGGGCATGGCAATACTTTTAGAGCAACGCTTGAGTAAGATAACCGAGATACCATCTAAGTCATCTTTAGATGAATTCTTCAAGTTCGAAATACCAGTGACGACGTCGTTATCGGACAGACTCATGCAGCCGAAATCAATGGCAGAGTTAGGTTCGCAGTCTTCAAATCCCTCACTCCCAATGGGTTCATAATTTGAAGCAAAAAAAAAATATATATATTAAGGTGGCCTTTTTGGCAAAAAAGTTGGTATTGTGATCATTTCAAAACTTTACCAACTTTTTTCTATTTTTCAAGCTCGTTTAGGGTTATTATTGCATATTTGTGCTGCTATAAATGCTCCCGTTTTTAAAACTTTTTTTTTTAATTAGTAGCATCAATTTTTGTTTTTTTAATTATTTAAAAACGCCAATGATAATGACATGTTTTTTGATGCAAATATATCTATTATTACGTATTTAACCATCTCCCAGAAGGGCAACTTTGAGCAATGTAGCCTTCATCGAATTCCAGCTACCTTTAACATGGGAAATTTTGTATGACAGCTAGTTTGAACATGAAGGATAGATCAGCATATTGAATGATGAGAAATGATATTTTATTCATAAAAAAGAGGTTTCCACTCATTGTTAACTTTCTCGGATTGTTATTGCACCCATGGAGGGAAAAAATAGCAATTTTCTACATTTTTCTATGGTAAGTCCCTTAAATTGTTGAGATAGAGCTTCATAGCCTAAGAAAAAAAGTTAGCTGAAACAAAAATAAGGGGGGCTGGTCATAGATATTATTTCTGTCAGAGGTCAGATTAACCCGAAAAATACAAAAAACGAATTTCCTTTAAAAATCGGGTCGTATTAGGAAAATTTTTTTATGTGTTGAGATAGAGCTTTGAGACATGAGAACGAAATATGCAGTTTTAAAAACTACGAAGGGCCACGGAACATTGTCTATAGCTAGCAGCAACACATCTCAAGTTATGGCAATTTTAAGTTATGAAAACAACATTTATCTCAACTTCGGGGGCCATGAGCGCCCTCTAAACATTACCCAATCGCCACAAAATTTTGCACGAGTAAGTTTTCAATAGATACCAAGATTTTAAATCACAAGGAGCGTGAATACGAATGCACTTATTTTTTTCCATACATTTGGCGGCCACCTTAATATACATATTATATTATATATATACTGTTTAATTTTTAAACTAATTTTTATTTATATTTCTTATAGGAATTAAGCTCGGGTATCATTTTTCTATAGGAATTTAGCTTGTTAGAGCACATCGCACAGTGTCACGTCTCCATACATTTTTTGGAAAAATATAGAAGGGCCTCAATTTTGAGGCCCGTCCCGAGCCCGAAGCAGATTTTCCGGGCAAGTCCCGGCCCGGCCCGGAAAATTTTCAAAGAGACCCGGCCCGGAAAAAATTTTCAAAAAAAAAAAAAATTAGTTTGTAGTTGCAGTAGTAAGAAGTTCTTCGACTATATAACAGAGTGTATTATATATAAAAGTATTTTTTTTTTACATTTATTTTAGAAATATTAAAAATAGTAAGAATATAATCTTTGTAGGAAAATCTTTTAAGAATCTGGCGGGTTGCTTCATCATGAAAGCAATTTTTAAATTTTGTTGATTTTTCGATAGGTGCCATCTAAAAACACTGTGGAGATTTTTCTTTTGAACGGTCCTTGAAATATCCTTGAAAATCCTTTATTGTTAAAGCTTTTTTAAAAATTTTATATCTCAACAAAGCTAAAGGAACCTAAAATTGTTGTTTTTAATATTTTCACTCAGAACATTTTTTTCACAAAAAAAAAAAAACAAAAATTTAATTATTTTCTTCAGTGTATTTCAGTTTTTGTAAAACCTTTTGAATAATTCAAAAAAATACCTTGTTTTATGAACAATAACTCACCGTTTGGTTCTATTTTTTTTTTTTCTTAATTATTTCTGGAGATATTAAATTATTAAAAACATGCCGTTGAGTATTGTGTTTTGTATCATTTTCGCACATTTGTACTGGATATTAGTACTAGAGCATTTATGTGCACTTGTAATTTTTTGAATATCTCACTGTTGCGCCATTTAATTTGAATGAAACTTTTTTTTAAATGAAAGAAAATACTTAGAGGTATCTTTTTAAAAAGTTGTAGAGTGGCGTCAAACTGGAAATACACTGAAAAAAATATTCAAAATTTCCTTATTGTTTTTTGAAAAAAAATTTTCTCGGTGTAAACAAATTAAAAAAATTTTTAGCTTCCTTGTTTTATTATCTAACAGAATCTGTTTAGATAGTCTCTCTATCTCAATTGGGTGTTGAGATATAAAATTTTTAAAAAAGCCTTAACAAAAAAGGATTTTCAAGGATATTTCAAGGACCGTTCAAAAGAAAAATCTCCACAGTGTTTTTAGATGGCACCTATCGAAAAATCAACAAAATTTAAAAATTCCTTTCATGATGCCGCATGCTTTTGCTTAACCCGCCAGACCCTTTATTGGTGGAAGCGAAAAAGTGTGCACACAGAAACAGTAAAACAAGAAGAACAAGTAAGGGTGTTATAGTCAGGCGAGCCTGACAATAGAATACCCGACACAGACACACGTGTTCAAATAACTTTTAATATCAAGAGGTGTTTAAGGCCATATGGGGGCCCAATACACCGACTTTTGTTATATATCTTTATGAAAAGTGCCCCTCTGCCACGCCCACTTTTCCAATTTTTTGGAATTCTAATCGGAGGCTTAAATATATGCTCAAATCCTAAGTTTCATTGAAATATTTGGAAAAAGTCCGATTTTGAGGCAGTTTTGAGATTTTTGTGACAGACCCTAGTACTGGAGGTACCATTAATAATTGTCCGATCTAGGAAATTTTTTGGGAGGATGTTTATGGCTACAAAAGAAGCATAAGTTGCAACTTTCGTTCAAGTCCCATTTGAAGTTCGGGTGTAGGGGACAATTTTCGAAAAACGCCCTTCTGCCACGCCCACTTTTAAAATTTTTGGAAATCGTATTACTTGCCTTAAAACATGTTCAAATATAAAATTTCATCAAAATATGTTGAAAAACTTCGAGTTTAGAGCAGTTTTTGTGATTTTCGTAACAGACCCTAGTACTAGAGGTACCCCTAAAAATGGTCCGATCGGGTCCATTCTCGAACTTGTTCTTACTCATGTCCCCGTGAGCGCGCATACCAAATTTTGTCAAGATAGCTCAACTCCTTCGATAAGATAACTGTATACAAACAGACGGACAGACGGACAGACGGACGGACATGTCTAAATCGAATCTCCTGGTGACGCTGATCATTTCTATATAAATTTTGTATGGTCTATCTCGACTGGTTCTGGGTGTTACACACAACCACACAAACGCAATATACCCTCGACACAGAGTGTGTCGGGTATAAAAAATAAAAGCACAGAAAAACGCTTGGCTGAACTAAGATGATGTTAAATGTATAGGCAAGAGTACATCAACAAGTACACGGGTGACTGATCAGTCAGGCTGAATGTTTATGTTTTGCTTTAGCAATATCGCATACCAAAATTGAGTGCAAAACGGACGTTGCGATCTTAATACATTCGTGGGCGGTCACACATCTAATTGTAGCATATTGTTTATCTTTTACTCATCATCGAAAATGTAAATAAGTCGGCTTTTACACAACCGTCTAACTTCACTTAGGCTTCTCTTCTCAAATGGAAAATCGGCCAATAATCGATATGTGTAAAATGCCGCAGTCATGGGCGTATTCAAAATCTCATTCAGGGAGGGCCAAGACACAAATGGTTTGTTCTATATGTATGTTAGCACTTTGGCGTCTGTTCATAGGTGTTTTCACATGTAAGCATAGGCTTCCTTTTATCTTATGAAAAATTATCGTTCCGGCTTTGTCCCATTTCTTGATACACCTTAAAAACTCTTCTGCGGTGTATACTGAGCAGAAAATATTTAGAGGGGGGCAGCTGCCCCTCCCTGCCCTACTGTAAATACGCCCATGGCCACAGATGAAATAAGTGCCTTTCCGATAAAAACATTGTTTAGTGCTTAATATGTAGCGGGCCTCTTTTCGGGCCTACGGGCCTGCGGGATTTCAATCTGAGGCCCGGGCCCGCAAGGAAAAAGCCCGTTTTTGATTTTTTGGCCCGAAGCCCGTATTTTTTTACCTAGGCCCGGCGAGCCCCAGGCCTGGCCCGGCCTGGCCCGGCCCGTGCCCATCTCTAGTATGTATATTCAAGTGAAAACGCTCAAAAATGCAAAGAATAAAGCGCCGCTTCGCTGTGTTGAATATAGTTTCAAGAAATTCAAGAAATGTAGTTTTCGTTGATGTTTTTCGACATTTGGGTTAGAAAATCTCCAATTTTTACCGTGCAAAAAACAAGTAAATTTTTTTAAAAATGGGTAAAATTTTTCAATGAAACTATTCAAATCAGTATTAACACCCAAAGTATATTAAATACATAAATAAGTTTCGAACAAAGACTCACTCCTGGAGCTTTCAAATTTTTAGTCTGAAATAAAGGCCTCAAAATCTATATTCTAAGACGATTCTTGCACAGTTTTCTATATTTGTGAATTTGTGGTTCAGAGGATAGCATCAAATGTTGAAAATCATCAATGTTATTTTATTCTCTGGAACATTTTCTGGCATTGTGTGTTCCTATTTTACAATAAGAATGTCATAAATAATTTCAATAATTTGCTTTTTAAATTCACTTGCACTCAAACGTGCACAGAGAAAAAAAATCAACCAGAAAACTGTTTAAATCAAAAGGAAAAACATACAAAACGGCTTCAACAAGGAATATTTTTATTTTAACAATTTTTCTTGTAGGAAAAAATAAATATTTTCCTTTTGAATCAACCATATTTCAGGTTAAATTGAAATGATATTTTTCAAAAATGGATTTATATTTAAATTGTTGTTTAAGTTTTTTAAAATAAAAATATTTTCAAATAACAAATACCTATTGAAGAAGAAATGTCAAAAAAAAAATTTAATTAACGTTCAAAGCAAATGGCCACAGAGCCCTCTGCAGAATATAATCCCAAAAATTAGCATCGGATGGACTTCATCCGATTTTGTCACGCCGATGCACAGTGTTTGATTTACGCAATCTAAATGGACAAAAAGAAAAAAAAAATTCGGAAAAATATTATTTTTTTTATGTATGTATTATGGATAAATGTCCCACTGCTGCGAAAATGAACAAAAAATAGAGAAAAAAATTGAAACATAGAAGCATCGGAACGTCAAAGTCAACACATGTGATTGATATACAGCGTTAAGCTATTTATTTATTTATTAGTTCATAGGCACAATATAAAATATTATGACTATTAAGGGGCACTGCACTAGCCAGCCAGCGTTAAGTTTTTCATTCTGATTTGATGTGCAACTTTGAATGATTCAGGAGCCCAGAAAAACGCATTTTTACAAATGATAAAAGCTGAGTAATATTTTTAAGACATAATAGAATTAACTTGAAGAGAATTTGCACATTTAAGTGCCTTAATTTAAGTGCTGTGCCGCTTTTAACAAGTGAGTATTCGTTAGAGTTTTTTATTTTATTTCTGTACATAGAATGGACAAGAATGTTAATTATACCTCATTATTCCGATACCAGGTGCATGTTAGTTTGAAAACACTTGTGTGGTGTTTGAAATCGCGCGAGGACATTTTGCGGAAATTTGCGGAATCGATAGTTTTTCACGAAAGACTGAAAATGGCGCGCAAATTCCATATCAATTGCTCTTTGAAGTATGGCTGAAAAGTTCTTTTTCAAATAAGTTCGACGCTTTGACGCTCGAGACATTATGATACATTCATTTCTAAAAACTTTATGTGGCTTCAGGGAAGTCTCCGTTTCCCTAATATTACTTTGTCTAACGGAATTGGTGGACCTGGCAGACGCAGAAAAGCGTTTAATGAGGTTGATGATGTTGAGGTTGAAAAAGGTAATTTCTTAAAAATCTGAATTGCCACGCCCAAATCTATATTTTTTTTTCTTGGCGAGAACATTTCGGATCTTAATCTGCGCTTAAATACACATTTTTATACATATATGTGTGAGAAAATTTGGATTTGAGAGCATGTTTTGTGTTTTAAAAGCGGACCCTAGTACTGTAGGTACCACTAAAAATCGTTCGATTAAACCTTATTTCGAACTTAACCTTACTAATAATGACATACAGCCCCACATTAGTTATCGCTAAGAAATCTCAACTTCTTCAGTACTAAATTAGTTTTGTCCCTCTCGATTGCTTAAATCAAACACTATGCGATGTCGTGACTGCTTTCGCAATGGTTAAAAAGTTCTAAGATGAATACATATCTTATATGTCCTTTTTTATAAAACAAATGAGAATTATACCGAATGAAAAGAAATGTATTAAGTTTGTTGTATGCATATGCATACAGAGTTTTTTTTTTTTTTTGTAATTAAAAATATTTCCTTTAAATCAACCAAAAATGTTGTTGACTCAACCATTTTTCTTTTGAAATTTTTTTTTTGCTCGAAAATTAAAAGAACTGTGAATATCAATGCGCGATTTTAAAAAAAATCATGGTTAAGTTCGCTCAGTGTGTTTCGCAAGACGAGATTAGCCAATTCGAGTATTTCGTAGGAAACCGCTCTTTGTATCGTTTGCAGCTATTGCACCGTGTGAAAAAGGTCGCACTGATCAACTTCAGTCGTTCCTGAATATTATCTGCATCAATGTCTTCATCAATTTTATTTTTGACAAATAAAAACATTGCCGTTTGACTTTCACTAGGTGTTTTGTGAGAATCCGCAATCCAAACTTCAAACAAACCAACTATTTTGAGTTCCGAGTTCACTTGGGAAAAACGCTCTTATTAAAAAATTCGCAAGTAAGCGCACTCTCAGCAACAAAATATCAAAAAATAAAAAATAGCCTATTTGATCGTTTTTTAAAAATCAATTTTAAAAATTGAGTTTTATCAGCAAATATTATATTTTCGTTTTGTTTACTTTAAAGTAACGGCAGTTCCCATATGATCATCAAACTTAAGATTACCAGGTAGCACTAAAGGTAAGTTGTAATTTAACATATAAAACATTATGGTCGGACCAAAACTGAACAGTACAGAGCATCTTAAGTACAAGTCATTAGATTGCAATGATGATGATTTAAAACAACAATTTACATAACTTCAAAGTTTGAGAGCATGCTATGGGGCAATGGTTAAAATTAAATAAACAATTCGAACCTCGGTTTTCGGTATTTTTTTCCGCTCACGTGACACTGTGCATCGCACAGTGTAGCGAGTTCATACATTTTTGGAGCAAAGACAGAAGGAGAGCTGGCAATGAAATGTAGTGCTAAACTAAAACTTCACCTAATTCAAAGAAAACAAGTAAGGGTGTTATAGTCAGGCGAGCCTGACAATAAAATACCCGACACAGACATACGTGTTTTTACGGTTTAGTTTTTTTTTAGGTTTTTTAATTGAAATAACAATTATTCAAAGAAACTTTAAAAAAATTACACTTGCTATAAGCTTTGTTTAATTTAACGGTACATACATTAACAAAATTTTGTTTCTCTCGCTTTTTTGTCAGAAAACTCCCTTATTAGGTTACCAAAGTCTAAGTTTTCCGCCATCTCATTTTCGATTGATAAAGTGGCCAAGTTGGTTAATCGCGTCTGAGATATTGCCGACCGCAGATAAGTTTTTATAAGCTTAAGCTTAGAAAAACTTCTTTCCCCATTTGCTACCGTTACAGGTATAGTAATCAACACTCTCAATGCTATTTATTAAAAAAAATTGTTTCAGATTTAGCTTTCCATAATTATGAAAATTATAAAATAATTCATAAATTCGCTTCAGAGCTCAGTATTTAAAGTGCACTTGCTAAAAAATGATTGGGAAGCTATTTGAAAAATTGTTCGTCGATGCAAACTCACTGAACTTTTTTTTTTGGCATGATTTTTTCTATCTGAGTCAAACCGACCGATTTTCACGCTGGTAAGACTGTACGACGAAGGAGGAATCAAAATATTTGGGAAACCATTGAGCCGTCGCTTCGCGGTCGGTCCGACGATCGGTTTTGGACTTCACACTCTCAAATTCCGCAGTAGGCGTGCCATGGTCGACTGACATGTACATACGTGTAAGCAGCGCTTATTGGCCAGAAATGATTGGTAGTTTTTATTTCATCTTGGTTACAAGAAAATAATTCTTGTGGCATCATTCATAGTGATGTGCACAAAAGTGGCCGCTCGAGGCAAACGACCGCATTTGTATATGGATATGTGATTTGAAGCCAATACATCTTGTGAAACTTTATTTAATTACAATATGCACAAGTCATATAAATATCTAAAACAAAAATCCGCAAAATCGTTTTTATTTATGTTTTACGAATGTCAAGAGCAAACAGTGATGAATACATCAGAAAAAGGGCGCGAACGTCGGCGCCCCTTCCATCTTGGCGCCCTGGGCGACCGCCCCACCTCGCCCTACCCTAAAGCCGGTACTGTATAGTATGAACGCCGCCATGTCAATTATTGCAATTATTAAATATACCTACGAATATTTCGTAAGCTTATAAATTAAACAAATCCGGTCATTTCGATTTTACAACAAGTAAGGGTGTTATGGTCAGGTGAGCCTGACAATAGAAACCCGACACAGACACACATGTTCAAATAATTTTTAATATCAAGAAGTGTTTAATGCCATAAAAGGCCCCATATACCTACTTTTTTAAATTTCTTTATGAAAACCGCCGCTTTGCCACGCCCACTTTTCCAAGTTTTTTGGAATTCTAATCGGAGGCTTAAATAAAGCATGAAATTCTAAAGGGTCTCTGGCAGTTTGCGGCATCATGAAAGGAATTTTTAAATTTTGTTGATTTTTCGATGGCACCTATCTAAAAACACTGTGGATACTACTTTTTAGATTTTTATTTTGAACAGTCCTTGCAATATCCCTGAAAATCCTTTTTTGTTAAGGCTTTTTTCAAATTTTATATCTCAACAACCAATTGAGATAGAGAGACTATCTAAGCAGATTCTGTTAGATAATAAAACAAGGAAGCTAAAATTTTTTTTTTAATTTTTACACTGAACATTTTTTTTTTCAGAAAACTAAAAAGAAAATTTTGAATATTTTTTTCAGTGTATTCCCAGTTTCCCGCCACTCTATAAATTTCTTCTACAAACACCCCTTAGTATTTACATTCATTTAAAATAAAAAAATATTTCAATCAGATGGCGCAACAGTGGGATATTCAAAAAATTGCAAGTGCACCTATATGCTCCCAGTACTAATATCCAGTACAAATGTGTGCAATATGGTACAGAAACACATCACTCATACGCCAAGTCTCAAGTATAACAAGTAAGAAAGCTAAAGTCGGTCAAGCCCGACTTTGAAATACCCAGCGTCCCGACGTTATGAGCGCACTCTGTTTTGCTTCTCTATTTATGGGCGTGGCAGTGGGAGGGCCACATACATTTTTTTCCTACACCTTTCATTTGTCTTGGTCAACCTAAGTTGCGAATTTGAAGCTTCTACGCCTTTTACTTCACAAGTTACGATAAGCCCTTATTTGTGGGCGTGGCTCAGGGAGGGCGGCGTCCATTTTTTTCCAGGATATGTCCCTTTTTGTAGTTTACCAGTACACCATATATCAATGGAATGTGTTGAGTGGTTCGCAAGTTACAAGCATTTTACTGAAAACACATTATATTCATTTGTGGGCGTGGCAGTGGGCGGATGTCTCCCATTTTTACTTAGGATCATACTCGGATCCCGATATACCTGTGTGCCAAATTTCGACTTGATTGGTCCAGCCGTTTCCGAGGAGATCCGACCAAGGACGGACAGACGGACAGACAGACGGACGGACAGACGGACATGTCTAAATCGATTCAGTTTTTGATCCTGATAATTTCTATATATGAAAGCGTAACTATTTGAGAAAGTGAAAGATCATATCCAACAAAAAACATATAAAAACAAGTAAGAAAGCTAAAGTCGGTCAAGCCCGACTTTGAAATACCCAGCGTCCCGACATTATGAGCGCACTATGTTTTGCTTCTCTATTTGTGGGCGTGGCAGTGGGAGGGCAACATATATTATTTTCCTACACCTTTCATTCGCCTTGGTAAACCTATGTTGCGAATTCGAAGCTTCTACGCCTTTTACTTCGGAAGTTAAGAAAAATCTTTATTTGTGGGCGTGGCAGTGGGCGGGCCACAAAAATTTTTTTCCTACACCTTTCATTCGCCTTGGTGAACCTATTTTGCGAGTTTGAAGCTTCTACGCCTTTTACTTCGGAAGTTATGAAAATTCTCTATTTGTGGGCGTGCCAGTGGGCGGGCTACATAAATTTTTGTTCCTACACCTTAAATTTGCCTTGGTCAACCTATGCTGCGAATTTGAAGCTTCTACGCCTTTTATTGGACAAGTTACGATAATGCCTTATTTTTGGGCTTATTTGTGGGCGTGGCTCGAGGAGGGCGGCGTCCATTTTTTGCCAGGAAATGTCCCTTTTCGTAGTTTACCAGCACACCAAATATCAATGGAATATGTTAAGCGGTTCGCAAGTTACAAGCATTTTATTGAAAACACAATAAATTCATTTGTGGGCGTGGCAGTGGGCGGATGTCTCCCATTTTTACTTAGGATCATACTCGGACCCCTATATGCATGTGTGCCAAATTTCGACTTCATTGGTCTAGCCGTTTCGGAGGAGATCCGACCACGGACGGACGGACAGACGGACGGACGGACGGACGGACGGACGGACGGACGGACGGACGGACAGACGGACATGTCTAAATCGATTCAGTTTTTGATCCTGATCATTTCTATATATATTTTTATATATCTCCGGAGCTTAATTCTCCCTGTTACAAGATTTGCACAAAACTAATATACCCCGCTTACGCTGGGTATAAAAACAAGTACGGGTGTTATAGTCAGGCGAGCCTGACAATAGAATACCCGACACAGACACACATGTTTAAGTGATTTTGGAACCACGCCCAAAAAACAGGACCACTAAGTAAGAATAGTTAAGAAGTTTTTAAGGCCATTAGGGTACCGACTTTTGTTAAATTTCTTTATGAAAACCGCCCCTTTTGCACGCCCACTTTTCCATTTTTTTTTGCAATTCTAATCGGAGGCTTAAATAAACGCTGAATTTCTAAATTTCATCGACCAATAAAAAAATTTTTTGGAGAGGATGTTTATGGCTACAAAATAAGCATAACTGTCAAATTTCGTTCAAGTCCCATTTGAATTTCGGGCGCAGAAAACTACTTTTGAAAAACGCCCTTCAGCCACGCCCACTTTTCCAATTTTTATAAATCTTATTATTTCCTTTAAACATGTTCAAATATCGAATTTCATCAAAATACCTTGAAAAACTCCGATTTTAGAGAAGTGTTTGTGATTTTCATAACAAACCCTAGTAGTGGAGGTACCCCTAAAAATGGTCCGATCGGATCCATTCTCGAATTTATTCTTAGTCATGTCCCCGTGAGCACGCATACCAAATTTTGTCAAGATAGCTCAACTCCTACGAGAAGATAACTGTATACAGACAGACAGACAGACGGACAGACAGACGGACATGGCTAAATCGAATCTCCTAGTGACGCTGGTCATTTCTATATATATTTTGTATGGTCTATCTCGACTGGTTCTGGGTGTAACACACAACCACACAAACGCAATATACCCTCGACACAGAATGTGTCGGGTATAAAAATGCAGTTTTTTGCTTATAACTTTCACATTTGTCATCGGATTATTGAGTTCTGTAGCTTAAAATATTCGTTACAGTTCTAGTAAAAACTTGTATGCCTAATATTGGGATAATTTTTACTGGTTGCTAAGGTATGGCTGGTTGGCTATTTTATAGGCTAAAAATGAGTTATGGTCCGAAATATGGGGCAAAGTATAGAAACTTGACTTTTTTCACATTTTGGGCCATATCTCAGAAACGCTTCTTAAATTCATTAAACCATCGACCTTTTTGGAATGAGGGAGCCCTAAGCTAACATAAAATAACCAATAGACAAAAAGGGCAGAATTGCTGTAGCATTGTGTAATGGACCGAAAATAGTCTACAGATTGAAAATTACAAGCGATTTAAGTCGAATAGGCACCAAGTGCCAAAAATTATGAATTTGGGTAGATGGCGTCTTGGGATTGTGGTCAAGAACTCCAAAAGTTAAGTGACTGTGGTTTGAAAGTGGTCAACAAAAGTGGCAATTGCAATACAATATGGCATTCAATATTCGGGCAATATGTCGCCCGAAGAAAGGTCAAATTCCTCGTAAGCCCTTTGATGCCCGAATTTTAATCGGTGTGTCTAAAAGTATTCTTTTCGACTTATAACGTATAATGATGGTATTTTGATTAACCAGGCGAATTTTTTAAAAAATTATTTCGATAAATTTTATAGGTTCTGGAAAAAGTTTCCTCGAAACAGAAAAATTCCAAAAAACTTTGTGAAAAACAAATAAAATTAAATAATATTTCTTCTCTCGCATTATACCCATGGTAGTGTGTGTACCTACTTGTTTTGTGCGAATCTTGTAATAGCTAGAACTAAGCTCCATAGATATAAACAAACATTTACAGTGTACTCTCTCCTTGCGGACACTCCTCTTAAACGGACACTTTTGGCGAATGCGCTATTGCTTTTGCTTCTCAAATAGTTTCTTCTTAACCGGAATCCTCTGTTAAGCGGACACAGTTTTCAGTCCCTTAGATGTCCGCTTAAGGAGGAGTACACTGTACATTCTCCATCAGCAGCGCCGCCTTTAGCGTGAGGGAGGCCCTGGGCCCGCAGAAAAGTGAGGCCCTTTCAATAGATGGAATTTATTTTTTGGGGAAGTATATAACCAAAGAACAATCAGAATTCTTAAAACTTTTTATTTCAACATTTAAAACAATAAAACAAAACAAAAACGCTTTCAGCGTAAAATAACACAAATTAAGATAACATATTAGGGAAGAACAAGAGGCACTTTTCTGCATTTGGCCTTAGCAAATGCATCAATCAAGGTCTCGAATTCGATTTCGTTGAACAACTCATTCTCTATCGATATCAGCGACAAGCTATTGAGCCTTTCTTGAAGCATTGCTGACCTTAACTCGTTTTTTGTCCTCTTCAGTTTTGAGAAAGAACGTTCGCCGGAACAATTATTCACCATAATCGATAAAAAAAATTCGAATACTTATTCCAATGTTGGGAAATGTTTCTTCAAGATGGTTTTCTTTCAACAACCTATACAGCTCCGTTATATTGGTACGTCTTCGTCAGGGCAAGTGTGAACATTTTTTATATATTCTCGAAAATGCTGGCTTTCGACCCAAAGCTCAACTGCGCATACGTCTTCATGGTAAAATTTTGCAAACTGTTTGCAACTGCGTTCAAGTTCTTCCATCTTCAAACTTTTTAAACGATACAGAAACATAAACCGTTTACTAAGTTTGGTGTACGAAGACATCCTTTGCTTTATCTGGACAACTAAAGTATCAATCACAGGATAAAATATTTCAATTTAAAATTTTTCTTTGCCTGTAGGTGGTGCTAAGCCATTAAAAAAAGTAAGTCGCGAGCTTCTTTTCTTATATCTTTGAGTCTTATCTCTGTAATCTGCTTGTGGGATATTTGTTTTAGCGGATGCCTCAAAAACATCGAAATGGTTTCTTTGAGCGTCTATAAAATTTGCTAAAGAGTCCAATAAATCTACCGCAACATCAAGTGTGATCGATTCTTTTTGAAGAACAATGTTTTTTTTATTTATTCTAACTAGTAAAATATTCCAAATTTCACTTAAAATATGAAATTCTAATTTTCCGATTTTTTTTAATATATCGGATGCTTCGTTTCTGGTTTCATGTGCTTCTTCGTTATTATTAACAAAAGACTTTCATTCATTCATTCATTATTTATTTTATTATTACATTTTTCCGCTTAAAGACTAACTATATACTATATATATATAATATATACAAGGTAATTAATTTGGTGTGTAACTAATAAAATAATTTTTCGACAATAACAATATGTTGTGTGCCGGATTGGCAAAAGGAAACGTTGAAGGTTCAATTAAAGTTTATAATTTTTATATAAATTCATTGATTATAAGGTTTCGATATCTTAGTACGGATGTCAAATAGTTGTAAAGATTTTCAATGTCTGCACAATTCAGGATAGAGATGAACTGAGTGGTGGTAAGTTTAGGATAACCAAAGCAACGTAATCTGGTTGATTTAAATATAGGACAGACTGCTATGAGGTGAAATGTATTTTCTACGGCGTCTAAGTTGCAGAGAATGCAAATGCCAACTGTATTTGCTTTGAAAGCGCGAGCATTTATGTTCAGCATTCCTGTTCTAGTTTTGAAAATAAGGCCATTTTTGGCGGTCGAGTTTTTGTCTACAACGTAGCTTGCCCCAGTGTATTCGAGAAGTGGGTAGACATCGTGAAACTGTGAACTCATTGTTGAAGATACATGCTGTTTCCACATATATGTGTCTAATGCAGTTATTATGTTTCCGAATGATTGGATAATTGTTCTAGTGTTTGTATCTAATAATTCAGGCAGGCCTAGTCTATTAACTGTTGATTTCCATTCTTTGAACCAGTAAACATTTTTGTTAATAGTTTGCAAGGCTAGGATATTCGGCAGTCGATGTGGAGGAAGATTGAGTACTTTAGTTATGTATTTAAAGTGCGTGGTTAGCGCATATGAATACTGTGTACGTGTTCGTGGTTCTATATATAGAGAGTAGTTGGGAGTATTACTCGGTAATTTAAGGATTTTTTTTCAAGAAAAAACGATACAGATTCTCTGGTTCATCAAATTCTTTGTATCCCCAAAGCTGTTGAGCAAATTGCAGATTTTGCGGCGCGTAATCTACCCTTTAAGTGTTTTCGAAACGATAGCTTGTAATTGAGCGTAACTCCCAAATATTTGTAGTCATTGACTGTTTCAATGTTCTGTCCTTGGTAAGTCCAAGTGTTCCTGGTTGGTGTGCGTGTACTATTTCTGAAAATGACAATTTTGGTTTTAGTAAGGTTGACTTTCAGACTCCAGTTATTGCAATAATTTGCTAAAGCGTTTATCATATCTTGAAGCTCTACCGGTGAATTTTAAATTAATACTAGGTCATCAGCATATAAAAGCGTTTTAATTAGGGTGCTGGCTATTTCTACGCCACCTGGTAGTTCCTCTTGAAGATCGTTGATGTAGAGCGAGAAAAGTATCGGGCTGAGGAGACAGCCCTGTTTTACCCCCTGTTTTATATTAAATAGGTTGGAGAGTGAGTTCCCGTCCCAGATTTGTGCGGAGTTATTTTGATATATTAGAGCTATAATTCTTGCTATCTTCGACGATAAACCTTGACTGGATAGTTTGTATAGCGCGTTTGTATATACGTGTTTTTCTTTTCAGCACGATTTAAATGAATTATACTACATAGTCAGGTTAAATAGGTTATCAATCGTGGAGTATCCGCGTCGGAAGACGTTAATGTTTCTTTTATTTGCTCATGACTATTGTGCAAGGCATTAATTGCATCAGCTCGGGCAGAGCACCGTGTTTCAGATAAGCGTTTAATGGACCATCAGGATCGAAAACTGAAACGAGTTAGACATGTCCATCTAAGCGTCTGCCCGTCCGTCCGTTTGTGGTCGGATCTCCTTCAAATTGGCTGGACCAATCACGTCAAAATTCGACACGCACGTATATCGGGCCTGAGTGAAAATGGGCGATATCCGCCTATTGCCACGTCCACCAATAGAAATTTTTTGTAACTTACCAAATACCTAAAAAGCTTCGACGCTTCAAATTCGAAACAGGGGTTGACGAAGACGAATGAAAGGTGTAGGAAATCAATTTATACTTAAGCTTTCTTGTTATACCTTTTCCGAAGGAAAAGGGTATAATAAGTTTGGCACGGAGTATGTAACATACCAAAGGAGTCGCGATAGATATAGACATATTTATATTTATATATATTCTTGATCAGGGTGACAAGAGGAGTCGATCTAGCCATGTCTGTATGTCTGTCTGTCTGTCTGTCTGTCTGTCTGTCTGTCTGCCTGTCTGTCTGTCGATCACATTTTAGTTTGTCGTAATTTGCTCCTAAGCCATGACAGATATCATTTTGAAATTTGGCATGGGCTTGAACCTGGTAAATGTCCGAAAAACTGCATACAAATTGTTTTCGTAGTCCCTTCTTGAGTCGTGGGAAGTGGTTCAGAAGTTTCAAAAATCACGATTTTTAACGTTTTTCGTGAATAACATTTTTACTATACATCCTATACATCCTATACTTTTTTATATACATTGAATTGAATTGAATTGAACATCGCTATATTTATGGTCATCATTCTACTCATTAAAAAAAATCACTATTTGTCTTATTCTCATATCTGTATACAAAAATGATTTTTTTTTTTTTTTGCTTCTTCTTAGTTAAAACTTGACCATGACCACCATTCGCGAAAATTTTGTGCTTAATAATAATTTCGAGTTTGTGAAGCTAAATCGACGCACAGATAAGGTGTTGCTAGATATCCAAGCTAGAACAACAAAAACGGCAAGAATTTTTGTTAGGGTAATGTTTCAACATATTTTAGGCTGAGGAAAAGGTATGTGTGCCATCGGCTTAGCCGATGTAAACTTCTTTACTTGTTTTTAAATTATTTCAATAAAGCCATTAGCTTTCCAAATAACACAAATTTTAACTCTTTGAAAATTGGTAATGCATTATTGTTTTAAACCATTAATCTACCAAGCTCCATTTAAATCAACATTTTATTCTGTTTCATATAGTCGTAACTGCAGAAAGAGAGAAACGATGGTCGAATGTTGGCTATAGGCAAAATCGGGTACCAATAGCATGATTGCAGCCACAGCCAATGTTATCGAACCTTCTTCATACATTCAGATGATCGGTGCATAGTTTCAATAATAATGGTCCCATCTGAACACCACAGTATGTGCTCATAACTAGGAACAATCCAAGAAAAAAGACGATTTGAATCTAATGACAGCGGAAGAGAGGGGCTCAAATTTAAAATCGATTCAAAAGCTAGGCAACTGTTTTGACAAATGCGTCCATATTTAAAAAATTTTCATAATCGAGTTTGTTTTGTTTTTTTCCTTAAATACATACATAGCAAGTAATTCTACACAGAGAAAAAAACACGTAGTAAATACAAGAGTGCGACGCTCTTAAAGAAAACGCTCTTGAATCTAAATGATTTAGCTTTTAACCCAACTACATTTTATTGAATTTGTTAAGAGCGAAACTATTTAAGTTAAGAGCACTGAGCACTTAATTACATTTCTTTTCGTTCGGTATAATTCTCATTTGTTTCATAAAATAGGCCATATAAGACATTTATTCATCTTAGAACTTTTTAAGCATTGCGAAAGCAGTCACGACAACGGAGTGAGCAAATCGGATGAAGTCCATCCGATGGCTATTTTTGCTGTTATGTTAAGAGGAGGAAATACATTTTTCTGAAATTATTTTTGCGAATAGATAATAAAATTATATACAGCTGTGCATTTTAATCAACAGTGTCACTTTTGGAAATTATTAAAAGTTTTAAATTTTAAATCAAAATTTTCGCTTTTCGAGATTTTAAAAGCTGTGCATTTCAAATCCACCGTTTTCGCACTCGGTTATTTTAAAAGCCACCTTTCTTAACGCAAAAATTTCGCTCTTAGAAAAAATAACAGTGATAACATTGTTGGTTTAAAAGCTAAAAACTCTTGAGATCATTTTAAGAGCGAAAATTGTTGGGTTAAGAGCGAAATTGGTATAATTTACAGTTATTTTTTTCTCTGTGAACATATTCTGTTTTTGCCACTTATGTACAGAATTATTATTACTGCGAATTACACAAGTAAGGGTGTTATAGTCAGCTTAATTTTCTTTATGAAAACCTCCTCTTTGCCACGCCCAGTTTTCCAAATTTTTTGAATTCTAATACGTGCTCACGGGGACATGAGTACGAACAAGTTCAAGAATAGACCCGATCCATTGTTTCGGGTACCTTCAGACCTAGGGTCTATCACAAAAATCCCAAAACTGCCTCAAAATCGGACTTTTTCGAAATACTTCAATGAAACTAAGAATTTGAGCGTATGTTTAAGCCTCCGATTAAAATAAAAAAAAAAAATTGAAAAGTGGGCGTGGAAAAGGGGCGGTTTTCATAAATAAATTTAACAAAAGTCGGTATATGGGGCCCCTAATGACCGTAGACACCTCTTGATATAAAAAATTATTTGAACATGTGTGTCTGTGTCGGGTATTTTATTGTCAGGCTCGCCATACTTGTTTCTAAGTATACTCTTTATGGTCTATTTCGACTGGTTCTGGGTGTTAAACACAGCCACACAAACGCAATATACCCTTGACACAGAGTGTGTCGGGTATAAAAATTTATTTAACTTTAAATTCAATCACACATTCTGTTGGGATATATAGGGTGCAAACATAGAACTATGTTTTTTACCGCTAGCTCCTGACAACACTCGAAAACCTGCCCTATGTCCTTATTTACACTTTAGTCTACGTTATGGTCGCCATGGCTTCTGAGTGAATAATAATGCTTCGATTTGAGACTTTCGCAAACTGCTTCCGTCCAATTTAGTCAGTGATCGAAGCTCCGGTTATAAAAATCAATATTGCTGATGTTGCATTATTTGATATTTCCCTTGTTGTGATCGCTGTTGATTCTTCCAGAATATATTGCATAAGTTTGACCTTCACCTGCAAGTGCACGTACAAGTGCTGTTATTTGTATACTATTATTTTTGCACTTTACTTCCGTTCATTTGGTGTTGTTGTTCTTGTCAGTGCTTAAGGATGTTAAACCTCTTGCGCACAGCCTATTCAGCCGCTTTATTATTTGATGACTCGACAGCTCGTGCCCTTCATTTTTGACACTTGTTTGCCCGTGTCTTTCATTGTCGTGTTTTCGTTTGCTGTTCCCAATGTTCTGGCTCTCAGGTTTCATGTCTTGTCTTTTTGAATAGATAAGCGCTTTTCCGTAGATAAACCCAGTTAAACTCAGCCAATACCAGCTTTATACATAAAGCGTTAACCCAAAATCGCTAGAAAAGTAGACGGAAATTAGAATAAAGGATTAATTTATGAGAGATTAGTTTTTAGGAAACGATACCATATCCATTGTGTAAGATATCAAAATTCAAGCTAAATCGAAAATTTTGTAAATCGCATTTATTTTGTTACTGGTGCCTGCTGGCAAAATAATTTTCTTTCATCTTAGTAGAATTGCAGAAAGTTAAACCATATTTTGCATTGCGTCGATTCCCTGTAGAAAACAGTTGGGCATTTATCTGAAAAGAACTAGTACTTTTACCAGCAATAGAAGAACCAGAGTAGTTTTTGGGTAAGCTTTCACCATAAGTATACTAGTGATAATTGGAATAATCATATGGGTTCATTAATGTTGAACTTCAAATCAATCGATAGTGACTGAATATAATTATTTTTTCCCGTGATGTGCCTACATAAAGACAAAGAAAAAAATTTATCGATTCTAGAACCTCTTTCCCGTAAACAGCACTAGTATTTAACTGGTGCAAATATACTCGATTGCGTCCAAAAATGCTAGAATAGTTCTGGTGCGTACCGCTCTAGTGCTTTACTGTACAGATGTTGCACTGAATTTCTACCTAATTTTATATGCGCCAGGGTATAGAAAAGAACTAGTACTGGTGGTACAGCACTATATCAAATTCCTACAGGGTTAAGATACTACAAGCATGTATAGGAGAAACGGACGTAAAGAGAAAGTATGTACTGTAGTAAGAAAATTTCCAGATATTCGATTGAGATACGAGCATCAAAATGCTTAGCAAATTATTTAAAAGATCATACATTTCGTTGGCATGAAATTCAAGAATTTTCTCGCTAAAGCTTATTTTTGATTAAAATTAGGGAAGAATTAGAAATTATGAAGATATAATGCAATCAAAGCCTGTCTTTCAGTTTTTATGATGGTAGCAATAAACGAACACAAAACAGTTATATGCCGCATTATGCACCATCTTTGCTTAGATTATTTGATTATGTCTAATGTGTTTGTAATATAATGATTTGTATGTTTAAAATAAATTTGATAAATCTATTACACCGAGAGAAATAACAACAGTTAAATCAACTACTTAGAACAGTTAAAGTAAGAGTGGTCAAATTAACTGTATTCCCCGTTAAATGCACTGGAAAAGGAAGTCAAATCAACAGTTGAAAAATAGTCACTTTTTATGTTCAAATTCGCTTTCGTTCACTTAGACGTATAAGTTCGCATTCTGATCAACCGTCTCCGGAGTTTTCAATAGCTCAGTGCTTTAAACTGTGTTTTGTTTTATTACAGTTTTTATTTTGTTCAGAGTGTAGTTGTTTTGGAAGACAAAAATTTTCTCCTAAATTTTTAAGGTTTTAATTTATTTAATTTTTTTTTTAATGGTTCATTTTCAAGCAAAAAGATTTGGGAGTGAAACAATTCCTTTAGCACGTTCCCCAAAACTTGAGCAACCATAAGCTCAAGTGAGCATTTTGACCAACAAATTAAATTCGTTCGCTTAGCGTAATGGTTAAGACGTTCGCCCAGCGAAGTGTGGAGGTCAGCGGTTCAAGGCTCGGCCGAGGCAAGAAAATTTAAAGAGATGAAAGAGAAAAAGATTTAAATAAAAACAAATAAATAAAGAAAAAATATAATAATTGAATTAAAAAAAAAATATTAATAAAATAAGATTAAAAAAAAGTCAAAGCAAAAAATAAATTTTTTTCCCAGTCGTTGGTGACAGTTGATTTAACCGCGAGACAGTTATATCAACCATCGGGTAGTTATATCCTTATTGACTGTGTTTGTACTGTTGAATTGACCGCAACTGTACATAAGTTAACAATTAACGGTGAATTCGGTTTTTTTAACCTGCTTTTTCAGTTAATATAACTGCCTTTTTCTCTCGGTGTACGAATATAGAGAATTGATAAATACTTAACATAAAAAAGTGCGTCAGATAGGTAAACCTTGCAGATCGCCGCAATAATGGCGCACCTCGCAACTCAAGCTTGTTCTTTTAACCATTCACATTGTTGGAAAAAAGTACAAATGATCTTCCAAATAAACAAAACCGCACTGGATGGTAACTAATCTCATGATTTGTCTGAAGTTTCCAGAGAGCACTCCCAATAAAGCAAAATTTTAGGAAAAAAACATACATAACAAAATCGATTTTTGCCAAATAATAACCCAAAAAATATTGGCAACCCTTTGTAAACCATCAAGAAGCATTGAAGTTTTATGTTCCTAATGTACCCATGCTATAAAATTTGAGAGATAATTCTTTTTCATAAAGAACAAGTTACTTTGGCACCGACAGACTTAAGATGCAGCATGCGAAAGGCAAACGAAGCCCTTCAGAGCTGGTCGCTGTCACTCGAAACGTGTCGAGGGTATATTGTGTTTGTGCGTATGTGAGTCACGTTACATGCCACTTGAGGTTCGATTATGTAGAACTTATATAATTGAGACATTTTTAAGGGAGCTTCCAGTACCAAGGTCTGAATAATCCCAAATCTGAATTTTTCTAGACATTTTGATCAAATTTTTAACTTCATTGTGATTGAACAGAAGTTGGCATATGAGGTTGTTTTTGGGTTAGAATATGGTCCCCAGAATATTGTCTTAATGTACTCGCTCGTCTGTTTTACATAAAAATATAGCTATTTAGTTATTTGTTGCGAATATTGTCGTTAATTGTTTTTATTTAACCAATAACTGAGAATGGAATCGAATCCAATGTAAATCAATCATGGGTTACACCCTTTTCATATGACATTGTCACCCAAGTAATCCTGCATGCCAATGTCACTAGCGCTAAGTTGGCATCAATGGAAAAGATTATCAGTAAAAATCGGGTATTCCCCGTTATGTGAACAAGCCATAAAGAAGGGATGTCATATAGATTAGTTTCTGTAAGACAATGACACAAATTTGTGAATAGCGGTTTAAAAATTATTCAAAAATTTTCGTGCTAAAGCTAAGTGTCCACTTCAATCAAAATTTTCGTTTCCATAAGCAACACACGTATAAAAAACGAAGCGGAATGCAATCGGAAATTTCATTTGATAACTTTTCGTTTGCTTGATTCCACTCAAAACAAAATGCAAAAAAGTACTTTGGAGACTTCAAAAAAGTATTATTTTTCGTTAAAGGTAGCACTGACGAAACGAAATAAAGGAGCTGACATTTATTTCGTTCGAAAATTGTTGAGCGCGTCGAAAGTATTAGGGCATTTGAATATTTTTTAAAATTTTTCAACTAAAATTGAATGAAATTAAATATAAATTGACCGAAAGTCTTCTTTCCAGCAAATTGCCCTATTCTATTTTTTATATCATGTGCTTTGGTTAAAATAGTAACTTGAATCTATTTAAAAAATTTTGCTTATGTTTTGGTGTTGTTGCAAAACTATCGATTGTACTATCGATATATCAATATATTTTAATTTGCATAGCCATCGATGGTTAATAATCGCCATGGATTGCCAAGCAGGCATCAAAAACAGTAAATATTACTTATATTTAATTAAAAACTTAGCGATAAGATTATTTTCCATATTTATATGAGAGAAATTTTTTTTTGAAGTTTTTCAAAAACCATCAAAACTATCGATGTTCACAGTATCGATGGTCTTGCAGCTCTAATTTTTCCGATTCTACACGACGTGACGTCAAAACGAAATAAAGGTTCAAGTCTCCAAAAACAATTTTGATTGAAGTGGACACCGACCATAAAACAAAAAATTACGTGAAAAAATATTTTTGTTTGTTTGGTGAACCGCGTTATTTCAAAATCGTGTAAAAAGAGAGCTGAGTGTATTTGCTCCTGTATTAAAACTTAAGTTACTCATATGAGCGTGAGTTATTAGTGGTCCAGTCATATCACAATCGGCCTTGACCGACAGACCGCATTTAGATAACTACTGTTATATAGAATTTTTGTTTTTAATTAAAAAGTAATTACAGTAGAACCTACTTGGCGGGCACGAGATTAAAGTTTACTTATCAACGTCTAAGATGAAATTACACACAATCAGACCTTAATAAAAAATCAAAGACTATTCCAAAAGTATTGAACGAGTATCTAGCAAAGCTAAGAAGGTTCTCATGAGTTCAGATATATTAATTTGTTCATCGCTTTTGAATAAAATGAAATTTTTGATGGAAGCTCTACGAATTCCTTCCATTTATTGGCTTAGTTTGTGTTTCCTTCATCGTCGAGTCCGCTTGGACTAAACTCTCTAATCCATAATTTGTTACGTTCGAATACGTTGAAGTTCGCGTTTGAAAAGACGCACAGTGGTGCCGCTTTATGTATTATTTGGAAAAAAGTAGAAGGAGTAGTCCAATGATAATAAAAATTGGCATTCTCGCTTTCCTATATCCAATTAGGAAATAAACAAACAATGGTCCGAATTATTCGGACCCTAGGGGTACCTCCCATAGACCCATGGTTATGGCTTTGTATGGGAGCTACCTTTAAAAGTCAACCGATTAAAATTCAGTCAGAACGTTGGTTATGACAAAATATGGACGGGTGCCAACAATTTTTGATATCGGACAGACCCCGGCGGGTAGTTTGCTTAGACCCATGTAAAGTAACTATGCAACAAATTTTTGTATATAAAGAATTGCATTTTTCATAGAGTTTCATCAGAAAAATGAAATGTTTGTTCGACGGCCGCAAAAAGGAGCAACATTTTATTAATGAAATTTAAAGAACAGATCCTTACCTTAAATTTTTTAGCAGTCAGACGATGTATGCGATGATGTAGCTCTACTTTTTTTCGTTAATGAATGTCGCAATTCTTTCATTTTTAAAGCTTTTTTGTTTCGCACCATGGGCGTATCCAGAGTCTCAGTCACGGGGGGTCGGACCCGATACAAAAAGTTTGTTCTATATGTATGGTAACTTTTTGGCGTCTGTTCATAGGTGTTGTCACATGTAAGCAAAGGTTTCCTTTTATCTTATGAAAAAATATTTTTCCGCCCTTGTCCCATTTCTTGATACTCCTGGAAAACTCTTTTGCGGTGTAGACTGAGCAGAAAATATTTAGAGGGGGTAGCTGCCCCTCCATGCTCTACTGTATATACGTTTTTGCAGAGAGCACATGTGTTTTACTCGTTGATTAACGTTATTTTATAATAAATTGACATCTGGTAGACCTTATTTATAAAATAGTGCTTAAAAGCTTCGCCAAAGTTGAAAGATTAGGAAAAAAGAACAACAATTTTGTGTTTGATCGACTAAAAGACAGAATTTTCCTTCAAGAATATATGCATCAATGGAAATGTCGACTTTTCGTCTTTCTATACCTGGTAAGAAAATCAGTTGATAACACAAATCGACAAAATGAAACTATAATTTTGTTTCTGGTTTCTAATGGTTCTTTTTTGGCTCACTAAATCAGATTATATCTGAAAACCCAATTTTTTTTTTAAGTTTGATTTTGTGGTCAGGAGGACGATATTTGAAATTTTCGCGTCAATTTCTAGATTTTTCTCAAAATTTCAGGAAGTATGTATGTGTTTTGCATTTAATGTATCTTGCTTAAAAGAGGAAGAAGACACCTTTACAACAAAGTGTCATGTGTTTCAATCAAAGTTTTACTTCAAGATCTATTGGCATTCAAATCTGAAAAATGTGGATATTTTTGAATTTTTTTCGAAAATTTTTGAATTCATTTTGATATATTTATTCGGCAAAAATTCTGAAAATCATTTTTTTTTTTGCTTTGAAACAATAACTGCGTACTCTGCGTTTCCAAAATGTTATAGTTTGCTGAGATCGGTAGACAATTGTAGAAGTTATAAGGAGTTTTCCGACTCTACTCAAATTCAAAATGCTTCAGGCAAAAATCGTCGAACATGCATTCAAATCGCTGCCGGCGTCCGATTTTGATGAAAATTCATACATAGAATAAGTGAAAATTTCTTAAAATGTTGGCATTTAAACTTTTTCAAAAAACCGACTGCAATTCGTCCTTTTTGGATCAGTTTGGAACTAGACCCAAAGTCGGCATCTGATATACAGAAGTCAGAAAAAAAATCGTGTTTTATTTGTGTAATCAGATGATAAATCACCTAAGGCACAGCCTAAAAATTTCTCAAAGATACGTAAAATCGGTCTATTAATCATTACTTAAGGTTTTGGAGATGTTTGGAAAATTGTATACCCCGATTCTTGTTGTACTCGAAACCGCCTGCCAAAAAATTGTTTTAACCTCCCAGGTATTTCTACTTCATTCTATTTTGTATCACTGTGTTATCAACGTAACCGGAGATTCCATTTGACCATTTCCATCTGTGAGCTTATGTTTAAGCCTCCCATCGGATTATAAAAATTTTGGAAAAGTGGGCGTGGCAAAAGGGCGATTTTAATAAAGAAACTGAACCAATGTCGGCATATGAGGCCCATAGGAGCCTTAAAAGTGTGTAAAATACTTTGTCTTCATAGTCGCGGCCTTCGGGATTGCTTAAAAAAATGTTCAAACATACATACATTTCTTTGTCGGTTATTGTATTGTCAAGCTCGATTGGCAATAACACCCTTTCTTTTTATACCCAGCGTAAGCGGGGTATATTAGTTTTGTGCAAATCTTGTAACAGGCAGAATTAAGCTCCGGAGACATAGACAAATATATATAGAAATGATCAGGATCAAAAACTGAATCGATTTAGACATGTCCGTCTGTCTGTCCGTCCGTCCGTCCGTCTGTCCGTCCGTCTGTCCGTCCGTCCGTGGTCGGATCTCCTCCGAAACGGCTGAACTAATGAAGTCGAAATTTGGCACACATGTATATCGGGGTCCGAGTATGATCCTAAGTAAAAATGGGAGACATCCGCCCACTGCCACGCCCACAAATGAATTTATTGTGTTTTCAGTAAAATGCTTGTAACTTGCGAACCACTCAACACATTGCATTGATATTTAATGTGCTGGTAAACTACGAAAAGGGACATTTCCTGGCAAAAAATGGACGCCGCCCTCCTCGAGCCACGCCCACAAATAAGCCCAAAAATAAGGGCTTATTGTAACTTGTGAAGTAAAAGGCGTAGAAGCTTCAAATTCGCAACATAGGTTCACCAAGGCGAATCAAAGGTGTAGGAAAAAATTGTATGCGGCCCGCCCACTGCCACGCCCACAAATGAAGATTTTTCGTAACTTCCGAAGTAAAAGGCGTAGAAGCTTCGAATTCGCAACATAGGTTCACCAAGGCGAATGAAAGGTGCAGGAAAAATTTTTTTGTGGCCCGCCCACTGCCACGCCCACAAATAAAGATTTTTCGCAACTTCCGAAGTAAAAGGCGTAGAAGCTTCAAATTCGCAACATAGGTTCACCAAGGCGAATCAAAGGTGTAGGAAAAAATTGTATGCGGCCCGCCCACTGCCACGCCCACAAATGAAGATTTTTCGTAACTTCCGAAGTAAAAGGCGTAGAAGCTTCGAATTCGCAACTTAGGTTCACCAAGGCGAATGAAAGGTGTAGGGAAATAATTTATGTTGTCCTCCCACTGCCACGCCCACAAATAGAGAAGCAAAACATAGTGCGCTCATAATGTCGGGACGCTGGGTATTTCAAAGTCGGGCTTGACCGACTTAAGCTTTCTTACTTGTTTATATTTATAACATATTCCACGATTAAAATCGCTTGATTCCTCAAAAAAAAAGTTTAGAGGGGTAAAGGGAAATTGGAAAGTGTTACATATCGACCAAAAGGGGGAAAATTGACACTTTTAGTGGTGCTGAACGAAAGAAAAATATGAAAATTACAGTGCCGTAGCAATTCTGTTTTGCGTGGGGGGGCAAAATAACTTTTTCAATTTTAACGTCTATTTAAATTAAAACCATATTACATGCACGCTTTCAATGCAAGGGTTTAACGGACCTTTAGGAATCGTATCGAATGAATACTTTTTTAAAGTGTGTTCGAAATAATCATCTGTTCTTCTTAGAGCTATTATACACGAGACGATATAAGCGGGGTAGGCAAACAGTTCAATTTAAAAAAAAACTGCCACGCGCACGATTTTTCTCTCTTATAGCTTAATTTTTTCCTACTCTCCTCGAAAAATCCCTTTTTTAAAACAAGTATGTAAGGTGGTTGAGCCAAATAAAACCAACGGCTTTACAAGGCCCGATTTTCAGAAAACATATTTTTAGCACTCCCAGCATAATGATTTTTGGCATGTTCTAAAGCGTTTATATTTACTTCACAAAGCAAACAAAATTGCATCGATTGTGTAGCTGAGTGAATAGTAATCTTCCAACAAAGTCTACTGAAGTGAAAACAACGTGTTTGATCTAATTTTGCGTGAGAAGAAGAGCAATGTTTTTCTAAAAGTTGTTGATAATTTTGTAAAGTCTTGATGCTCATACCAAAAGTCGGACTTTATTCAAATTAAAAAGGATGGAAACAACCCCTGGCATTGCTGTATTCCGAATAAAACGTAAAGTGGTTTTAATAAGGCATACAATAGTCACCTTGCAACTGGATATTAAAAAAAAATTTTTTTTGAGGCCCTAAATGGACCTTAATATACGAAGCAGTTAAAAACAATGAGAAAGAAGGCCTTTCACTGCAATGGACAGCAAGTTAACGAAATTACTATCGATAATGCATTGTACCTGTACTTGAATATACAACTTTGAGTTTTAAAAATATTATTTTACATAAGAAGAGCTGGGAAGAGTATTTATTTAAATTTTTGATCTCAAACAATATTTACAATGAAATCAGATAAAAATTTTATCTTTTTCTTTAATTGTTCTCACGTTTTTGAGAGCAATCCGAATTGGGCCTTATTAAGACATGGGGTTTCTAATATGGCAAAAAGGGACAATTTATAAAATGTCTCAACTGAGTACATTTAAACACTTTTTTGTACTTTTTTTTACATTTTCGGATAAAAAAGGTTAAATAAAAGTGATTAAGATCCAAACTCTCTCTCAGTTTAACCAATTTCCGACTTTCCAACGCCTTTAACAGGCCTTTGTGAATACCCCTATAGTTTTAAAAATTCACATTTTCCCCTTTTTGCCTTATCCCCACAAATGGGGAAATTTCCATAGCATGACAACTAATTAGGAACGAAACTTTTTTTTTTGAAAAAATTATCGTTTTTTATAATTAATTCATGAATATATGATAGAAAAAATAAACTTTGAAGTATTCGCTATAAGAATAAATCAGAAAAAATTCTGTTTTCATAGAGGAATATTATTTTTTCACATTAAAAAAAAAAACTCAGTTTTGATTAGGACAACTAATTAGAAACGCGGAAATATTTCAAGCAATTTAAAGGAAAATAAAAGTAAAATTTATTGTTTTTTGTTAGTACTTGGTCGGAAATCCTCTCTGCTTCAACACAGCTCCGCAACGGTTTTGCATGGACTTGATTAGGTCTTGGCATCGCTTAGCTGGTGCGTACCACGTTTCCTTCACTTTTTCTTAAAGGTTATTCCAATTTGTAAAATTTGGAGTCCTGAAAGCTCTTTTTGCTTCACCCCATAGGTGTGCAGTGGAATTCAAATCAGGTTTTTGCGACGGCCACTCAATGACTTTCATGGAATTTTGAGAAAATAAGTTTTTCGTGTACTTAGAGGTGTGCTTTGGGTCATTGTCTTGCTGAAAAGACCAAATAACCGGCATGTTTTCTTCGGCCCACGGCAACAATACGTTTTCCAGAATATCATTGTTTTTTCTACCCACAATTTGATGAATTAGGCCAACGCCGTTCCACGAAAAACAGCCCCAAACGAAAATAGATCCACCGCCATGTTTTACTACGGGCGTGGTGTATCTGGGATCCAGTTCTTTACATTTGGGGTGTCGAACGTACTTTACCCCGCCAGGGCCAAATCTTGGTTTCATCACTCCAAAAGATATATTTTCATTTTTTAGCTGTCCAATTAGCATGGGTTTTAGCAAATTGCATACCTTTTTTTTTTTTGTAAGACAACCTTACTAGAGGTTTCTTTCGTGCGAGTCTGCCGTGAAGCCCAGCATCTACCAAACGACGAGCAACCGTTCTTTTTGATATTCCTTTGTAAAACATTTCTATAATATCGCGTTGTATATCGGCAGAGGTCTTTCTAGGGTCAGCTTTGGAGAGACGAACAATTACTATATCAAATCGTTTCGAGGTTTTGTGTGGTCTAGCTTTCTGTGGAACATTTTCTGGGGTCTCATATTTTCGAATATGAGAAATAGCACCAATTACCATCTTTTTGGAACAATTTAGCTGAGTTGCGATTTGTTGGTATGAGAGGCCAAACTCACGAAGCTCAATAATTGTCTTTCTTGTCGCCGACGTACAATTTTTGCCTTTTCCCATCCATTAAGCTATTTAGCTAAATAATTTTTCATTCAATACGCCTTCGCTTGATTCCAAATAATAAAATCTTACCAAAATATACACAAAGAACTAAAAGAAACTGACTTTTTGGCACTGCTAAAACTTCGTTTCTAATTAAGTGTCAAAAGAAAAATCACGTGTTTCAATTAAGAATCCCACCCATGTAAATTTAGCAGCCTATCGAAACGGCTATCCATTTCATTTCAAATGAGAGGAAGATGGGAATATAAGGACAGCGGAAATGCAGTGTTCAACTAACGCAAACAATTGAAAAGTGGAGATTTATAAGATGAGAAGCATCGTTTCTAATTAGTTGTCAACGGCTGTATCTAGCAGCACTTTAATTGATAAAACCGTTTTTCCGATACGAATTGACAAAGAAATAAAAAATATATTGGGTGAAAAAACAAATGACGAACAAATCCTGGAAACCATTCTTTTAAGATTCAATAAACTAAAAAATCGCAAAGTGCAATTATATTAAATATGATTGATTATCATTATTTTTCGATTGTCATTTATTTTTCTCCTTTTTTAATTTTTTTCATGGGCAAAAACAAAAATGCGTGGGGGGGCAAAGCCCCCTCTTGCCCCTATGGTTGCTACGGGCCTGGAAAATTAATCTAAAACTAGTAACTTCGGTACGAGTTTTGTCTCTCAATTTCGCTGTTTTCGCCACTTCGCATTTCTTGCTTGTTAGAAAATAGGCGCCCTGCTTTTAATTTTTTTACGAAGCGCATGTTTTAATTTAAAAGTTCCTGTGATTTTTAATAGTTTTTGGATTGGGTCTTATGAGTGAGATTTTTCCTTACTCTGAGTGGTCGTTGTACAAAAAGTGGGCATGGCACTCAGAAAATTATAATTTTTTCCTTTATTGAACCCATATGCTGAATCTCAAGTCCCTAGGTTCAAAAGTGGCAATTTAAGAAAATCCCGTTATATGGGGAACGGTTGGTGGGGTGCTCGAATTTTTTAAATTTTTTCAAATTCACTCAATCTCATCGAAAGAAACGTCCATGCCAAATTTCGTTACTCTGGGGCAACTCCTTCTATAATTGGCCAATAAATATTTGGAGTCGCGACACGTGCTAGATTGATGCGATAAAAAGCAAAAGCAAATCGATCGATTTTTGACAGTTAGAAAAAAAACATGTAATTTAATTTTAATTTAAATACTTTTTCCATTACTAATGGCACCATAGGGTTAAGAATGTTTTTCAAGGAAATATGCAGAACCAAAAAATCTGTTTCTAAAGTTTCTTCGTAGACCTGTCGGAAAATTAACAAACAAATTTTAAATCCCTTTAATGTTAGCACTCTTAAGTTTCTTAAGTAGCAGTGTTGCAATGCAATTAGTTTGACATTTGACCTTTTCTGACGGGATTTTCCTTGTGTGGAAATACAATCTACATAGCCACAATACCACCAGATTACCACCATATCGAGAGAAAATTAAGACCAACTGCGCACTGCATTATCTACACATAACTGCGATTCTTGAGCTGCTACCATACCACAACAGATGGCACTGCAGAGTTGTGTGACGTTTTGAAGTCTTTTTTGTATCCAAGTGCTGTTGCACTCAAGTAGAGTCGAAACCGAGAGACGTGCTACGTGATGCTACGGCAATAGAAAACTTTTGAATGAAGCATCATAATCATTTTATAGCCAGCGTAAGCAGGGTAGTTATATTAGTTTTGTGTGGATCTCGTAACAGCTAGAACTAAGCTTCGGATATATGTTCTTGATCAAGATCGAAAACTAAGTCGATATAGACATGTACGTCATTCTCATATAAAAAAAATTCCGCCCACGATGCATGAGAGGTATATGGGTGAAATATGCGTGGTGCGCCCACTGCCACGCCCTAAAATGGCTTTGTTCGCAACCTCCGAAGTAAAAAGCGTAGATGCTTCAAGCTCGAAATAATGGTTGATCAAGAGGAATAAAAGGTGTGCGGGAGAAATTGATGTGTTCCGCCCACTGTCGCACCCACAAACATTGATTTTTTGTTACTTGCGTACGAAAAAGCAAAAAATAGAGTGCCAACATTATCGGGTATATCAAAGTCAGGCTTGACCGACTTTAGCTTTCTTAAATATTTATATCAAACTTCGTTTTTTGAACTTCACATGCATTTAATATTGTTTTTATTTCATATATTTGTTAGCGATTTCGTTTTTTATCTGTAAATTATTTAAACTCACAAATTCGCATATGATATAAGGCAGTCTCCGAATATTTGAATTTCTATTTCCGATTTAGTAGAATAATTTTTTAAAAGCATATTATATTGAAGTCAGTTTTTATAGAAAAATATATAGTGTAAGAATGTATTAATAAATAAAACTCTAACCACTAATTAACTAACATAAAATTCATGTTGTTCTGGTAGTTGACTCTTTGTTGTTGCTTTCATCTCTCTATGATTCGAGAATAAATACTCGTTCGTTTTCCGGCAACGAATAAAAGAATCATATTTCAATCATATACATATTTAAAAGTTCATGCCTTGGAATAAAATATCGTGTGATTTAATGCATTTCCTTTGTTATTTTATTCTTAAGCATGTAGTCATAAAATTAAATTTATTGAACGAGACCATGAGCAGTCATGCTTTATAATCGACTTGATTCCCGAAAATTTGTCCGAAGTTTTGATTTGTGTGGGAATCAAATATATTGGCATTTTCATGGTGTCGCACGTGATAGTCGTACGCCTTTCATGAAAAAAACAAAATTGAAAAATAACCATTCTAGGTCCTTTTTGTTTAACTTATCTGACACTAACTTAGTTGAACTATAACACTAGCTTACAAAAAAAAAAAAAAAAAGAGCAGAGACGAAACGATAGTTTTAAAACTAAATTGGGGTCGCTGATCACGAAAATCCGTTTATTTTTCCAAAGAATAGTTTTTGAGATATACGCAAAAAACGTGTTTTTTGGTTACTTTATGAGATTTTGCCGAAGAACTCAAAAACTACCCGCCTAAATAACATTAAATATTATTATTCTAAAGGAGAAAAATTTCCCCTTTGCAAACATATGTAATTTGTTACAATCGGTGTCTTAGGTTGTAAGCTATAGACATTTGAACTTGCAAAAGTTTGACTTTTTGGGGTTTTTTTAAATTTGCAAATGTTCATTTTAACTTTAAAGTAGTAACAAAATTTTAAAAAATTTTTTCAGTAACTAAAAGTGATATACAAATATTTAGCGTATATAAAAAATTTAATTTCTCCAAAATCGGTTGAAAAATAAAGAAGTTATAAGAGATTTTCCCCAATTTAGTCTAAAAACCATCATTTCGTCTCTGATCTCGCGAAAGTTTTAAATTCTGTAAACCAGTGTAATTGGTGTTACACATCGGAGCTGGCAAAAGTTATGGCCTGGGCTATTCTCTACCAAATGTGGTCTCGCCATGTAATGAAAAACAAATCTCGATTTTTGGTCTCTTTACCTATAAAAACGCAAAAGTCTGCGAATATGCTTTTCAAAGGACCTTCATAATAATTGATCAAAAATATAGCATCTAAAAGGTCATAATTTTTAATCCAAAAGATCCCTTTGAATTTTAAATTTATTGAGGTATTATGTGGTAGCATAACGTGAAATTTGGTTCAAGGTGTTATTGTCATAAAAAGAATCTTTAGTTCTTTTCAATTATGGAATATTGACATTATAAATAGAAGGATAAATTATAATTTTTGTTAATATCAAATCAGGGACGTAGCCAAGGGGAGCTTTCGGGTGTTAAACCCCTCCCCCCCAAACAGACAAAATTGGAGCGGAGCTCAGAAGTTCAAACATACTCTACTAGGTTCGACGAGAATGTCCAAATGGCAGAATGTTTCTCGTATCGTGATCGAGAATAAAATTCCATTCAAGATGCATGAACGTCTAAGCGCTGCTTCATGTTGCCCACTCGATTTAAGCAGGTATGAAAAATACACTGTTCTACACGAAATCCTCCTTTAAAGTTTATTAGTGCTTCTGTTTGATTTTGTCTCCGAAAAATTGAAAAATATCCAAAAAATTATATCACGTAAGGATTTCGAGAAAATTCCGTTTTAAATTTTTGAGCACCATTGCATCATTTAAATGTTACTCAAAAAAAAAAAAAATATTCGTATTATTTTTTGAATAGTTCGAATTTTTTCATTAATCACAAATAATCCGATTATTTTTGAGTTATTTCGTAATCGTAAACTTTTTATGTGCAGTTGTGTGTGCAGATAATCAAATACAGGCACGGCAGAACGCCGTTTAAATGGGTATTTTACCCAATCGAAATTTTTCAAGTAAATATTTCACTCTGTAGGAATATCACGAAAGTTTTTCAATATTAGTCCAAAAATTAATTTTTGGTGACATTTTGAGATCGAAAAAATAAATTAAGACAATCTGACTTATCCAAATATCGGGATTTACTATATTCACCGACTACTTTCAGAAGTTTTAAAGATTTTTTTTTTTAATGAAATGTAAATTTTGGTTATTAAATGTGTAATATGAAATAATATTTTTATTATCTCTTAATGTACTTGATATTGGTATGTCGATTTTGTTGGAACTTTCCATACCACTGAACCACAGCAAAGCACAATCTCGATCAACTACCCTCTCGGGTAAACTCTGTTCTGCTTGTAAAAAATTATTAAAACTATTAATTAATAAAATCAGCAATGATTGTTTGGTTTGGTTTAAGTTATAAAATTTTCAGCAACTTTTATACCCACACAATGGTGCTTCTTCTTTTGGAGTTCTGTTTCTTACTTTTTTATACTTTTGTTACGACTATCGGTTTCATTGACGTATTGTTTCGAAAGAATGTAAATTGTTACGCAGCAAAAAATTGGAAATATAAAAAGGCCCCCCGTCTGAAAATCCTGGCTACGTGCCTGATATCAATATTATGTTGTGTTTTTGACTCAAATGCCATCGAACAAACTATGTTAAGAGCAATGAAAAAATCAAAAAAGCACTAAATTTCTGCCCTCAGTTTTCAATAAACGAGTGCTGAATATAACCAGGGGCCGATTAAGACCTAAGCAGTTGCGAGTTTGCCGCCTCAGACAGCAGCTTAATTTCCGCCTTTTCTTTTATTGATGCATTGACGGTCAGAATTTTCCGCCCCTGAAAATTTGCCGCTCTAGGCCTCTTCTACCTGTACCTGTACCTTCTAAGATAAAAGAGATTCCATTTTGAAACTTAGACAGTATGTTTCTAACATTTCGAAAAAAAAATATAAAAGGTGACAAAGTTGTCCAAATTGAGGTTTAAATGGTTTACCACCAGTTTTACACTGAAAAAAATTTTTGTTTTTGATTATTTTTACATTATCAAAAACTTCAATAGACTACCTATACAAACTGTTACATTTCATTTTTGAGAAAAAGTTTTTTCTTATTTAAAAAACCGAATGAAATAAACATTATTTTTAATTTCAAGTTTTAAAAGCCTACATATATCTCGAAATCTAACGGTGATACAACAAAAAAATTTTTCCCCTATTTCATATCATCTGGAGGTATAACGAAGCTGAGTATGAACAATTTTCGGAACATCACATTTTTTTGCGTGGCCCGCTTCACGTGAAATGCCCCCTATGTATGAAATATGATAGTAAAAACGAAATCATCAACTCACAGCAACGAACTCTAGTTTCAAAGTTCCACAGGATCGGTTGCAATTTATGCAACCCTTTTTTCTGTCCGAGAGCAGAAAAATCGTCAACATCATATAAAAGCAATCAATTTTTTAAACTATTATAAATTTGTACTTACGCCAATTTTTGGAGCTTGAAATTGACTGAATTCACTGAAATAAAGGCCTCTTTTATTCAATAAAATAAACTCGAAATTGCGCCTTGTCCAGAGCCGTCTTTAGCCTATGCGGGGCCCCTGGCCCTAAAGTATGTGGGGCCCCCCTTCCCAACCGATATAGTGACTTCAAACAAAAACAGCAGTTTCATAAATTTCAATATGTTCAGACAAGACTTTTATGAATTTCATAGGAGTCTTCTCTGAACATATTTAAATTTATGAAGCCTAGTTACTTAGTTAATTGATTCTACCAGTATTTTTACATCCCTACCACATACATGAATCAAACAAAGCAAGATTATATCTCAATTTTTTTTTGCCGAGACTCGTTTGTCCGCTCGGGGCCCCCGGCGCGGGCCCATGGGGCCGTGCGTAAAGGCGGCACAGGCCTTGTCCCTAAAAATTTTAGTTATCCAATCATTATTTCCCGCCCACCAGCTTCGTTACGCACTTAATAAATAGAACTTTCAACTTTAAATTACCTACCTACCTAGTTACCTACTCAATTTTCAAAAAGTGGTTTTATATCTCGTTTTACTGTTACGACTGCAGGTAGAACTAAATTAACTTCCAAGAAAATACAGCAAGAATGTCCTGTCAATGTAGAGCTAGAAGGGTAAATGAACTCCATCCGAGCAAATGCAATGTGAACCAGTTGCTAGTCTATACAATTTAATGGCACAGTACCATAGTCAGGTTGCAGACCGCACACCGTCCACAGTTTCAACTTCACCAAGATATATACATACATACATATGTATCATGAAATTGATTCCTTGTTGCCACAACAAATCAGTAGGCTTGGTACAACAGATCAATTGCTATATATCAAAACTATTGTTAAACAATTCATATAAATCAAGACTCTACTCTACTCTACAGATTAGTAATTGGTAAAATTGCAAGGACTCCCAATGTTCTACTCATTGAAGAAATCCCAATAGTAGTTTTTAGTCAAGTTGGATGTTTTCATCTATAGATCTCAATAAGTAAGCATGAGATTTAATACTTCTTAAAATAGCTCTGCTTAAACCAAACGTTTAATGCGTTAAAATCTGACAGCATAATCCAGTTGTGAAACAAACCACTCAAGAGAGCAAAAGAGAAGAAATTGGCTTATTGGAATTTTCGAGTGAAAACAAATTTGATGACTGGTTCGGAAAAATTCACTCAAAATTCGTTGCTTCAACTACAAACGAATACCTACTTGTACGCTACAATTTGACTTAATTCAACAAACCTATCAGTCTTGCGTGTGAAGTTTTAATATATTAAAAATATTGTTGTTAAATGATAATTATAATATTTTATTGACTGAAAAAATGTAACTTTAAAGCATAGATTCGCCTCAGTTACAACACGTTGAGCTGTTAATTTATAACTTAATTTTTCTGTAACGCACCAACCGCTCCATCGAGTCTTGCAAACATTTATTTGACAATAACCTCAGAAATTTGTGACGAAGAAAACAAGTTTTAAAAGCTTTCGTTTTTTTCCCAATCTCTTCAGGGTATTTTAGTTTTGCGCTGACGTTGTAACAGTTAGAAATAGCCTTCGCTAATGTAGACTATATTATATTCGTGATCAGGTTCCGATATTGTGGTGACGTTTATCCGGCTTTAAAAAGACCACCAGATCAATGGGCGCGATCAATAAACTTTAAAACCTCTACTAATTAAAGTGAAATATTTTTAATTGAAGAATTGAAGAATATCTGGTTAATATTTGGGACTTCGATGACAGGGTAAGGATTTTGCGGAAATCAAAGAAAAACATAAATAATTGTAAGAAACTCATTTAAAAAAATTGCATAATTGATATCATTAGCGAATAACGTTTGTCATAATGTCTCGTAGTATTGACATCTTTGTTAATAAGTATTCTTGATTTTTTTGTCGCTATAGCAATCCATGATTTACTCTGAAAAGCTTACGATTAACATCGATTAAATGTACGTTTCTGTGCTAACGGTTTATTTATTCATGCCTTCCATACATAGCACTTCTTTTGATAGTTTATCAATGGCTTAAACCTTTTCTTTTCTGTATACGATAACCATTTCTCAATACCTTCGGCTATTTTACGCTTTTGAGCCGCCGCTATTTTATTGAAAAATACGAAAGCATTTCGGCTTTTTTCATGAAATATTTGTGATGTTTTCAATCAGAATGCCCTTAAGTCATTGTTGCTTCGATTTGCTGCACAAAATATGGGTGTGAAGAAAGGCACTTAACCCTCTAATCCCAAAAGTTTTTTCAAGTTTTTTCGGGTAGAAAAACCAATCTGAAACTCCCTTTTATATTTATATTACATGTATATACATATTTTATAGATTTTATACAAAAGGCATGTATTGATTTTAATGTTCCTAGAGATCTGCTTAAATTTATTTTCAATAATTGCTTTTCATTTCAGTCTTAATGTATTGTAATGTGACTTTGAATTGAATTGATCTGAATTTGAAATTAATACTTGTGATTTAAGTGAACTTAGTCTGTAAGAACAATTGTTCATAGACATAAATAAATAAATAAATAAAAATATATAGGAAGTGTGGCCAATATGGCCCACGTTGGTAATATGGCCCAATATGTCATGAAAAGATGTTCAAGCCAATTTTGTTTCAATATATTTTGGCGACAATATCTAATCAGATATGCAAAGAGAGCACAAATTAACTTATAATCGTTTTTTATGTAGTTTTTCTCTGATTTTCATTAGCATTTGATAAAAAAATTGCGTAAATTGATGTATGATTTTGGCAAATATTTCTGTTGATATGTTAAATTTTATTGAGCATAAAAAAATATTTAGCTTAAAATTATTTGAAGTTATATTTGTAACAACGTTTTAAAGTCCTGAAATGCGTTGTGAACAATGCCAGGATTGCCCAGGAAACAACAAACAGTTTTGCAAAAGGTTGTTTCAAACCCTGGTCCATACCTACTTAAAACTTAGTGGTCCATATTAAAAGTTTTTTTTAATTTTTGTTAAATAAAGTTACTTCCGTTTTAGATGTGTTTTTTTGGATAATTTTTGAAGCTTGAACTCTTAACCACAGGAGGGTAATTGAATCCTAAAACTGCTAAAAAAAAATATATTAACGAATCCGAATTGAATCGGTCATTTTCTTAAGAAGGAAGCTAATGGTGGGCCATATTTGACACACCTCTTATAATATTTTATTTATTTTGTATATGCGTTATATTTCTCATTTAATCGAAAAGAGTACGTGTAGAGACGGAGCCTGGAATTGAAGGACTAATATAATCGAAATTGATTTGTGATTTGATCAAATACTTCAAGATTCGTTTTTCAAGTTGAGGCGATGGACTCAAGTTGGTGCAAAAATTTACTGAGTGTGTATTTCGGCACAACACTTCATAAGCTGTTTTTTTTTTTTTTAGAAAACTATCCAGTTAAAGATCTGTGCTTGATAGACTTATTTAAACAGATACCACATGTCTTATAAAAAAAATTTAACTCCATTTTTGAATGATCGATTAAGAATATAATTTCTTTAATTCTAAAACAGTTCTGTGAGTACTTGGATTTGATTCTGATTTTGGAATGGCCCTGCTTGGTCTTCATATTTGCATGAAATTTATCGCGGTATATTATTTTCATGGTGTGTTCCATTCTTCCATAAACACCAAACTAACAGATATTGGGGAAATATATTTTGTCTAGAATTAAAGCGGAGCCGCAAATAATGCTTTAACCCGGTAGCGCCTGAATTAAAAAAAAAAAAAATAAATATAAAAATAAAATCAAATATGAACTGGTTCGGGTATAGCGATGACAGAAAACGAACCCCTTCAGTGATGCCAAACGTCATCTCCATGCGCTACCGGGTTAAGTAACACATTTTTTGAATTTTTTTTCTGGACTTTCCCGTTCAATAATACTGTAGTCCTTTAAGCTACCACAAAAGTGATTTTATTTAGTCAATTCTGGGATATTTCTCAACACTTCAGAATATTAAAGAAGTGAAACGACTTTGGCCACACTGACTGGCATGACAAATTTGTAAAAATGTGAAATTTGTCAGAAAAATTTTGATGGTTCTACTTCAATTTTTCAGCCCATCAACAATTCTTTCTAAGCCATGACCGGCAATAAGCAACTCTTCCAGACGAATAATTGACAATTCATTGAAATAAATCGCCAAATGCCGCTGTACATGATGTTTCAGTTCAGCGATGTACGATGAACATTTGCGCAAGAATTCTTCGTATATCTTTTAAGCGAATCCCAAAAAATTGAATTGTAAACTTTGTTTATCATTTAAAAAAAAACATAAAAACCATTCAGAACCACTCGTTATCACTCACAGAATAAATCTTAAACTGAAAAAAAATTTGTAACAACATCTCCCTCCCTCTTCCAGTGGAGTCGTATAAACAGTACTTTGACAATTACTGTGTTCCCAGGATCTTCTGAGCCGGCATTGCTTATTTTGTACCCCACTATAAATTTTATTATTTTGCTTTCTAACCAAGACCGCGAGCTACGCCTTCCAGTCTATTCGCCCAGCTTTCGTTTTATTAGTTTATTACGATTATTATCTTTTAATGAAACTCGCGCCTTTACCTTTACGAACCACACGCCGTTACACGCACGCTTTGTTATCTTTTGTGTGGCATGGTATTGTTGTTGTTCTTTTATTATAATTGTTATTGTTGTAGACGTCATTGTAGTCGTTGATGTTGGTACTATGTATATAAGCGTGCAGTTGTTTCGGCGCTAAGCAGAAAGTTGTTGCGGAGAAAAAAATTAGTGTGAATTTTTTATTATTTGTTTTGATTGTAAAAAAAATATTATTATATTTTCGGTTACGCTCGAACAATGCGGCTTTGTCCACTTTGTCCATGCTTCATTATTTCAATTAGCGAAGAATCGTTGAATTCGAAGCAGCAATTCTTAGCTGTGATGAAAAAATTTCATTTACTGGGTTAGCTTTAGTCGCATTTTTTTAAAGTTTTGTAAGGCTAAATAATACAAAATTCAGGATTCCCATTCCAAAGCCTGTAATTAAGGTTTCATGATTTTTTTTTCTAATTTACTCTCCCTATTGTGAAAATATTGCGTGAAAGAAAGCGGTTTTCAACTAATTTAAACGATTATAAAAATAATTTTCAAAATTAGAACAATAGTAAGAGTGAAAAGGAATTTTTACCTCAATTACTGTAGCCTTTTTAAAGTTAATTTAATGATTCGACGTGGAAATTTTTTTATGTTTCCGCGAGTCATTTTTAGGAGAGCATTTTTGGCAAGCTACATAATAAATGTTTGTACCTACAAATAAGGTATGCGTAAAATAATTACATTTTTTTCTAAAATCATATGCCTGCTGAGTTATTGCTTTCAACAAGCGCAATTCCCTACTATGTATTTAAGTTATTCTGAAACAAAATGAGCATTTGTGAACCATTCAAAATCATGTGTACCTACGTCCGATACCGTAATAAGCTCAGTCACTCAAAACTGAGATTTACTACATCCACTGATCTTATGTGCCCTACTAAACGCAGAGCAAACCCATATTTTATTATTAAATCAAATGAAATTTTTCATTTTAGAACTGCCTCAACGAGCTGAGAATGATCGACGTTTTGCATATGGGAACCAGAGCGTGGAGATGTGAAAATATTTCGAACAAATATTTCTAAGGAAGCATACATCGAGCAAATTCCAATAATTTTTAATACAAGCAATTTATAACTTTATTTGGAGGATAGGTACAACTATTTATTTAAGTTTTCTCTTCAAAAACAAAAATAAATTCGATATACATACATAAATACACATATTAAATCATTTTGGTGAAATTTAAAAATTTTAAACAATTAATAATTTTATTTAACATATAAATTGCGTTTCTATATTAGTGTGGTTTTAAACATTGATATGAGATATCACTACTCACACCCTACCTATAAGGAAAATATCTGAGAGTAAAACGTTTTATTGGAATTCAAGAAAATTCACGTCGACTGATTGTTGCTCTTAAAAAAATTTCATATTAATTGGATTCTTGAATTAAAAAAAAAAAAAAAAAAAAAAAACTCGCCTTTTTATAGGCAATAAAGGAGATATTTAGCAAATCTTACGGAAATATTTTAACACGTATCAAGTGCAACATGCCTGTACTCATTCATATCGTGCAGTGAGAAAAATTCCTCATTAAAAACTTCTCAATTCTTTTAACTTTTTCGACTCAATTAACACTCAATGCAGCAGCAAAGGCAGCCATCATCGACACTCACACATAGGCAGCCGGCAAAGTTTCTGAGCGCACAAGCGTAGAGTCCAATTCCTTAGCAGGCAGTTGCGAGAGAGGGATGAATATATAATATAATAATATCGCACTCAGATATTTTCTTATTGTCTCTCAAATTTTCTCTAGCGAGTTGTTGTTGCAACACATGAAGGTAGAAAGAGCGACCATATCGTGAATTCGAAGTCGAGCGAGCAAGCAGCTGTGTGTTAAAGTGCTTTGAATGTTTGTTTGCATTTGTGGTTGTTGAAGCTGGACGCTTACAGCAAACAATAAACTCGAATGAATCGTTTAACCAAATAAAACACAGACCGAAACGAAGAGGAGAAAATTACTCTGAACTGGGAAAAATCAAGCCCGGCAAAAGCTGGCAACGTCTATGGAGTAAATTTGCGTAACCATAAGCTGCATCATGGCTTTTGTATTGCGCCATAAACGTACAACTGGTCGTAACGCCAACATTCGGATCGCGCGGAACTTGAACTTGCCGCTGCCAGGAACGTTGACGCACGAAACAAAAGTTACTCAACCTCTCAAGAACAAATCGACAATCGACTCATCCAACGACCAGCCATCTTCGCAGCTCGAAGTCAGCAGCCACGTACAAAAAGCAGATATTACCAATTACACGAAATTTTTATACTCTTTTAAAAATTTTGTTTTATTATAATATTTATTATCGTGGAGCGCAGTAGTGTCTGCGGAAAACAACGCAACACTTAACGCCGAACTACGACACTATCCGAAAAGCTCGGCATCTCGAGACCGCGACAGAGACTGAGGCCGAGAACGAGAACGAGACCGAGACCGAGAACATTGAGCATGAGATCGACACCATTGCAAATTCTTATTGTCTATTTAACGTTTAACTGTTTTTGATTGTATTACTCTTAAACGACACAACGTCGCAACGGAACTACGAATAGTGACAGCCATCAACAACAAATAATCATAAAAACTATTAATTTCTCCTCTGAAAATTGTAGTTCAACGTGTGTGGTGGGTAATTCACAATTCACAGTTCACAATTCAGTTGAATCAAAAAATATACAAAAAAAAAAAAAATATGAATAAATAAATATAAAATTATATTAAAAATTGGATGAATCTTCGAATATTTTCGATTCTAATTGAAACGAAATTGGAAAATTGTGAAAATCATAAAAATTTATTGTTCGCTGGAGCAGTGCTTTCGTTTTTAAATAGCTCTAAAAACCGCGAAACAAGCGTGACAAAACACGGCATTTAATTCCGCTTAAGTAATTTTGTGCTTTTGCGCTGTGAGTGCTATTCAGAAAAGTTTTAAATAAAGCCTTCGAATTTGTCAAATGAAAATGAAAAAAACTCAGAAAGGCATACGAAAGAGAAAATAAAACCCCCATAAAAATTAAAAAATCGTTAAAAGAACGCGTGTTCGTTCGTAATTTACGGTCATAAAAAGTGTTTGACTGACTTATTTTGGAACAATTTTTAGCTTCAGTTTGTGTTCGTGTTCGTGCGTGCCGCGCACTCAAAAGCAATATTTGCTTCAAGCGAAATAATAAAAAATTATTGAGAAGAGGTCAATAAGCCGAATAGTGAAGAGATATATGGGTTCTGCCGGCGCGAATTCTAAGGTTATTTTCCTATGAACGCTTGTTGTGTGCATACATCAAAACCACAATATTAACCCTTTTAAGCACCTCCAATTACTTAGGTCTAAATGCAAAGTTTACATCAATTAAATATTGTGTCCGCTCAACATAACAATACAATATTCAAAATAAAAACGAATCGTGATACACGACTCGTCCATATGTCATTAATCATTTTACCGTCGGCATACATATGTTTTTTGGGTATTTCTTTACACGACAATTGATTGCAATTTGAAATGCCTAAGCCTAAAAGTCTTTAACAAAGACAATACTCAAAATTCACGACAAAGACTAAGAACTTCAACAAGTAGAAAGCCGAAGCTTAAGCGCAAGCCCACGCAAACACGAATTTATTTTTGATTTTGCGCAATTTTTTGTTGGAAAAGGTAACAATGAATTCTTCTTTATCAGCGCTATAAAAATACCTTTTTTTGGAACTTTACTTTCATCAGTAGTTTGCTTACTAATTTCTTTCAATTAAGTGTTCTGGGTAGCACCACGTCCACTTCTTACTAACCATATGCCCTCAAAATTGTGAAACGTGGTTTACTTTAAAAATACTCTGAAAATTTCAATCAAAATCAAACAAATTTGAAAGCATTTGCCCCCATTAAAATTTTTATGTTTCTATAAACTGTAAATAGAATAGGATAGCCGCCAAACATTGTTTCCTTAAAAACAAATTTCAACCCCAAATACTGCCACATTTTTGTTATATTAAGATCGAAAGAAATTTATTTCTAATCTAGCAGCAAAGTTTTTCCACCAAATTTATCTCATATTTTATTTTATTTTCATTAATCTATACATTTTCTTTATATTCTAATGATACTACATACAAGCTAATCCATTATTGAAAATGTCTTTATATCGAACAATTGTTTTCTTGAATGACCGTTTTATTGTTTGTTTACAACAATATTGAACATTTTAAATCAGAGCATATTGGCAGTATTAAATTTCCATGCAGTCTAGTGCTTTCAGTTTTCTGATGTCAAGTTTGTACGTTATTAATATTTCAAATAATTCAATTCAAATTAGAATGTATGTAGAAACATTAAGACCGGATCCGTGGACAATTGAAAGTAAGTGGATTCTGTTGGATTGTAAACACCAACGCGATATCTAACGCGATATCTTTTTCTAAAACAAATTAATTTCCTTAAAATGCATCCATGAATTCGACTTATAAAATGTCGTTGCTGTCAAGATTCAAGATTTGAAAATAAAAGTTTTACGGAATTTAGTGAAACAATTTGGATCGAGATAAATAAAACATATGATATGTTAAAACAAGGGTCTTTGAGGTCATGAATTCTTGTATATTCTTCTAATTTTTACCAAAAATTTTAGCTTTTCGGTACGACAGCATTCTTAATTAACTGAAAGATATTCTCTGACCACCACATCTACAGCTGAGTGTCTAACGGGGAAAAATCGCAAACGAATATGATAAAAGCTCTTGAAAAGAGTGACGGAAACATTTGTGTTGCGATGAAAAATTTATTTTACGTTTACGTTAGAAGTCCCCAAACAAATTAAATCTAATAATGCATTTCTATTTAGGAATAGTTAAGATGCATCGATTCATCAATCATACTTTATGCCTCTTCTTTTCTATGGTAATTCAAATGTAGGTCCTTAACCTTGAGATTCGGATTTTGTTGGGCTGCAGGATTTCTCTCTTAGGGCCCTACATCATTATTTTTTTTTTACATATAAAAAACCAACAGAAAAAGACTTTTTACAATCACCTCTGTCAGTGTTTTATTTTTTTACAAACTGACTAATATCCAAGAAAGGAATTTGAAGACACTCAATATCATTTAAAGAAATTACAACGAAGAATTTCATGTTCAGCTAAGAACAATTCCAGCAGATTCAAAAATATTGCAAGAAACTATGCAGGTTAGCGGTTGCTAGATAGCTTTTGTTCTTTATTGTTTATTATCATATCAAATTGAGATATAATCACCTCTTGAGGTCCAATGCTTTCAAGTTTGTTTTAAGTTGTATAATGCGCTCGCGTTTTCAATGCATATTTTCTTTAATATTATCTACTCAAATTGAAAATAAAAAAAATAAAAAACTAAGGTAAACTCAAAACAGCAACAAGCAGAATAATATTCTCTCGCCCGTTTGTATTAAATGCAACAAACTATGTGCAATGTCAAAATTTGTTTTCGATAGTATGCTACCAAAGTATCCACAGTTTCAACCTTTTATAAGTTCGCATTTAACTACAACGTCACAAAATTCATCATCAGCAGCTGTTGCCGCCGCTCTAGCAGCAGCCGCCGTTTCCTCAACATCGTCAAGCGCAAACCACATTAGCAACCACAGCCAGAACAACAACATTCACTCAGCTACACAGTCGTTGTCGCTTTCACCAACGTTAAATATTGGGATTGGAAACAACAGCACTAGTCACCATCTAAATCAATCATCGAATTCGCCAGCTTCATCGTCGTCTCCTTCATCGACTACATTAAGTTCACTTGCGGAGCAACAGCAACAGCAGCAACAACACCATTTGCAGCATCATCAGCACACGCAACAGCAGAATCACCATCACCAGTACGCTCTAACGGCTGCTTTGCAGCTACAGCAACAGCAAATAAATAAGCTAGCTGCAGCGGCTGCAGCCGTAAGCTCCCATAGCAATATAAGCAACAACAACGTCAACGTTGCCCAACAGCAATTGTTGATAAACCCATCTTCTTCAGGCAACTCTCACACGGGCGATAGCAGTTGCTCTCCTTCGCCAACGGCCACTTCATTGCATCGAAGCTTGAACGACAGCTCGCCAAACTCCATATCCACAAGTTCCGCTGCCGCAGCAGCCGTTGCTGCTGTTTCTTCCCCGTTTGCCATACCACACACTAGTAAAATGTATCCATACGTGTCAAATCACCCAACAACACATGGGGGCCTGACGGGAATGTCGGGATTCACGGGCCTGGAAGACAAATCCTGCAGGTGAGTGGAACAGAAAAGTTCGAGGATTAGATTTAGCTAGTGTTCAATAGAGACAGCTTCCGACAGTTTGTCCTACAATTAGTCAACTTACTTATAGCATTCTACAATAAACCGTTATTCCTTATATTGTATAGGCGTGGCTGCGAAAGAATCGCGTAAAATTCTGAAACTTTACTTATTCTTTCCCGCGGCCGTATATACATATAATGATTTCTTTCTTGTGCTACCTTGTTACATCCCAGCATTTCAGAGATAAGGTCAGTGTCCACTTCAATCAAAAATTTTTTTGGAGACTTGTACCTTAATTTCGTTTGACGTCACGTAGTGTAGAATCGGAAAAATTAGAGATTCAAGACTATCGATACTGTGAACATCGATAGTTTCGATGGTTTTTGAAACGCTCTGAAAAACTTTTTCCCTCTTAATTAATTGGAATATATTGCATATCGCCAAGTATTCACGTTTGTTTTAATTAAAGATGAGTAATATTGACTTACTGATGCTGACTCATCACCCATGGGGACCATCGATGGTTAAGAAAAATAAAAATTTTTGATTATATCGGTCGTACCATCGATAGTTTTTCAGCAACCATAAATAACAAGCAACATTTTTGAAAATGGATTCATGCGTCGGTCATTTCTTCTGGAAATAAGATTTCCAGTCGATTTTCATTGAATTCTATTGAATTTCAGTGCAATAATTATAAAAACATTCAACCTACCCAAATGCTTTCGACGCGCTCAACAAATTTCGAACAAAATAAATGTCAGCTCCTTTATTTCGTTTCGTCAGTGTTACCTCTAACGAAAAATAATGCGTTTTGAAGTCTCCAAAGTACTTTTTTGCGTTTCGTTTTGAGTGGAATCAGGCAAACGAAAAGCTATCGAATGAAATTTCCGATTGCATTCCGCTTCGTTTTTTATACGTGTGTTGCTTATGGAAACGAAAATTTTGATTGAAGTGGACACTTAGCTATAGCTAGACACCAAAACCGCCCCCTTGTGTGCACCATTACTCAGAACATCTACTCTCCGAAGTTTTACCTGATTCCTTCAGTGTTTTGAGAGGCCATCGGAGCAAAGATAGACGGAAAGGAATATACCTATTCAGGCGGACAATAAACTACATAAAGCAAACATAAATGTATTTATTTATATTTATATACTTACAATTATAGGACAATCCGGGCACTAGGGACGCTCTTTTCGTACACTTTGACTAAAGTTCTCAACTTAAAAGGAATGTGATATGTAAGATGTATTTGCTTTGTGAGTTGAGTTAATGGAAGGTTTATTGAAAATATAAGAATAGAGGTTATAACTTACATTGATTGAAAAAAAAAGTCATCTGATGGGAAGGGCGTTCTGAATGCTAAAATAAATGGAAGTTATTTTCGTTGAACATGAAAAATCCTCTAATTTTGTAAAGTAGATCGCGTTTTATTCATTCGTCTGGTTAAGGATTCAGTTGAGCTAAGTTTAAGAACTTACTAGACTCGTACAAAACAAATATACCCATTAATTTGATATTCATTTGCACATTTACAAAACATTATCAAAGTAACACTTAGTGAAAATATTGAAAAGGCTTTTTAATACACGCCTTAGGCCAAACTCCTTGTATTAAATCGGAGAAGTTCTTAGTGTCCCAAGTTGAATATTTGGCATTTTTCTATTTAGCAAGGAGGGGCACCCTTAGTTCGTACCCAGCGGGAATTTCTCTAAGGCCTTAAAACGTGCAGGATTTGAAGAAAAATTATTTAATATGAACAAAAGAAGTAATGTGTCATCACTTAAACATTGTTTTGTGCATTGAAAAGTGAGGCAAAATAAAAGGATTATGTATTTAAGAATTCTTGATTCAAAACTATATTTAAAGGTAACGCAAAACGGTAGGCCTTATATTTCCTATGATATCGCCATGTTAAAAATTATATGTTATTCGATCAGTATAAGGTGCATTAAATATTTTTTTTTGTCTTACTTTGCCTTACGTTTTCCCGCTGGGTATATACATATGTAATTTATTGACACGTTGCCAAAGTTTTATCTAACCAACTAAACTCGCTCTTAGAAAATCTTCTATAGCTAAAATTTTTATGATAAAATCATGCACCATTTTTTGGCTGAGCGAATACTCTCTCCAGCTTCTAAAAATATTTGTTTTATTGTTTCCTTAAAAAGAGAGGTTTATTTCATTTAGCTACCACTCAATCTAGTAGTGCTTTAGAAACCTTACTGCACAGCACTTCATACTGTAAAAACAAATCGTTGAAATCGAATAAGTTTCTAATGCCTCATAATTTCCAAATGGGGTATGCAAAAATTAGAGCTGTCCCGCTGTTTCGGTAATAGCTTTAGCACACAGCTACTGAAATGTGAAACACCTTTAAATTAGCTGTACCAATTGGACATTGGCTACAAATAGGCAATCGACCATAACTAAAACAGCTTCGGTTACGAACGTTTACCCGGGTAATGATGCAGCAGAAGCAATTTTTGTACGCAAATTGACCTTCGCACATTTACATATCGCCAGGAGGTATATAGTGAGTAGTTGAAAAGCCACAAGTATGAACGTAATGACCCTCCGTTTTAAACATTCTTTGGTTGCTCTTTAAAGATGTAAATTTTTCGTTTTGGTCTGCCACAGGGCAATTAAGTAAGAATAAAACACGATACTTAGATTTCAGATTTTGGTTTGCAGGATTGCTGAATTGCGTTTTGTTAATTGTTTTTGTTTTTAGTTTCCCATGTTTTTATAAAATTTTCTTACATATTGGTACGTTTTTCTGATCACAGCAGGTATACAGACAGCGTGATGAACAGCTACCAATCGATGAGCGTACCTGCTTCGGCTTCCGCTAGCTTTGCGCAATTCTATCAACACGCTGCTGCTGCGTCGGCTGTTTCTGCGGCGTCTGCCGGAGCCATCGGCGTCGATTCCCTGGGCAACGCCTGTACTCAGCCCACGTCGGGCGTGGTTCCCACTGGTGGAGCGGGACAAAGTATTGCTGACCTTCCAAGGTATCCCTGGCTTCTAGGCGGTAAGTTGAAACCTAGAACACAAAGTGAAAGTGCTTAATTTAGATTATTGCAGTGTCATAAATTAAATAAATCATAAATAATGACAAAAATTAGATAGGCCAAAATTCCTTTTAATGCCTTAAACTCTATCCCTGTTCATTAAAATCAGTTTTCATGACAAAACAAACCCAATTAAATATGTACTACCAAAACTTCATATAATTTTCTTGTAAATTGCAATAACATTTTTGTCTTTTTAGCAACGTAGTGATTTTTTATATAAAATATAGTTGTCCCCCCGGTTGAGTTCAATCGTAAAGGACGCAATATTTAAAACTATCTCCTTCATAGAAGGCATTATAATTAGGTATTGTTATCAAATTCAGACTTTTGAACTTTATAGCAGATGGAAGAGATTGTTTTTGGTACAAACATTTGAAGACATACAAAATATAATACACCTTGTCCCCCAAGAAAAAAATCTTACCTACCCATTGTCACTATTTGGAAAAAATCCTTCATTAGGGCCCGATTTCACCGGGCTATTTAAATGAAACTTAAATGAAACGAACTGTCAAACTTCATATTAAAAACAGTAAAATTTTATTTAAGTTTTATTTAAATAGCTTGGTGAAATCGAGGCTAAGTGTATCAGAATTTTCTATACATCAATTTTTGTTGTTCATAAAACAAATGACAATCGGCAAAAAGAGAATATAAAATAGGCGAATTAGTCGCTTCGCAGTCTCAAAGGATAACTGGTGTGATTATTACGTGACCGCTCAGTTACTTCCGTCAACTGATATGGTAAATACCGATGATATTTGATTATTCCAGTTTTTATAAACAGTTGCTTCGGAACCGGTTTTGACGTCGACAATTTATTTGTTTTTGTTTAATATCAGTGAGTGCTAGGGGTGTCATTCCTGGTATCCCGGGGTCCTGGCATCACGGGATCTTAGTCGTTTTATGATCTCGAAAATTCCCGGGATTAGCCAGCATTAGTCCCGATAATCTGGGTGCTATAAAAATGTATATTAATAAACTTTTATAACATAAAAGCTTACGTTTTTATACCCGACACACTCTGTGTCGAGGGTATATTGCGTTTGTGTGGTTGTTTGTAACACCCAGAACCAGTCGAGATAGACCATACAAAATTTATATAGAAATTATCAGCGTCACCACGAGATTCGATTTAGATCGTCTGTCTGTCCGTCTGTACGTCTGTCTGTCTGTCTGTTTGTATACAGTATTTATCGAAGGAGTTGAGCTATCTTGACAAAATTTGGTATGCGTGCTCACGGGGATCATGAGTAAGAACAGGTTCGAGAATGGACCCGATCGGACCATTTTTAAGGGTACCTCTATTACTAGGGTCTGTTACGAAAATCACAAAAACTGCTCTAAAATCGAAGTTTTTCAAGATATTTTGATGAAATTTGATATATGATCATATTTAAAGGCCAGTAATATGATTTCCAAAAATTGGAAAATTGGGCGTGGCAAACGGGCAGTTTTCATAAATAAACAAAAGTCGGTATATGGGGCCTCTTATGGCATTAAACACCTCGTGATATTAGAAATTATTTTAAGATGTGTGGCTGTGTCGGGTATTCTATTGTCAGGCTCGCCTGACTATAACACCCTTACTTGTTTTTCATCAAACTTTTGTTGAATAACCAAAAATTTACTTCCGAGATTAGTCCCACGCTTGTAAGTCCCGTAAATCCCGCGATCGGAAAAACGACAAAAATTCACATCCCTAATGAGTGCACATTTACGCTGGAAGTGAGATTTACAACAATGTTGCTGCTCCATTCCGTTTTTTGTGTAACATAGTTGTTTTAAATCATTGTCTGCCACTGTAAAATAACAAAAAAGCACGTTCGGTGATATTTTTGTGCTTGGGAACTGTTAAAAATGTCCTCATTTAAATGACTGATAAATTTTTGAAATCAAACATATGCACGGCTCTCTTTTTACATGGCATTTTTTACACGATTTTGAAATAACGCGGTTCACCAAGATAAAGGCCTTTTTCGAAATATTAGACCGAAATTTAGAATTTGAGCTGACCAGTATATTTAAGCCTCCGAGTAAAACTCAAAAACGAGAACGGACAGACGGACAGACAGACGGACATGTCTAAATCGAATCTCCTGGTGACGCTGGTCATTTCTATATATATTTTTGTATGGTCTATCTCGACTGGTTCTGGGTGTTACACACAACCACACAAACGCAATATACCCTCGACACAGAGTGTGTCGGGTATAAACATACCAAAATTACAGTTTTTAAATAAATACAAGCTTAATAATTTTAATATTTCTTGTTTTGTTTTACAATCACCAAAAGAATTCTGCAGTATAATTTGGGTGGTGCGAACCCAAATGGAGTGAGCACATAAATCTTTTCATTGAGTACTCTGTAGTGTGAACAGTAAAAAAAACCGTACATTGTGAACAAAATTTTAATACCGAAAAACAGAGAACGAACAACACAAATAGTCAAAATGAAAGCTAAAATTTTAAAAATAACAGTAACTAAATCATATGTCAATTCTTTGGTTTTGTTGACGATTTTTTCTCTCTTTCTAACGCACTACATACTCGTTTGTTCATGCTGAAAAAGTTATTCCGCGGAAAAATGTGCATTTGCGTTTTCGTTTTGCGGAGTTTAGATCAACTTGATCAAAGAATTTATCGGTTGACTTAAAAATTGTTACCTTAAAGTTAAAAAAATGAGTGGCAAAAAGTTTGTCTCATTAAATGAAAAAAAAAAAAACAAGTAAGGGTGTTATTGTCAGGCGAGCCTGACAATAGAATACCCGACACAGACACACATGTTAAAATAATTTTTAATATCAAGAGTTGTCTAAGGCCATAAGGGGCTCATATACCGACTCTTGTTAAATTTCTTTATGAAAACCACCCCTTTGCCACGAAAAAGTCCGATTTTGGGGCAGTTTTGAGATTTTTGTGACAGACCGTAGTACTGTAGGTTTACTTATTAATGGACATTTCAAAGAAAGTTTTGGAGAGGATGTTTATGGCTACAAAGGAATCATAAGTGCCAAATTTCGTTCAAGTCCCATTTGAATTTCTGGTAAAGGAAACAATTTTCAAAAAACCCTTCTTCCACGCCCTTCTGCCACGCCCACTTTTACAGTTTTTGGGAAATCATATTAATTGCCTTTAAATATGTTCAACTATCAAATGTCATTAAAATATCGTGAAAAACTCCTTCTATAGAGCAGTTTTTTTGACTTTCATAACACACCCTAGTACTGGAGGTACCCTTAAAAATGGTCCGATCGGGTCCATTCTCGAACTTGTTCTTTCTCATGGCACCGTGAGCACCCCGTTTCGTCGAGGTAGCTCAACTTCTTCGATAAAAAACTGTATACCAACAGACAGACAAACAGACGGACATGTCTAAATCGAATCTCCTGGTGACGCTGATCATTTCTATATACATTTTTTGGTTTATCTCGACTGGTTGCGGTTCGACACAGAGTGTGTCAGGTATAAAAAGTTGAATCTTGATTACCTACAACAAGGACAACTGTATAAATTAATTTCATCAGCGACAGCTTCTGCTTGCCGTTGCGAGCTGCATTCCTACAAGGATTCATATAGACCCCATCTATTTCGTAAAAAATGTAACATACGATGAATTCGCGAATAGGGGTCGATATGTTTACAAGGAAAAAACATAATGTTGGTTAACGAAACTATCTAAGCCATGGAGCCCTCCTCCGATGTTGGCGAACGAAATGTTTATTTTAATTATAAATAAAGGATTTTTATCAAGAAAATACTTGATAAAACTTTTATCAGATTTTTTAAAAATAACATTTAGCGCCGCCGGGAAAAATTTTTAACAAAAAATCGCGCGATTTTCAGATATCAAAATCAACAAACCAGGGAATTAAACCCCCATTTTGTAACACTTTAAAAGACATAAGACCCTAATTATTTTGGAGATTTGTTTGTTTTTTTACTCTAAATCATAATTTAGGGTGTTTTGTCTTTTTTGTTTTGAGCCTTATTTCTCAAATTGGAGTGTTACCTCATTTGAAAAAACATCCCAATTTCGGGACTTCAATTCATTTTTTGCGTCTGGGGTGTTATTTCATAGTACCCTTTATTCGAGAGCATTTTTTTTTTATAATATATTAATATTCGAAGGAAGTATACTTAGAACGAAGAAACAACGACACTTTTTCGTTTTGATCGAAGGAATATCTAGGAAAAAACTGTCTGGATTATACAGTAGGGCAGGGTGAGGCAGCCACCATAACATACACGGCAAAGGTATCCGGGATTAAAACAAAATTTCCTAAATCACTTTTCGGAAGATAATAGGAAGCTCGTGACTTCCATGAGAGACACAATATGAATATACGAAAAAGTCTTATAAAACGAACTGAAAAAAAAAAATTAATTTCTGTCTTACCCCTCCCTAGCTAAAAATGTGGATACTACCATGCCGGCTTAGAATTCCTAACCTCTATAGGCCGAGAAGTCCCAGAATAAATGAAAGCTTGCATCGTTTGAATTGAAATTTTTTTTAAGAAAAATTGATTCTTGCTATGCCTAATTTTTTTCTGAATTGATCTACCATTACACATCAGCATAATAAGGATTTTATTGCATTCAAACTAGAAAAAAAATATTATTTCAACACAATTTAAGTAACACTTTTTATTTGATAGTTATTGAACATTATTAAATTATACTTATAAAAATTAAGTTGTAAGCTCAAATTCCATAATTTGGATATCATGTTATCATGACTTGTAACTTAGCGCAGTCTTAATGTGAGTAAACTTAATGAGAGAACATTCCATGACAAAATGCGACGAATAGCTGTTGTCTGCATTTTCTTTCGCTTTTCCGAACAAATTGCTCCCTGCAATGAAATCTTCTCATACATTAGGGGCAATATGGCTGCCAAGGCAGGCATGAGCGCAAAACATTCTTCCAAGTGAATTTTAATATTTTTCCCTGGGCATCAACGAAAGGAATTTTCTCATTTGCACGTCGTTGCAAATCTTCGTGAATGTGCTGACTTAACTCAACTAACTACACACTATTGAATTTCCCAGTGAAATGTTGTTAACGAAACATGCGCTGATTGCGTTAAATAAAACTAATGAAAAATTCCAGAAGCTCTTGCTTGAGGAATTCAACCATAATTTGAGCAGAGCGGAGATACATGAGATTTAGTCAAAGGCAAGATTTTAAAGATTTTCTTTGATTTTTTCTCATCAAATCTATAATTTCAATATATTTTAAAAGAATTATCGGGCATATCAATAAAATTATAATTGTTTAAAAATTAAAAACTCAATTATAATTGATTTGATTGATTATAATTATCAATGCCAGAAAATTGCTTTAACGTGAATACATTGAGTAGTTTAAGATCTTTTTTATTTCTTCCTTATATTAACCCTGCAGTAAATTTAACTATACATAGCAGAGAGGCTCTTCGACAACTCCCCAAATCATCAGTGCTTCTCGCTCATAATTTCCCCGCAAATACAGTGAACTGTCAACTTTAACACAGACGTGTCATTCGAAATTCGACAAGGTGATTGAACTAGTGGAGAAGTAGAGACAACGAGGCCAATTCAGTATATTTGATACACTATGTTAACAGAACGGGGAGCCGCTCGTGCTGCCATAGCTCAGTGGGTAGCGCGTACGCCCCACATTCAGATGGGCCCGGGTTCAATTATCCGACCAAGCGAACGTCGATTTATTTATTTAATTAGTAATTAAAATTGAAGTCCTAAAAGGAATAAAAAGCAAAAAATAAAATAAAACAAGAAAGGGTGTTATAGTCAGGCGAGCCTGACAATAGAATACCCGACACAGACACACATGTTCAAATAATTTTTAATATCAAGAGATGTTTAAGGCTATAAAGGGCCCAATATACCGACTTTTGTTAAATTTCTTTATGAAAACCGCCCCTTTGCCACACCCACTTGTCCAATTTTTTTGAATTCTAATCGGAGGCTTAAATATACACTCAAACTCTAAGTTTCATTGAAATATTTCGAAAAACTCCGATTTTGAAGCAGTTTTGGGATTTTTGTGACAGACCCTAGTACTGGAGGTACCCTTAATAATGGACCGACCAAGGATATTTTTGGGAGGATGTTATTGGCTACAAAGGAAGCATAAGTGCCAAATTTCGTTCAAGTCCCAGTTGAATTTCGAGTGTAGGAGACAATTTTCGAAAAACGCCCTTCTGCCACGCCCACTTTTAAAATTTTTGGAAATCGTATTACTTGCCTTAAAACATGTTCAAATATCAAATTTCACAAAATATGTTGAAAAACTTTGATTTTAGAGCAGTTTTTGTGATTTTCGTAACCGACCCTAGTACTGGAGGTACCCCTAAAAATGATCCGATCGGGTCCATTCTCGAACTTGTTCTTACTCATGTCCCCGTGAGCACGCATACCAAATAGCTCAACTCCTTCGATAAGATAACTGTATACAGACAGACGGACATGTCTAAATCGAATCTCCTGGTGACGCTGATCATTTCTATATATATTTTGTATGGTCTATCTCGACTGGTTCTGAGTGTTATACACAACCACACAAACGCAATATACCCTCGACACAGAGTGTGTCGGGTATAAAAAAAACAAGCGCGCAGTTCTGAAACAGCGAAGACACTAGTTTGGTTTTACTGTCCCTGCTCTACTCGGGTGCTAGTTCTTTTTCCTATACTCAAGAACTACTCACTAGGGCTGCGATTTACCCCACTCTTCCTACAGGGTATCAACTGTGCGGACACCATCACTTTCATTACAGCATAAATGCAGTTTTATGTATTTATTTAGATGCTCTTATAAATATTTGAACAATTTTTCATTTAAATCGTTCATAAGTGAACAAAGTTGAATAAAAAAGTTTGCAAATATGCATATTTAATCACACATAATCCAGTAAACAAGTAATTATAGCAAAATTAAAACAAGTCTCCATTGCGCATTTTGGAAACAGAATTTGAGATAATATACTCGTAGAACTAGTTGTACGATATGGCGTTAAAGAACAGAATGCGGTATCATGGCTCTAATGAAAGAAATCTTGACAGCGTCTACTTTTAATTATCCCTCCAATTAAAGTAGGAGCTTATTAAAGTTCACTTTTACATTTGAATGAAAACATCTGCATTGGAAGATAGCATGAATTATTCTTCTGCAAATTATTTGATATGTTTTCAATGATAACGAGTCCTAATAAGAACTAATTCAAAAAACAATATTCGGGAACATACGGCGATTCGGATCGATTCGGATTTGCGCATTTAGATGAATCACTTTCTTACTAAAATAATAGCACACAAATTATTTTTTACTAGAATAATATTTTACTGGACTTTCTTTATGAATGTTTTTTTCTCTTTCTTTTTTCAGATTGGATGGGCAGCCCTTTTGAGCGAGTAGTATGCGGAGATTTTAATGGTGAGTACTAAGCCAGATTTTTTTTATAAATATCTGAATGGGAGATAATAATGTATCACGCAGAGCTATATAGCATTGAAAGGATAATGTCATTGAAATTAATGAGCCGTTTTTGAGTGTAACATATGAAACATCATTAAAATGTGAATTCCTTTTTTTTTAATATTTCATATTTTAGCCTTGAAACAGTCACACATACGAATTTCTTTCAGTTGGTTTTTTAAATCAGATACTTTCCTCTTATGAAAAATGTTTCCCCTTTCAAACCTTTTTTACGCTGTTTCTTTTGTGGCGAAATCCCATTTACCTTTGACAACGCTTGCATTTAAGACTGTTTCTGTCGACTTTCTAGCATCCGCTTTCGCTTGGAGTCGTAAATAACACAATGCATTAGGAAAACCTGCTGTTTTTAGACAAAGGTGCAGGCAGTACTTTTCATTTCTTTTCTTGATAATCCTGAAACATTTGCCTGATATTTTTTTTGTTTTTTTTAGCTGCGAAATTTTCCGCTTCAACTGGAAATAAAGTATTTGAAGAAGAATATAGTAACCTCGCTCAGCGATTTATAAGTGAGTGTCTGCCTTTCCAGACTGCAACATTAAAGCAAAAAAACTTCCAAAAACTGCAAACTTCAAATTTCAAGTTCTAAGCCATGCTTAGTATTTTACTAGCAAATTTCGTAATCATAACGGCCTAGCAATCAATTTTTCGAAAAAAAAACCCTAAGTAAAACAAACAATGCAAACAAATATGTACAAAGAAATCATACGTATGTACATATGTATAAATTATGATTACCTAGCTTAATAAATCAAACTGATAGTCGGGTTATCGTTGTGACTTCAAATAAATGTCATATACCGTACCATTTCAAATATTGTGAATATTGCACCTATAGTAATCAACAAGCCCATAAAATAATGATTATAAATAATAATTAAGTGTGTTAAAAACGCTTTAACGAAGAGTTCTTGTGTAAAGTGACTTTCAGTTGAGGCTACGCTATATTTGAAGCAATCCGACTATGCTCATACATATATTTTTGATTTACCCCTACTTTTCTTTCCGTTTTCAATTCTTAGCATCAATCAAAAATCAAGTAAGGGTATTAGAGTCAGGTTAACCTGACAAAACAATGCCCGATACGGATAATTGGTTAGCTAAATATTTTTAGAAATATTATTTTAAACAGGCCTCAAAACTAAGATTATTAAGACACGGTATTCTGGAAACTTTTAAGGCCATTAAGGACCTCATATTCAGATTTTTGTTCAGTTCCTTAATGGAAACTGCCATCTTGCCACGCCCGCGTTTTCAATTTCGACAAACTTAATCCGAACCGATGCAAAAATTTCGAAAAACTCCGATTTTGCGGCAGTATTTCGACAGACCCTAAAACTAGAGTTAGCCTTAAAAATTCCTTCGATAGGAAAACTGTATAGGGACAGACGGCTTAGCCATGTCTGCTCGAACATATTCTTATATTTTTTTTTTTTTTTGCAATGCATATTGGCGAACGCATAAAATGGGGTCTGTTACAAAAATCGCAATAACCCATCAGAGATCTGAATTTGTTCAGAAATTTTAATAAAATGTGAAATTTGAGAAAAATGGGCATGGCTAAAGGGCGATTTTTATAAATTAATTGAACAGCACGCCTTTTGGTCTGCAAAATCTCCAGAAATTTTTGTCTAAGTGATCGAAGTCTTAGGAACAACAGACTTAAACCTTTATCTGTATCGATTATTGCATTGTCAAGTTCACTTGACTTTAACACTCTTAGCTATATTTTTCGTTTCATATCACCAATAACTTATAAAGATAAGGCCCGTTTACTTCTGTTTCCATTACGGTTTTTAATTACGATGTACTCTCAAAAATTAAAAAAAAAAGAAAATTCTATCATGTTTCGGAACGAAATACGGATATACGGAACGAACGTACAATTATACGAAAATCTTTCGTTAACCAAACTACGCACATTTTTCGTATTGTTTTTACTAAATTTTATTTTCTGTGTAGCTGCACTGAACTCGCCGCAGCCCGCAATTGATAAACGTTATCGATAATTTGCGTACTTTGGTACTTATGAGCGGAAGAGCAGCTTCCTACTGTATCACTGTTCGCAAAATTTTGATACCATTCATTGATGTTCAATAGGCGTTTCATATGAAGAAATTCAATGGATACAAAGTTTATTCCAAGATACCTTATAAAAAGACGACTGACTGAACTTTTCTTTTTAAGCAGAGAATATACTCGTAAGCCGTAGTAGTTGAAATCCTACTGAGACAGTCTTTCTTTGTGTCTCTCAGGTCTTCCGGTATACCAGTTCGGGACTTTCAAATCTGAAACCATAATTAATTGCTTATATTAGCCATCATCGTTAACATTCATCCAGCTGTGCTGTCTAAAGAATAAGACGCGCTTAGCAAAAATAGGCTTCAGCAAAAAGTAACCTACAATGAAATGAACGTGGCGTTCTGAGGAGCTTGGTTCTTGGCTGCTGTTCAAGAAAATTTATGCCTACAGCTTTGTGCGAATAAAATGGGATCTTGTGCATTCCAGGTTCTAGGCATTTGTGCGATTTGTATTTTGCGCTGATCAGTCTTATACGATTACCTTTAATCGGTATCGTAGAAAGTACCTACTAGCGTTGAAACGTGCAACGAATACGTTTCCCATTGCTCAAAGTATCGTCGCTCTTTACATCTTGCTTAATAAACAAATGAACAAATAAACAAAGGCTAGACGTATGTAAAAGTCAAGACGGAGCGGCATGTCTCTGAATTCGCAAAACGTGATTTTCGCCATTTTTGCATGCATCATTTTTTCAAAACCTTTGAAATTGAGTTTTTTATGTATGCTTAGTTAATAAATCATTTTGCGTCTCATATTCGGCTTGCATCATTTACAGCGATGTTTGACAGGTCATTAAGAAGTCGTTGTTTTTCCCATTGCACATGCAAATTAGAAACCATATTGGCGTTTGATTGGACCGAATCTGTTTTCGTTCCTACATTTGAAAACTGTCAACTGATCATGGTGAAAAGCAAGTGCTTAATTTATAAAAATTAAATGCGCAATCTCGACTATCGAAAACAAAGTAGGTGTGCTCTCTCTACTTAAACCTGAGGACATTTGAAATTCCCTCTTCATAAACGAAGACTTCATAATGAACCAATTATAATGATTTTCTCACTATTTCATTAAGGAATTGAATGGTAAATTCAAATAGTAATAGAAATATAGCTAAAAATTCTAATTTTGTAAAATAATATTTTCACGAAATGAAACCAATTTGGAATTTCAATCTCAGTTAAGGAAAGAAAAAAGACAACAGTACTGAACATTGCAATATATACATGCAGATTGATCGGGCGACTGAAAACGATTGAGTTAGGCCCGATATTACAGTGTATACTTAAGTTAAGGAAGCTTAAAGACTTAAGAACACCTTAAGTGTCAAGCTGTTTAACAGTCAATTTTTATCCAAAACTCACGAAAATTGTTTTCGGCAACATTTGAAAAAACCTATATTTTTTGTTTACACTTTTTTAAAATTGGTAAAATTAGTGAAATTCCTTCATTAAATCAATTTGAAAACTTATTTAAGGAGCACTAAAAATTTATACTGTTAAAATGCTTTACAGACTTAAGCTTTACTTAAGTGCTAAGGAGACCTTAAGTATGCACTGTAATATCGGGCCTTAGCATATCGAAATAGATTAAAAATTGGGTTCAGGTTTTTTTATTCTGCGTAATTCTTAAGGGGATGGTATACTTTTAAAGCTGAAAAAGGCATGTTTTCATGATTTTTTTTGTGGAGACATGAATAATGTTGTTGTATTTATTTGATATAGCTTAACTTCTAAAGTATATTTTAAAAAAATCGAAATTATCGATAAATATATCGATGGCAGCGATTCTACGGAGGCGCCTCGGAAAAAACTTGTTTTCCGGTGAATACGATTGAGGGTTGACGGATCATCTGAGAAAATCAAAACATGTTTTTAAAAGGAAATTGATGTCCCGAGGTAACACTGTGGTCCTTTTTCTCAATTTTGTGTTTTTTTTTTTGTAGCGTTTTGAAGTCAAGAATGCGATTTTCGCTTAACAATTGATGTTATTTTATTTTTTTAAAACAGGAAAAAAAGGGCAACGATTTTTCATGCGGATTTATGTGTAGAAAAATATAAAAGAATTCAAATCGATCGGTCAAGTAGATTTTGCAGCATCGTGTTCACCGAGTTCCAAAAAGTCGTTTTCTATAAAATCGATTTAAAGTTTTTTTTATATTTCTTTTTTTTTTTATCGAAAACCACAAATAAAAACGCATGAAGTCCTCTCACTGGAAACGCTGTATCTTCGTTAGTCTTAGCACGATTAACTTGAAATTTTAAAATCTACCCAAAATATTTTTTAAAGTATACCATCCCCTTAAAAAATATTGTTCAGTTCTATATCACAGCGTGTTGCACAATTTTCTTAAATATTGCGTTATATTAGAGACTACAGGCCTTGATTTAAAGGTACATACAATAGTTGTTCAAGTTGATTCAAAATATACTGCTAGAAAAGGACAATTCAGCAGACATGCGCACTGAAATTATCAGAACTGGGGTGTAATGAACTTTATCCTTTGTTGAAAAGGCTTTGCAAATACTTATACAAAAGAAAACACAAATATATGCGATGAATTGGTGCTGCCGGTTCTGCGAATGTCTGTGTCAGCTCATGAAAACCATTTTAATTGGTGGCAAATCGAAATACCAAACAGAAAATACTTACAAAAAAAAGGAGCTAACTCTTGTGATATTTTCTTTAAATCCGCGCATGCAGTCAATTTATATATATCCTTCCTTTGTAAACTCAAAACAAACTGGATCTATGGACTTCAGGTCCGGATTTTGCTAAATTATACTAAGAGAATGAGAAACTTTCATCTCAACTATGCAAAGAAATTTTGCTCAATGAAATGTTTGTCTGGTCCGAGATAAACTTTTAATAGGTATATGTTTTTACCCCAAAATTTGGCAATAATTCCTCGATTTCTCACAATTTGTTAGCAAATATGTTTTTTTTTTTTTGATGCTGGAGCCACCGCTAACTTTGGGACCTTTTCTGGCAGCAGAATTCTTCCCCATTCAGATATTGTGCTATCTAAAACATTATCAACAAGCTAAATATGTAAATATGTGCATTCTATATTTCCAAAAAAAATTAAAAACCCTCAAAAAAGAAAAAAAAATGTTAAGTTAAAATTAAAATTAAAATTGAAAATAAAATATAAGCTTAAAGAACTCCGTTGACCCGTGCTCTTTGTTAAAATAAAACTTTTTATTTGAAAACTGAACTTAATCTTGAGCAAACCAAATAACGTTTTTTTAATTAATTCTCCCTTTTTTTGTAAAATGAGTTGGCAGTGTTTGTCTCAACGTTCCGCCCTGCCCTGCCAATTCAACAAACGGCGAGCTGCGGCAATTGAGACGAAACCGCAAGTAATGGAATTTCGCTTATCGCGACTCATAAATCAACCCTTCCCAACGACATTTCAAAATGCTAACAGCAAAGCTGAGCCGCGTTCGCTGTTTTTGTGCGTGATCCGGCATGATACTTTGCATCCCATCCCGATCCTCACATCATTCCCTCTAGCAATGGGAAAGTGCTGTGAATATGTACTCGCATGTCACGTATTCACAACTCGTCAGGAATATTTTGTTTGCATAACTTAATGCAGTTTAGTGTACCGAGCTTAGACAAAATAAATCTCAACTTTCTTCATATAGTTTTTCTTCAACGCTCAAGGTAATCGCCTGTTCTCTGTTCTTTTCCAAATGAAGTTAAGAATGAACTTCTATTCTTAATTTGGCGACGAAAAAGTTCCCGAGCTCTATGCACATAACTTCTAGGAACTTGTTAAATGGCTTGTCCCTAATTCGAAAGCATTTTGCAAATGAGAGGTTCGTTGGTTCAAATATATATATATATATATATATATATATATATGCTCTTTCTTCCTAAGGAAAGAAATTTTTGATTATTAACTATAACAAAGTATTTCAGATTTTTTTTTTTTTTTTGGAATTTAAAATGACATTTAGAGGTTGCTATCACCTGGTATTTTTAACTATACTTTGCACACATTCATTTTTGAGCATTTCAGGTTACATTATGACATTATTTGATTTAAATCGGTTGAGTTTTAGATGTAGCTGCCAAAACTACAAGTATAGGTCACCCCAAAGGTTGATCGAATTTGGATGAATTTTGGTTTATATCTTAACAATTAAGCCATTCATCCCAATTTTTATTAGAATAGAACCACTCATTCTATTTCCGAGAAAAGAGTGAAAGGGATTTTTGAGTCGCCGAGGGAAAAGTTAAGTCAAAAGGTTGCCCACATTTAATTGCATCATGTTGGTTTGCCCGGCGTCCGAAGAGGGAATCGCATGGGTCACTCTCTTACCACTAAGTATAAGCGAATTGTGCTTATTTCGATATGTTTTAGGTTTGCACAAATGAATTCTTACGTCATATTTGACCCCCCTCTCGACAAATGTGATTGAAACCTTGGTGTAATGTGCGATTTATCGGCATTGTTAAAAGATTGAGACCCCAGTTAATTTCTTGCGGACGCTCTTGCTGATTAATATCAAACCGTCGGCGTTGCCATCTGCCTATTTTATGCCTACGTAAACATTTGTTGCATTAAAGTTAGTAAAAATACATTTACGTTTTATTTACATGTTTATGAATAGATAGCGTCAGTCGAATTTAAAGATTATAGTCTTAAAAAATTTGTCGCTTATTTACGTGTTTAGCACTTGAGTCGAAATTTTCATTTTTTTAGGGCATGTCCAATTTGCAGTCTGCTGAAAGAAGCAACCCAAAATTGAATTTATAAAATATGGTAGTAATAATTTGACGTTTATAAAACATTTCAAAAAGCAATCGAATATTCTTCGTACTAGGCTCATTGAAAAGGTTATTTCATATAGTTTTCAGATCTGCATACCAAATACATATATTTATTCTTTTTTTTCGAAAAAAAAGACTCCCAAGTGGGCGTATCTTTTTAAGATCCGATAAATTCGACTTTGAGTAGACCCAGATCCGCACAATATTAACTGATTTTGTTGTTTTGTATCTTAAAAGAAAGGTGAGTCTGTTCTCTATAAAGGGGCATTCATTTCCAATCAAACAAACATGTCTTGCGTACAAAATTTTGATGAAACTAGCGCAACCCAGGTTTTTCCCCATACAAATCACTTTCCAGATTTCAAGGCCCATGAGCGACCTCAATCCCGATAAAACTTCATATAAATCATTTTTAGACTCATTTCAACATTTTGAGAATATGGCACGTTGAATTTTCGAACAAAAAATGTTCCTCATACATTGAGCGGCCAATGTAGTGTACATACATATATTAAAAACGAATTTTTAAGATGCAAGGGTTGACTTTTTAGTATTAGGGGCCTTGTTCCGTTACTCTTAAATCAGCAAAGGCAAAACATCAGCTTAGAGTGTAAACATGCTGACTCACGTCCGAAAAATTTTACAGGATAGATAAAAACTGCTTTGAATTTACACTTTCATCTTAGGAAGGAAGGCCTACCTAAGCCTTACCTTCCAGGATGGTTTTTTTTTCAAGCTTGAACTATATATAAAAAGAATACTAAGTTAAGCTCGTTCATTATTTAATAACTATGAGATGGCTAGAAGCTATCTGCATTCCAAACATGTCAGAAAAAATGTTTACCTGTCTAATAGCTTAGCACACTATAAAAAGAAATACACGTCTTTCTAAAATTTTCGTATCTCGGCATTAAAAAAAGACATGCGATTGAGGATGTTATCCAAAAGAAGGCCATGAAGCCTTTATAATTTTTCAAATGAATGTATTTGTTTGTTGGGTTACTCTTGTTTAGCATAGCATTGCGAGGAGAGCTTTAAGGAAAAATATCACAAAGGGATTTTTGCGTCAGCTGAAATACAATGTTGTAACTTTGTTTTGTTAAATTTGTCTTATCGATTCATTTCTAATAGCATGGGTGGAGAAATAAACGGCGTCGAAATTTTATTCATATAACTTAATATAATTGTAAACTTGTTTTTTGATTTTTCAAATCCGATATATTGAGTTTTGATTGAACCTTTCGCATCAGTAATTTTCGGAGGATGTGTTCCTGTTCAATTGCCATATACATTTGTCGTTTCTCGTATACTCTCAAGCAGTGGCGTAGCGACCCAGCGGAAAATTATCTCCTGCATGACTATGTCATCAGTGATTTCATCGATGACATATAGGTACGGGGACCATCATATCTGTTTTTAGCAGAGGTGTTCTGTTTTTTAGGCGCTTGTTCTGCGTATTTTTTTTTAGTAGAAATTAGCGAAAATGTCCAAATTCGATCGTCATTATCCTTGGACCGATTGAAAGGTCCGTTCTGTGACAACCTCGTAAAAGATTTAAATAAACTGTTGAAGACTAAAAAAAAACTATTTTTGTTCTGTTTTTTCAATTTCAATTTATGGTCACCGTACATATAGGTGACATTGTCATGCATGACATCTTGGAGGACATGTCATCGTGGAGGGATGCTGTTCATGTGCTTGAATCTCATTGGCTATTGAAATTTAAATAAGATTTCAGCGTCAGTTGAACGTTAGCATGGAGTGGCGTAGATGATGAGGCTCGACTCAGAATCCGAGGATCGCGGGTTCGATCGCTGGCTGAGGGAAACAAAAATGGTTAAAAATAGATTTTTTTAAATTTACGAAATATCCAAAGAGAGGAGAAGTTATCAAACTGGTTTCTATAAATTGACATTTAGAGAGAAAAGAGCAATGTGCTGCTCTCCAAATGCTTTTTTCGCCATCGCACCACCTAGCATGACAATGTCACTGGTGAATGTACTGTCCAACTCCTGTACAAATGTCATACAAAGTCTCATATGAATTGCCATGCATACCGTATCCAAAGTGACCCTGACTTCATTGATGATGTCAGCGGGACATTTCCCGGTGGGGAGGGCTATTCTAGACGTGGGCGACATAAATTAGCCATGCCCAATAACATTTTTTTATACTTACAACGGAGTCTGATTTTTGCTTAAAAATGGATATGCGGGGCACCCAAGTCCTTTTACATTGTTCATTTAATTACTCTACATTACACTCTACACTACTTTCTCTACGCAAAAGACCCTATAGTGGATTTCAGGCTTAATAGATATTAGTCTTTCGTGCTCCTCACGCTTTCTTGTTAGATTAATCTCAAAGTTTTCTAGCTTTGATACCGTTTATGGAAGACAGTTTTATTCATTATCTTAAATGTTCCAACTTAAGGGGCTCTCTCCAGTTTTTGTATATGAAGTTTTTCCTTTCTGACAGAGCTGCAGAGAGCCCCTAAGCAAGCCGAAAAGATTTTCAGAACAAAGTATCAAAATTTCTCGTCATTGATCTATTGACTCCAATCTATTATGAAAATTAAAAATATATTCCTTGCTTCAGTGAAATCTTTCGGATTACGAAAATTAGACTTCTTAACCCTCGTATAAACCAAAATAAATAGCATTTTCCACACGGTGGATTTTATCATTTGAGGACGAATTAACCACCAAATTTCATCTGCAAGCGACATATCGAATTTGGTTTTGAATATAGAACGGTTATTTTGGCTGAAGCAAAACTTAAGCACGAACGCAATCTGAACAAGTCCGCCCTCTATCTCTTGACCATACATGTATGTGCGAAAATTTATTATCATTATTTCTCCTCCGCCCAAAGTTTTCGCTCTCTACTTGCTAAACGCAATTTTTTGGTATTCCTTTATCAGATTTTTGCGCATCGTAAAATTCTTTTATTTTGCTGCTTGCCTCTCGGTTCCGTTTTCGTTTTTTGCCCATATATTTTTCACATTTATTGCAGGTATTTGTCTTATCGCACCCCTGTGCTCTACTGTGTAAAAGTCTGCAGCCTGTGGGTTATTGCTCTGCCATTTTGTCTAACCATTTTGCCAATGGCGCTAGGTAGATGAGTAGACACTTGGTAGCAAATGGAAAACATGTTAAATATTCGAAACGTTTGTCAGCTTCCACCCTACATTAAAACGGCCATAAAGACAGTAAGGGTGAATGCGTGTAATGACTGCTAACGGTATCAAATTGTAACTTCAGTCGCCTGTTTTCGCTGACGAAGTCGGCGTGAAATTATATTTTGTTCTTTCAAAGAATTAAAGCCCTTTGGTCGTTTGCTCACAGAAAAGTTTTACATTTTCGCAGAAATTCCATTAAAAAAAAAACACTTGAATTATAATACTCTGTATTATTGCAAAAAAAATCCAACAAAAAATTTCTGTAATCCGTATGTGGCTACTTTCTTTAATGCGATGATAAAGTATTTAAACTCTTAAAAATCATCTTGCATAGGTAAATATTTTGTTTTTAATAAATAAAATTAATCCAATAGCCAGTTGTTCTTTTAGGCAAAGTATTTTCAGCTCTTGTCCCAACAGTATTTATGTACAACGATTAATAGACATGCGCATTCCGAGCACAGGCGAGCACCGAAAAATCGATATTATTCGGTATTGTGTACATTTTGTTAATAAAACATTATCATGTTTGCGTGACGAGAAGAGACCAAAAATTTGAAAAAGAAACATGAAAAGAGATAAATTTGGCAAAGCTAACAATATTATATAATATGAATAAGGTTCCAAAACACTCTATAAAATGTCCCATTCTGGTCAATTTAAGTATTCAGTCTGAGTTTTCCTTTTTTTTTGGTTTTCAGGAATAGCCTTTTGTAAAAAAATAAGGGAGTCCTTATTCACAAAATCCTTACAAACTAACTTTTTCCAATACCTGCGACTCAACAATATTTATACTCGGAGGTGCTGGAATCGGTTCAGAAGAAGACGAAGAATTTCTGGTATTTGCTCTTCGTGGCCGGATGGACCACTCTTCGTACATTATCCCACCCTCTGAAAATCGACTACAATTAATAAATCTTCCCACATTGTCTAGCCGCTGGGTTGCCGCAAATGTGGTCTTTCTTCATAAGCTTCTGTCTGGATTCTTGGACTCTCCAAATTTGCTGTCGCGAGTCCCATTGTTTGTTCTTCAACGACTTCCCCGACATTATATCCCAATAAGGTTGGACTGGTGTAACGCAAACTATACTGACCTGAAACCATTTAGAGTAGTTTGTACAGACTACAATACATTGTATGGGGAGATATGTTTCTCTGACTCTCCTGAAGTAATAAAATGGAAAAATGTATGTCTTTTAAACTCAACGCAGAGTTGAATTGTTAAATTTTATATCTTAGCTGATAGATAAAGTTTATCTTGTATCTGAGTATTATTATAAATAAAATCAATTAACAAATTCTTCATATCTTAACAAATTAAGGCAACGGAAACAGATACAAACCAAATAAATATGTATCAAAATTTTCTCAAAGTATGTAAGAAGCAAATTTCAATACATACTTTAAAAAATTCTTTTATAATTGAATTTTCTTTTCATTTGGCTTCCACATTGTCAATTTTGTTTATTGAAATCCGAATGCATCTCTCAACGTGTTATCCGGGAAATGCTGTGCATACAGCCACGTCTTATTAAAGAGAACACAAAAAATATTCGTCGGAACGAAAAAACCAAAAAAAAAACAACGCAGCAAAACAAGAAATCTACTTTTGAAGTATTTGTACGAAACGAATCGCTGGCAGCATATAAATTAATATAAAACATGAACGGCGCGAAATGCTGACAGCTAGAAAATATCAACCGAATCTTTGTATACAACACTCTATTTCGGTGTATTTGTTTGTAGAGAATTCAAGTTACACATGTGAACATTCTATATAAAAAATCGACTGAGAAGCTGAAAACAATTAGAAAAAATTTGGTCGATGTTGTCACCATAGCTACAAAAAATCAAAGCGTTCATATTGTCAGAATCAATATATGTATGTATGTAGATGTAGGCATGTCTGTCCTCTCGGATGAGAATGCTATTTTCGCGTACGTACAGTCTGGTGGAGGTGCTTGGTCAAAAATGTTCATCGTACGGATTATTGATATTCATACCGTAAAAAGCTGACTTGGTAGATTGCCAGTGAATTTGGGGCTGATACTCTTTTTAAAAAAAATTTTTTTTTTTTGTTTATTTACCTATTAATTATGATATCGTGTGACTTAATGAACGCATTATTTAAATTAAGAATGGCTTTTATTGTTTTTATGGGTCTTAAAAACTATTTTTAATGTATTCGCATAAACATTGAGCATTGTATATCTTTGTTTATGGTTATAATTACTTTCACGTATAATCGTCCAATGTCAAATTTTTTCTGGAGCTTCGATGCGGAAATGACGTTTAGATATTTATTTCGTTTTAATATTTCCAGCCAATCCGTTGGTAGTGTTGTAGTATAGGTTTCAAATTTTGCTCCACTTCTGCATATTTTTGTAAGCAATTTATTAACGTTGATTTGGCAAAACTCCTAAGGACAAGGGTCATTTGAGACTATATCAATTTTATTCTCACTAAGGACCAAGCTTTTATTTGTCCAATTATAGTGCTTAGAATATTATTGTTTTATATTTATTTTAAGAAGCTCGAATTGTCGCCTTTGTCGCTATTTGTAAGAAAGATTTTATAAGGTGTGTACATTTCACCTTCCAAGTTTCCATTCTTTCAAAAAATTTTTAAATTATCTCAGTCCCATGGGAGCTTATTGACTTCCATCGTAAGTATTAGTATGGGGAGTTATTTTTTCTGAGTAAATAGAGAGACTTCTAGTGCCTCTGAATTTGAGTCAACTACTAATTATCGGAGGTACTCAGGGTATTTTTGCAGCCTTCGATAATGGATCAGTAACCTTTGCTTTCCTCTGTATTTCATCGTTTAAATCATTGGAACCTTCAAATCCATAAATGATAATTTATTCAACTATGCAGTGTCGCTTTATAACATCAGCGGCACACACCAGGAGTCGGTCCTTGGACCGTTGCTTTTTCCATATTACATTATCGATCTAATTCTTGTTTTTGAAAACGTTACTATTTGCGCTTGAACTGATGATATTTAAAAATGATTATGTCCTTTAAATGGAGAGTTACTAAAAACCCATTCTTTGACCAGCTCTATCCGACCGGACTTTTTTTCTCATGTTCCTGTAATTTAAATAGCTTTTAATCTTTTACTTTATTTATAGCTTTGATTTATAAAACCTATAAAAGGACTATTATAAATATGAAAGAAAGAAATACAATTTAAATACCCCAGGTGAAATAACAATGAAAGCTGACAGCTTGACGGCTAGGGATATCTGCAAAAGCCCTCTTATAATGCAAACAAACGAGATGAATTCGGCAATATGACGCTCGTTGGCGTGATGAAAGTGTAAAAAAACATGACTATTCTAATATCGATGTAATAGATTTTTTCTATAATTTCGTTTTCATTTCCCTTCTTTTCATTGGTAAATGAGCTTTTCTACCCAATGCGGTTGTTTGGGCATCATGCTTCACTTAAAAAAAATTAGTTCTATGTACATGCATATTGAATGGTACAAATATGTTTTATTTTTATACCCGACACAGTGTCGAGGATATATTTCATTTGTGCGGTTGTGTGTAACACCCAGAACAACTGAAGATAGACCATACAAAATGTGTATAGAAATTATCAGCGTCGCCAGGAAATTCGATTTAGTCATGCCAGTCTGCCTGTCTGTCTGTATATATTTAGTTTTCTTATCGAAGGAGTTGAGCTGTTTTCACAAAATTTGGTTCGCGTATGCACAGGAACATGAGAAAGAACAAGTCGAATGGAGTCGTTCGGACAATTTCTAAGGGTACCTTCAGAACTTGCGTCTGTTATGAAAATCATAAATTCTGCTCTGTAACCTGAACTTTTCAAAATATTGTGATGAAATTTGCTATTTTAACATACTTCAGAGCAGTTAAAGTAATGTCCATAAATTGGAAAAGTGGGCGCGGCCGAAGTACATTTTGAAAAAATTTTCTAACACCTGATATTGAAATGGGACTTGAAAGAGCCATATGTGATTGTTTTACCCGGGAAATGAAATCTTTGTGGTGATCTAGATGTGATTCAATTTTCGGCAAATACAAATTGAGAGTGAAAGCAAAAATTATGGCAGCACCATTTTTGAACATTTTCCAATATTTTCAAACAGGAAATGCCAATTTTTTTTTTACATTTAGGTTCATAGTCTTTAACTCAGTTTAAACTTTTTGAAGGTTTACACTTTCAAATTATAGTCTTCAGGAGAGCTTACATCAGGTTTATTAAGTTTATATGAAACATTTTTGAAGAAATCAAAGTTATTTTCCAAATTTAGCTTTCAAAAATACGTGACTTCAAAGTATGATTTTCGAGGTTAAAATTGCCTAGATTCAAAATTTTTAGGTCTTCAAAGCAAATCCGACTTGAAAGAATATTTTTGGGTGTAAATTAGAAAAACAATTCCCTCTTAAATGCCATAGGAATGACTCAACTTTGATTAAAAAATTGACAGGCTTCTTAAGGCAAATGGACCAAATTTTTTACTAAGTTTGGACTAATAAAACCGTTCGACTTTAACGGAGAGATGGCCGTTGAAAAACGAAGAGGTGCAAGGAACACATTTAATTTCACCATTAATCTAAGCTGGCAAACACATTGAGGTTTTATGAATCGCAAAAATTTAAATAATGTCCATATTTTACAATATTTTATTTTAATTTCATAATACACACAACCAGAACATATTTCGATAATTGTTGTATTGAAGAAATACACATGAATAAGTGTGATATCTACTTATATCTCCCCCTCTTTTTATACCCGACACACTCTGTGTCGAGGGTATATTTCGTTTGTGTGGTTGTGTGTAACACCCAGAACCAGTCGAGATAGACCATACAAAATATATTTAGAAATGATCAGCGTCACCAGGAGATTCGATTTAGACATGCCGTCGCTGTCGCTGTCTGTCTGTTTGTATACAGTTATCTTATCGAAGGAGTTGAGCTATTTGGTATGCGTGCTCACGGGGACGTGAGTAAAAACAAGTTCGAGAATGGATCCGATCGGACCATTTTTAGGGGTACCTCCAGTACTAGGGTCTGTTACGAAAATCACAAAAATTGCTCTAAAATCGAAGTTTTTCAAGACATTTTGATGAAATTTGATATTTGATCATATTTAAAGGCCAGTAGTATTATTTCAACAAATTTGGATAAAGTTGATATGTGAACATATTTAAAGGCAAGTAATATTATTTCCAAAAATTGAAAAAGTGGGCGTGTCAGAAGGGCGGTTTTCGAAAATGGCTTCCTACACCCGAAATTCAAATGGGACTTGAACGAAATTTGGCACTTATGCCTCCTTTGTAGCCTTAACATCCTTCCAAAAACTTGGATCGGTCCATTTTTAAGGGTACCTCCAGTACTAGGGTCTGTCACAAAAATCCCAAAACTGCCTTAAAATCTGACTTTTTCAAAATTTTTTAATGAAACTTAAAATTTGAGCGTATATTTTAGGCTTCGATTATAGTTCAACAAAAATTGGAAAAGTGGGCGTGGCAAAGGGGTGGTTTTTATAAAGAAATTTAACAAATGTCGATTTGGGTTATGTCCTATACAGCTCGCTGACTATTGATCCTTTGAACTTGTTCTGCTTGATTTCGTTTTATCCATTATAATCCTCACTGACATCAAATCAACTTCGTACAAACGTGATTTTGCCGCATTTAGGTCAGGTCAAGAAAATATTCTGACCTAAAATAGGTAAAATTGATCAATTTCGACCTATTTTGCTAATAGGGAAGGTCTGTCACAAAAATCCCAAAACTACCCCTATACCGGAGCTTTTTGAAATATTTCAATCAAATTTAGCCTTAAAATGAAATTTATGACCTCAAAAATCCCCAGAATTCCCTGTCTTAATTGTAGTGGAAATTTATTTTATTGGAAATGAATAGAGTCGGAGCCTCGGAGAATCGTTATATATGTATATAACATTAATTTACAAAAACTGTTAACATTTGTGGCCTATGGCTACGGTTAATTGAAACTGAAAAAACAGAACAAAAATATTTTTTTTTTAGTCTTCGACTTAGTTTATTTAAATCTTTTAGATCAAGAGGCTTTAATGTCAAGGCAGATGACGGACATTTCTTTTCATATCGGATCCAAGCGATAATACAGTCGTAAATTTGCGACATTTTGGCTCATTTTCAGTAAAAAATGACAAATACGAGACAACGCTAAAAAACAGAGACATCCGTCTGCTAAAAACAGTATTGATTAGTCATCCGTATAATATGGCATTTTAAATGCTCGATTTGCTTAATTTCTTATAAAATTTCAACAAAATCACTGTATGAAATTAATAAGAAAAGTTTTCGAGGTATGGACTATTTTCCGCTTTTTGAGTTTTGAATAAAAGTAGAGTTAGTACATTGCAATTATTCCGGGAATACTTAACGATTTTAAATTCTTTACTATGAAATTAAGGGCAATTAAATTTCTATCAATCATGTCTGGAGCACCTTTTGAACAAACTTTTGGCTATTGATGAAATTTTCCAGAATTTTGCTTTATTTTTAATAAAATTTCCCAAACAAAATCACTGTTGATCTAAATTACACCTTGCAAAAAAATGTTTATATTCATAAGGACTGATCTTTTAGAAAGAAAGGAAGCACATGCAGATCAAATTCGCATTTAAAATGTGGAGTTAATAGCATTTAAGTAAAAATACTCAAAACTTAGTTTTACCAAAAACACTGATTGCACAGGCAACAAAAAAAAAAAATTCCTGATACAGAAAGGTGAAGAACCCTTCCCTACATTTTTGGGAGAGCTGAATACGAATCTGAAGTCAGATTTCACCCATCACCTGACTTCATATTTGGATTCAGCGGAAAAGTTCACTTAAGAAATAACTTCAGATGGTGCAGGCCAGATTCCTTGTAAACTAGTGTAATGGGTAGTCCCGAAACTTGTTACCAATTCCGTTATCGGCGAAACGAAAAAGAATTCTCTTAAATGTTATGCATACATACACAAGCATGCGCCTACAGAAGCGCTTTAAATTATTTGCAAGAGTACATCGCTAACAAAAAAAAAAAAAAAATTGGTATATACCAATAAACACAAAAACGATAACGTCTTCGAATCGAATTCGAATCGAGCGCGAATCGTATTAAACGAATTCGATTCGAATTCGCGGAAGCCAATTTTCGCGATGTCGCGCTATTATCGCATTTTGCGTTCGATTCGAATTCGATTCGAAGAGAAAATGCGATAAGAATTCGAACCGTTTGCAACGAGCTCCCCTCGAGCTCGCTTTTTTATCGTGGAATTCATAAGAGTCTTGCTGACTACGGCACCGTGAAAGGGATTTTGAAGTTTTGTTGATATTTTGAAAAGTCTTTGAGGGCTCCCTGAAAAATGGCCCCAATTTTGGGGTAATTTTGCATTATGAAAAATTATCCCAAAGCTAAAAATGAAAAAAGGCCCCAAATATAACATAAATTTTGAAAAGTGCAAAATGACCCCCAAAAAAAATCGCCCTAAAATTCGTGCTGTTGTTTTCAATACAAAGTTTTGGGGCCGTTTTGCATTGGGCCCATGGTATTTAAACCAGGCATCTCCAAAATGGGAATAGAGCATTTTCTAGATTAAGTGAGCAAGAGAGCGAATGCGCTGAAAAAAATTTACAACTACATAAATTAGCGTGCGCTTCAATAAAGTTTTGATTTTCCATAACTTGTTAGTAAAAAAAAATAGTTTTCATAAATCGATGAAATATAAAAGATTCTAGCGTGGAAAAACTTTAACAAATAACAAAATTGGGCTTAATAAAGGTGTCATGTTCAATGTCATTTTTCAATTGTCTACCACACCGCCACAATTTCTTATCAAAAGAATACTTTTTAAATGTTTTGCGCTGCATTTGAACAAATGTATTTCAAATCTGAAAATATTTAAGTTCACAAAAATAAGTTGATGGGAAAAACGATAAAAGCCTTAAAGAAATTTCTAAAAACATTTGGTAAATGTAGGCTTTGCATTCTATTTTGATAAAATTTTTTAGTGTTTTTTAAAAAAAGGTTGCGCAGATCCGCTCGAAGTGTTTTCGTCGGGCGATTGCTACCGACTAAAGAAAGAGCGTAAGGCATACGTGTGAAGTGAGCGAGAAAAATTTTTCTATGGCGTGGAGGTCTCTGATTTAAACATGAGCCCAGGCGGCCTTAGATTTTTTTCCATAAGGACGAAAACTATTCGAGAAATCTAGATCTAGAATCAAGTTAAACTTATAAACGAAAAAAATTTTATTCATTTCGAATTCGGCGAAGACGGCGTAATGGGTAAGCAGATGACTAGAACTCGAGAGGTTCGGTGTTCAAATCCCACAGCCGGTGGATTCAAAAGCGTGGCTACCAGCATTTAACCGTTGTTTTTTTTTTATACCGAAAATAGTCTTATAATAAGACTCTTTATTTGAATTTTACATTAAATATAAAGATTAATGATTTTTTTTTGCTAATCGAATTTGATAAAAAATTCGAAGCTAAAGCGATAAGACTATGATAGAAAATTCGACAAAAAGGCGAATCGAATATGATAAAAAATTCGAATAAAGCGCGATAGCTAAACGATAGCAAAATACGAATCGCGCGCGATGCGTAAACGATAAAAAATTCGATAAAAATACGAGTCGCGTAAAAAAGTGACTCCCTCACGAATTCGAATTCGATTCGAACTCGTTGTGCTTATTGGGATGTTCGCGGCCTCGGCAGAAACGCTAACTAACACTTGTTTGATTAAATGGAATGCTCTACTTTATAGCATCATAATCACTGTTTTATGGGCCACCAACCAAGTCGCATTGCCTTTTGCACGAGACAAACTTTGAAATTATTGAGACAATGGAAAACCGGCTTCTCTCAGACGAAGAAGAAGAAGAAGAAGAACCTACCTCAGCCATTTCATAGCTCTTCAGTTTTCACCATTCGATCCGTTTCCATAGAAACGCACACATGTTACCTGTCAGAGCGTAAATTGTTGTATTCAGTTTTGTGTTGTCCTTTATTCACAACAGGAGTGAGTGAGAGAAGCGGTGTATGTCGTTCATATGGAGTCCACCATTGCTGGGTTTATTCTCAAACTATACATCCGTCTCTTTCAATTAATGGTTAGCTTTAACTCTTTATAAGCAAATCTACCTTGAATATATGTATATATAGCTTGGGCTATGTATTTATAGTAATCTCTAAATAATGCTTGATTGGCTACATCGATTGATGGATTGAGAACCATTAAACATTGCTCGATTGGTGCACCATTTTACAATTTCGTGCAATTGTATGGGACGTAGGTTCATTTTTTTAAATGCAAATCAAAACTGTGAAATATAATAATAAATTTTGCAAAAATTTTTATATAAAATTATTATGTACCAGAAGTCCATAAAATCATCACCTATGGAACACTAGGTAGATTACCACTCATCATATTGAATATTTCGACGATTTTCTTTTGAACTCATAAACACACTTTTGAAGTAATATAATTCTTCAATATAAAATTTTAAATTCAATGTTCCGGACAGTCTGCGATGCAGGAAGTATATAATGCAATGGCGTGGAGTTCATGCGCATATTAAGCATGTCTGTACGTTTTATTTGGTCTTTGAAAGCACGAGATTTTAATAATGATTCGATACGAGTCACGCCTTAAGTTGAAATTTCAGCTCGTCATTTGTGGAAATAGTTACAGAACGAAGCGCATTCCTCCACATTGTTCTTAGATTGTCGATATTTTCTTCATTGAAGTTTTTCAGTTTGTCACTCACAGTCTTCCGAAAGGTAAAGAATTTCCTCTAAAAAGAACCTTTCGAATTACAATTTACCCAAACCATTATTTCAGCTAAAAAATAAAAACACGCGCAACAGCCTTTTGTGTTACAAAAAACTGTTTATGCTTTTTAAAATTGTGAAACATAAACACAGGCTAGTGAAAATTGCACAGGTAGCGTACAAAATTGAGGTATAAAAAACAAAGAACTTTTACTTATGAAACTGTCCTTACAATTTAGATTTACAAGCTGCACGTAACCGTGAAACGCTGTGACTCGACTCGGTACGATGGAATATGCTACCCTTTGAGGTCATGCGGATTCAATCTCACATCTTGATAATATTTAGCTACGCTCTTGCTGTGGAACAGCAAGAAAGCATTCAGAAAAGATTTCGGTTTAAAATACAGGTTCTTTTCCCAAAATCGAGTGTCAAACGAATACCTAAAAAGAAATCAAACAATTTTCATACTTTTACTCTTTCCTCAGTTGCTATCTCGGTGCCTTCAATCTCTATATTGCGTGCTTGACTTTAATATACGGTGCGGAAAAAAATTAATTTCAACTGATATTTCAGAAAAAAACGAGCGTTCAATGCCTGTCTGATAGGTACATGTTCGCAGTTTTTTTTTTTTTTTTTTTGTTTTTTTGTTTTGAGCTCTTATATTTCAAGTTGGAATAATTAATGAAATGAATCGAATTAAAATATCTTATTTGAATTTCTAGTTTACCTTTTTGAATGAGTTATTTTGGTTTTTTTTTTTGTTCTTTTGATTCATCCACGTTTACATCTCTTAAAGGTCCGAATGGATGTCCACGCCGGCGAGGTCGTCAAACTTATACACGCTTTCAAACGCTTGAACTGGAGAAAGAATTCCACTTTAACCATTACTTGACGCGGCGGCGGAGAATCGAAATCGCTCATGCGCTTTGCCTGACGGAGCGCCAAATAAAAATATGGTTTCAAAACCGCCGCATGAAGTTGAAGAAAGAGCTACGGGCTGTCAAAGAAATAAACGAGCAGGTAAGTGCTTATATCTTTAGAATGCATCTAAAGCTTAGATTCCTTTAGACTGTTCGACCAGTGGGCGTTAGGGAATTTTATAAAAATTATTTCATTGCTCGATATGAAATTTTCCATGTAAGGTTGGTTAGATTGGTCCACTGCTATTACGCCCTATTACGCCTTTTCATCTGAAGAAAAACTAATAAAATAATAACAACAATTTTACACCCCACACACTCTGGGTCGAGGGTATATTGCGATCGAGCGGTTGCGTGTAACACCCAGAACCAGCGTGATAGACAAGGCAAAATGCGTATGGAGTTAAAAGCTTCACCAGTAAATTTAATTTACCCATATTTGTACGTCTATCCGACCGTCGGTTTGCCGGTATATAGTTTTCCCATCGAAGAACTTAAGTTATCCTAACAAAAATCGGAATGCGTATTGGCGGAAATTTGAGCAGGATTATGTTTGAGAATGGCGTAGAATGTACCATATTTTAAAGTAAATTCAGCGCTGCAGCTTTTATAAAAATTACAATACTGCTATAAATCTGGCTGTAACTGCTTTGAAATCGAAATTTTTAAAAGCATTTCATCGAATTGGAAATTGCAGCTTTTATCGAATCGATTTTCAACAATTTGCAAAATAGGAGTGACAATAAAGTATTTGAACACAAGTCGGCATATGAGGCTACTTTATGGCCTTGAAAACGCTCAAGACTTTGTATAAATGGTCATGGTTTGGGGACCTGTTTTATATAATATTCAAACATAAGAATATATGTATGTAGCTAACGTTTTAACAGTGTCGGATATTACTTTGTGAGCCTTGCCACACTGTAACACCCTTACTTGTTTTAAATGACTTGGAGTGAGCTAGCGGAGATTCTCAATATACAGGAATGAAATTTTGAAGCGTTCATGAGTTCAGCAATACCCGTACAGTATTTCGATGTCTTACATTCTCTGCGTGAAACATGCATATCAAAGCGAATGCTAAGATTCTCTTGGTACCAGCCACGTGAATTGTAGTTGTCGGTTTAAAAACAGTTAGATGTCAAAATTAAATATGGTTTTGTAGCTTCCCAGAACTACCAGTTCCTTTGATTTGTAACATACTTACACTTACTTGGAGATACCTACTCTAGTGGTTATCATTGGATATAATCATCTTTAAAATTCGGAATTAGAAATATGGCGTATGGGAAAATTACCTCCTCATTTTCAATACTATCAAAACAATTCAAATAATCAATCAAAATCTTTACAATCTCCGCTTTAAAGTGGGAAACAACACTATTGTCCTTAGTTTGCATGGAATCGATTGTAAGATCAAAAACAAATTTACCTACTTTTGTTGAATTTCTTTATGAAAACCGCCGGTTTGCCACACCCACCTTTTCAATTTTACAAAATTCAATTGGAGGCTTAAATATAAGCTCAAATTCTAAATTTCATTGCAATACCTCAAAAAAATAAAATTTTGGGGCAATTTTGCAATTTCCGTAACAGACTCTAGTGCTGGATGTACCTACCCTTAAAAATTACCCAATCGGGTTCATTCCCGAACCTTATCTTACTCGTGCCTCCGCAAACACGCATACCAAATTTCTTCAAATAACTCAACTCTTTCGATAAGAAAACTGTGTACGGACGGACGGACGGACATGGCTAAATCTAATCTCCTGATGACGCTGATCGTTTCCTTATATATTTCGTATGGTCTATTTGGCTGTGCGTGGGAGTTACATACAACTCCACAAACGCAATATATAAACCACACAGAGTGTGTCCGGTGTACCGAGTCAAGTTTTGAACGATCTTCTTCGTTCAGCGAAATTTCTTCCGGACTTGTTTTAGTTGAGTTTTTAAGAAGGAGGAAAACAACATTTAAAACCTTTTCTTTCTTTCCTATTGCAAAATTCAAGGCACGACGAGATCGCGAAGAGCAAGAAAAGATGAAGGCACAGGAATCGATGAAATCCGCCCAGCATAATGCAAATAAACAAGTTCAGCAACAGCAACAACAACAACAACAGCAGCAACAACAACAGCAGCACCAACAGCAGCAACAGCAAGATCACCATTCAATTATAAGCCACAATCCAGGCCATTTACATCACTCGGTTGTTGGACAAAACGAACTGAAGCTTGGCTTAGGCATGGGAGTTGGAGTTGGAGTAGGTGGCGGAATAGGCAGCAATTTGGGAATGATGAGTGCGCTCGATAAAAACAATCATGATTTATTAAAAGTAGTTAGCAAAGTGAATTCATAAATTTGACTATAAATTCAAATCATCGAACAGAACACCAAATGTGTGTGTGAAAACGAATTCACTACTTAGTTTCGTGGAAGGTTCTCATGCTTGGGAGACCAACGCATAAGTCGGTTTCCATGTAACAAGGTGTTTCCATTAAATGCAACTGTTTCCGTGGCACCGAGTAAAGTAACGTATTGTGTAGAGTATTGATTGAACTGTAGTGTGAATAAAATAAAAAAAAAAAAAACTGATGTGAACTCTATTGAAAATTTAAGAACTCGTAAATCCCAAAAAGATAATAAATCTGATACGTAAAGAACTTTTAAAGATAGTAGTATTATAAATATAACCTTCGCATACCTATACATTTGCACATATACATATTTAACATACAAACAAAATTTGAAAACATAGATACGTACTTTCGACCTTAATAATTACATGTAAATTCTTATACATACATATAAATTTATTGAAAATAAGATACTGACGCATTGCATTTAGACGTTTGTGTTCTCGGTTTCCATTTATTTGCCTACATTGCACGCCGTTATCTTCAGTAAATTTTCGTTTATTTTTCTTTTATTTTTTGTCGGACGCATATAAAAATAGGAAGTAATTTTACTTCTTAAAAAATCATTTCATATGTGCTTTTCTCAATCGCAATTATGTTTTGCTTGAAAACTGAAAAGCTGGAAGGAGCTTTTTAACAAATGTATCTATCTGTATCGTATTTGCGTTCTGCGAGCAACTGACTTAAGCTTCAGCGAGTTAACACATAGTAAGCCATAACATGATTGGTCCTGATTGTAAAATTTGGTGCAATCCTAGCCACGTTTGCACAAATCGGTTCCCTTAAACGGGTTGAAAAGAGTTTTCAATGCCACGTTGTTTTTGTTTTTGTTTTTTTTTTTTTTTGTGTTCACCACCTGAAGCGAACTATTTTTCAAATGCCATATGTATTGCAATAAGTTTACTAGCTATTAAATACAAAGTAAGGAAAAGTTGACTCGATAAATTAAGAAACTCAAAATATACTTATATTTTCGCTTTCATTTGCTTAAGTGTGTGACACACAAACGAAGAGAAAAATCCATTTATGAAATACGTAAATAAATATCAATTGCCAGTGACTAAAGTATGGAATAATGTAATGTTAAATATAAATATATTAAATCAAAAATTAGATGCACATAAGTAAGTCAAAATATTTGATGTGTGAAAATCGAAAGGATTTAATAACAAAAAACTGAGTAGCAACACAACTCTCAAAATACGTATTAGAATAAGATAATTCGATGTAAATTGTGCTTTCACGTTTAAGCCTCAAACAAAAATCACACAAGTACACTTAGCATCAGTGGCAAAAAAAAAAAAAAAACAAAAAACCGAAGAATGAAACTTCTATTGCTTTAAGTGGTAGCTTCAACAGTCATTCGTCCAAATGTCAAATACGGTCTTGTAAAATTGGAAAGGAAACAGTGAAGAGACTTGAAATATGATTTCTGTACAACAAACTGAAAAAGTGATACATACATCTTCTTCTTCCCTCGCAAAAAAACTAAGCATAAATCTGACGCGAAATATTCTTGTATACACAGCCGATTAAAAAATTTTTGTTTTCTGTCACGTTGCAATTGTAGTAAATTTGCATGTTTGTGAGGCATGTTTTGTTAAGCTAAATTTATTTTTTGCATTTAATTAAGGTTTTTTTATGAAGTTTAATTGAGCGAAATTTTAGTTTTTTTTTTATTAAGTTTTCAAATAAATGTTGGTTTATGTACTTGTACCATTGAAAGTCTAAATTTTTAAGAAAAAATTTTCTGTTTTGTTACGTAGTTTAAAGTTTTTTTTAAGACGTGGGATAGTTATTTACTTGTCATTTCTTTTAAACTGAGATGTGGAATAATTAAATGTTTAAACCTAATGCTTATTGTGTTCTTTTATTTGGCTTTTCTCATGGCGTATACAAATTGCTTGACGTGATTTCTGTGTTACCCTTTCACAAGGTTGATTATCCATTTCATTTGCTTGCAGCATCAGGCCCGTAGAGAGAAGTTTGGGGCCGGGCACAGAAATACGACAAAAAAAAAAAAAAAACAAAAGGTTCCATGCTCGGGCTGTGAAGAAGTTCTGAAAAATAACGGGCTCGCTCACAAAGCCCACAAGGTTTCGAGGCCCCTGACAAAACAATGCGATCAAAACAAAAAGGTCCCATGGCCGGGTTGCAAACAATTCCTAAACAATTGTGGGCCCCTTCAGAACTCCCGGGCCCGAAAGAAACCTCCACCACCCACCGTCTCGCTCTCTACAGGCCTGTGCAGCATATATTTACATAAAATATCGCTAATAAGAATAAATTTAAAAATTTGGGTCTGGCTAAGCTTTTTGCAAAATATTTCATGGTCTATATTGACTTATTACATGTATAAAAACTTTCCCCAAACAAAAGAGATAAGGATGTTATTTAGCGGGGTAAAACATGTACACTTTCCATTAATTCCAGTTCAACAGATAAGAAAAGATATAGGCAAGTTTTGCATGGACAGCAAACGAACTAAATAAAATTTATAAGTTTTGAGATACCATTCATATTAAACTTGAATATGAATTCAAATCCTTTCCATCAAAAAGCGTACAATTTGACTTTCCTTTTAATCTTTTTCGTAACTATATGAAAACAATCTTGAGTAGCTTTTCATTTTTGTTCTCGTAGAATTCAGCTATCTTCAATTAGATGAAGTTAGACGATCGCAGACGTCTCCCCGTCTTCCTCACGTGTACGTAATGATAATATCGACATTTTACTACCGGCTAAATCGAAAAGCTGCTCTCTTTTTGCTTTAAATGTCTTTTGTTATAAAGAAAAATATTGTTTTTGAATATGCGCTAATAACATTATCGATGTTTTCAGTTATTTTTTAATTTTTTCAGTCAAAACGAAATATATATAGGTAAGAACTTTTTTCTTTTTTGTTGGAGATAAGGTACAAAAAATAAAAATATTTATATTTTTAATATTTATTATTTATTTAATTTTTTTTTTTTTAACGGGAAAAATACAAATGAAGAACTAGAACCCATCCAATATAATTGACAAAGGCTAAAACATGGCAAAAATATGTTACGAAAGAAAACCATATATACGTAAACAATAACCCCAGTAATCTGATAAAAAATCATCAAAGTTATTCGACATTAATATAAACATTAATATTAATAAAGCCTAGATCATAGTTATACTGAAAATTCGATTATTGGAGATTCAAAAAAGAAAAATAAAAATACCTATATTAAAACGAGAAAATACGTAATTCAACTATAATCACAATATTCTAAGAGATACAAATCTATATGTTGAAGAAGTTGACTAAGTAGATGTTATTGAAAATATGTACATATTGATCACCTGAGGTAATCCGATGTACTTACGCGGTATGGTTACTCTTCATATTTGTGCTATAAAACTAAGAGTACATAATAGAAGTACTCTTTTACAGACCTTTGTATGTCATTCCCATAATCCTTTTTAATGGTTTGTAGTTTGTCGTAAGAAAATTACTTGTAGCTTAAAAAGGGTTAAATCTACGGAGATATTTTGTAAGAATGAAGAATAAATAAATAACATAATAATCACATCGTTTGCTCCTATTTATTTGGCTCATACATTTTGAAATGACTTTATAGAGGGCAATAGGTTCTCAGACCAATGTTGGATGTAAAAAAACTCAAAGTTTAAGATACAACTAATTGGCTTTGTAGTGTAAGAAAGAATTCCCGGAAGCATGTGCGGAAGATTTTTTTTATTTTCCGAGCTACTTTGAAATGTTTTATGTACTTTTGATCAGAGTTTTTCAAATATTGTATCTGATATACGTTTTAATTCATAGGCCATTTAAGAGAGTAAACAATTATTTTATATTGAATTTTCCTGCACTCAGTAAAAACGTTGTAGAAAGCTTTTAGTAGGAATCGAAAGAGTTGATTTTTATAAATTTACATTAAAAGCTTAAAATGGCAGACATACTAGACTAGACGGAGTTGCCATGTCATAGAAAAGTGCGATCTTCTTGAATGATTTTTGTCCCAATTTTATTGGTCCCCGATATATTTTTGACAATATGTGGCAATAATGTGAGCCTTAACAATGATTGGGGAAGTTGTTGAAATTTGTGCCAATCTGGCCCGATACAAATCAACGAATTTGGCGCAGATAGTGGAATCCCAGCTTAAGATAGACTTTTTCAAGAATTTTTGTAGTTATATGATCAGGTAGGGTAAATAGAATGCGAATCCGTGAAAAAACGATTTTTTTTTTAAATTTTCCTTACAACGTTTAATGAATATGAATCAACAATTGCAAACATGTTACGCACATGTCTGCCGCAGTCTCTTTTCCTACGAAGAAGGCTATATCTCGCTATTTTAGTAGGTCCCAATTAAGTAAAAACTTTAGCATTACTCCGCCATTACCTGCTCTGGTATATAATGTAATATTATCTATTGGTGTTTTTTTGGAAAAAAAGGAGAACTTCCTTGTTCCATTTCCTACCATATATTTCTCATTATTTACCTTCTGGGCCAGATAAGGTGTCTGAGTTTTTTGGGCCTGTCGCTGGCGATGGGAAGCTTCCATTAGAAGTTTTCATGTGAAAGTTTATCTTAATTTTAAGTATCAATTTTCTTACTGAAAACTTTACAGGTTTGCTTACTTACAAGCCTCTTGGCTGTGTATTATTCGACAATTACGCTTCTATGCAAAAGTTTTTATCCATTTCCATAAATTTTTTTTTTTTTTAATGGACGCCAAAGATTAAAAACTTTACATGCCTGAAGTATCTAGGATAATTTTTTCATTCTGAAACAAAGTTGACACGGAAAGTGAACCATTTACCAACCGTAGTGAAAAATTTCAGTGTCACACAGTTTTTGAAAGATGTATAAAGAAAGTTGAAATAGCGGGCTCCCTAAATTCGGGGTCCTAGATCCTTGTAACTCAGTCCACCGTGCAAATTTCCACTTGTTTTTCGATTATCAGATATGCAACTCTCTTCAATAAGCGTCAGGCATTCGAATCTAAGAATGGAAATCGAAGGCGCAAGTGCTTAATGCAACTGCTATGGATTTTGCATGGTTTTCATCTGATTTTCCTTGCAGCATCTATTTGTCAGATAAGTAGATAAATATATTCACACGCAATTTACTCGATTTGTATTCACTTGAGCCGCTTTTACTTAGCTTTAATTGGAATTCTTTGTTAGATATTTAATAACTATTCTATAAAGACTTCAAGAATACCATATTTCATTGAAATTCTGCAAGATGCGAGCAATCTCGTTTTATGAACGAGCAGAAATATTTAGCGAAATGTCACGAATTGCTAGTTAAATTTAATCAATTCGAAAACGCAACGGGACGACTATGGATATAAATGTATATCATGGCACGTATAAAGTCAATTTATGCAATAATATTTCTTATAGGTATCCAAAGATTTGTTTCTCGGGTAATAACGAGCATTCGAGCTCTTAAAGGATTTGGCTTGTAATGTAAATGTAACTGCGACATATACATATGTATACCTAACTATAACGTTATGACGTTCTGGCGAAACGTGATGTGGGTGTGTTAGAAATCGCATATGTACATTTGGGGTAGTTCGAAAAGGGTATATTTTTACGGGTTTCATAGCATCAATAGGAATGCCTGACACGTAGCTATACTATATAAAGGATATTATATACGATGGCCGTTATCAACGTTAACAAGTTTGAATGATAGAAAGTTCTCCACATGACTTTTTTTGGGCTTTTTCGAAACTTCTCAATATATCCAGCGTCATAGCTTTCATTATCATTTCTGACCAACCCCCTAAATTCAATCATAATCAAAAGCCTGTATTTAAAATACTTGTAATCATTTTCATGCAACAAGATTTTATCGGTCTTCTAATGAACATTTACTCATAGACGCCGGAGAACTTAAAACAACCGGGCGTACTTCAATGTTACTGAAAGTAATAATCCAAATTTTACATAACATAAGGGCACTAAAATTTGAGTAAATGTGGAAAATCTCTTATAACTTCTTTATTTTTCAACCAATTTTAGAGAAATTTAGTTTCTTATATACGCTAAATATCTGTTTATGACTTTTAGTTACCGAAAAAATTTTTAAAAATTTTCTTAGTACTTAAAAGTTAAAATGAACTTTTGCAAATTAAAAAAAATACCTTTAAAAAAGTCAAACTTTTGCAAATTCAAATGTCTATAGCTTTAAAACTAAAAAGCCGATTGTTACAAGTGATACGTCGTTGCAGAGGGGACAGCTTTCTGCTTTAGACTAATAAATATTTATGTTATTTAGGCGGGTAGTTTTTCAGTTCTTTGGCAAAATCTCTTTAAGTGACCAAAAAACACGTTTTTTGCGTATATCTCAAAAACTATTGTTTAGAAAAATAAACGGATTTTCGTGATCAGCGACCCCGATTTAGTCTAAAAACCATCATTTCGTCTCTGCTCTCGCGAAAGTCTTATATTCTGTAAGCTAGTGTTATGCTTGCCCATTCAAACTTGAATATAATTTTCAAAATTTCTTAAATATAGGTACATCAATGGGATCTCCACGGTAAGCCATGAGCCAATTTCGGGTGTAACTACTACAGTCAGTCAAAGCCTCAATTCTCCATGTTTGTAACAAACATGCATATGAATTACAACTTTGTGATAGCATATGCTGCAAAGCAATAATGCGAGGCACAGATGTTTTCGACATTTTTGTTTCAGCTAGGAATTGCATGCAGATTAAGTTGCGTAAGGGTTTCATGCATTAATCACTGTTTATTCAACTCTGTCGTGCTGCTTACTAAGTGTTATTAAACGGAAGGCCATACTTTTCCAGCCCAATGAGACGCCCATTGTAATAACGCCACAAGTGCATTGGCTAGGCTTTTGTAGCAGCACGAATTTCAGTTACTCGGTAACAAATGGCTTTAATGTCTCGTAACTTACTGCAATCCCTTGACGTGATATTAATTGAAACATAATTTGCATAAACAGAAGACAACTGCGCTCCTCACCACTCAGGCGAGCTAGGTAAAGGCAAATACCTATATAATTTCGAAATCTACCACCGTTCTGAAGTTTCGCTTTATCCTTAACGCCATTTTGAGAATAGCTGTTTGCTCGAGAGGGGTGACTAGCGAATACAAACGGATTTGATGGAAATTCAATTTGTCAGCAAGCCTTTTTGAGCCCGTTTTTGACGAAAGTGTGCAAAAGTGCTAGTGCAGATTTCCAGAGCCCTTCGAATTGAAAGTTGAAAACTCAGTTGGAGCTAAGTTTATTATAGTCCTCCGACAAAGCGCATCATTTCTTATTTCAATTTAAATCTACATAAACACTAGTCGAATAAACATAAATAAATTCATAAAATTTGTTTGAGTAAAACATTTGCAAGGTATTATGAAATGTACGCTGGCATAAACACTAGCATTTTCCAAAATTTTTCGTTCCTTGATTTTTCACGCGCTTTAGATGTTGGCATCATGAAAATTCCAAACTCTTACGAAACGAATATACATTCACTTCAGAGCCTTCAGTCTTTTCAAAAATCGAAAAGAAAAATATTTTAAAGCTGTACATACAAAATTCATTATCTCCTTCAAAATTTATCTTATTTGGAAGCTGCCTTAGACTTAGCGAACCAAAACTGTCTGTTATGAATATGGATCCCAATATTTTCTAATAATACACCAAAACACGCCCAAACACCCACCCTTAAATCAGAAGCTCTTTGCAAAACAATACCCCAGAATTGCAAATTTAAGTTAATTTAATAAAATTGCACCCACGGGACTTATTTATTCGCAAAGAAAAAATTACTAAAATTGGTAGCAGGTAAGCCTTATTCTGTTTCGAAGTTCTCCATTGCACAGTGGTTGATCATGATTGAAACTGCGCATACAAAAGGGGCGACGGATTCGCTAAAGCAAAAGCATTAACTTTCGTTGGAAATTAAATTACAAATTCCTTGCCCATCTACACAATTCATTTGCGCTTTCGCCTTTATTTTAGTATAAAAATTTAGCGGATATTTTGTCTTTTGTAGATACATACATAGGTATAAAAAGTTCTACAGGTCGCAGTTGTGAATTTAAATTTTTTTTCAATTTTCTCTTAAGCTAAAGCCTTATTTACGATAATTCAAATTAAATTGTTTTACTGAAAGCCATTCTTTTAACATGCGTGACAATAGTTAAGGTTAAGATAACAAAAATATAGAAAAATCAAGTTAAGCTCATTATGTGTTCTCCTTTTGTTGGAAGTTTTCGCAAAGTATCCATTAAATCCATTAGTTTCCTCTTAAAAAAGAATCAATTTTTTTATTTATGAATTTCAATTTTGCAACGGAATCTACTTCAGCTGAAAGTTATAAAGCTAAAAAATTGTTTGTTTCTACTGAAAATTGCAAAGTCATAGCAATATGCGTATTTAATTCAAATATGAATAATGTGTTACCATAAATGTTTTAATAAACCTACTATTCCGTAAAACTGAAAACAATATTTCGTATAACACTTTAATCGATCAATGAAGGAGTGATGACTTCTTCAACCATTCGGAGTGTGGACGATCAATCCGAAATCGAAATAAAATAAAAATTTAATTTGATCTTAAACTTATAAACGAAAAAATCCCTGACTTTTGATTTGGCAAATATGGTGTCGGTGGTAGAGCACATGACTAAAAGACGAGAGTTCCGTGGTTCAAATCCCGACAGGGGAATAAAAAGCGCGAAATAAACTTTCAACAAAGAGAGATAATTGAAATTATAAGTAAGGAAAAACCAAAAAATATTTATAATTAAATACAAATCGCCGAATTTTGGCGTCCTCTTTGGTTTTAGGGCAACATATTTCGAATATTCGAATATTTTAACTCAGAACAAAAAACATTACTCTCTTTGTGCTCTTTCAGGAGATTAAAAAAATAACTATAGCAAATATGAAAAAAATAGAACAGTTTGTGCTGTTTCTCTCCTTTTTCTCCATTTTGAGGTCGAAAGGAGGACTTTATTGGATCTCCATGAGGATCCCAAAAGTGTTACTCGTTTAAATATTGTATTTTAGGAAAGCTTTGTTTAGAGCTACGTCCTCTTTTGGTAATTCGGAGGAAGTGATGTGTAAACTTTAAAGTAAGTTTCATATTGTTCAACTATATGTATTAAATATCTCGGTTTTAAATTTCTTTTTAAGTCTGTGTTGAAAGAGAAAATAGCTAACAAGAAATGTTTTGAAAAAAGAAAAGAACATTTTCTACTCATGAAAATGTTATCTAATATAAGTAATTCACTATGAAAGAGCGGATTTTAAGTAGGTACCTATTTGAAAATCGGGAATTACGTTGTAATACACCCTGCCTTCGCTTACCATCATGAAAAAAATGTTTTCTTTTTCTGCCCATTAATATTTAGTCACTTTCAGAATTTTATTCAGTTTCATCCACAATATTGATAGGTACCTACAGTTGGCTTAACTTATCCTCAAATATAAAATGTGTTAAAAAAGTTTAATATTTTATGCCACTGTAACTAGAAAAGAGGGCAAATTCGTTTCGAACACATCGCTGCAGTCAGCTATCATTTCAAATTTAAGATGTTTCCATTTGTCACGAAACCAACGAAGTTTGTCCCCCTAAAACTTGCGGACCAATTCTACAATTTGGCCTGGGTCTGTTTATTCTTGCAACAGATATTTACTTTGGGATGTTGCACCCACTCATCTCAAAATATGTACATAGCAAACGAACCAGATATCCCTTATGGCCGAAAGCCTTTTTGCTGATTTATATTGCGTGAGATTATTTTGAACGCAATTTTCTTGTAACAAGAACATAACGGGACAGTACAGGGACAGTAGTGCATACTTGGCATTCATTTTGGCGAGTTTGTAGATGAAGTCAACGAAGAATTTTTTGGTAGGTATCAAGCGACATTTGAAGTTTTTGGTGACATAATATCATTTCGAACAGGTCTTCAGTAACAACGCTTGAGTGTAATGATCGATAGATAAATGTTATTAAATAAAATTGAAAACAAAAATTATTTAAATAGCTTCATAAGGAATTGTGTTTAAGGCGATTCTGGCAGTTGGCCGTCCAACAATCAGAAAGGCTTTCACTTAATGGTCAAACAATGAAATGTGTAAGAAAAGCATTTCTTCTCAGAGGTTGCGGTACATGTGTTTGAGTCAGTAAAAGGAGGGACAAAAGAAATTTTCTTGCACACACACTAACATTTTTCAAGGTAGCAGTTCCCAAGCAAATGAGTAGGGTGTAGCAACTTAAAGATTTTCTTTACCTATGATGTCTGATGTGTCTGTGCAACGTATCTGTCAGATTAGAAAAACTCGTAAAATATTATGAAAAAGGACGAAATTTCCCCCCTTTCTGTATAGCCGCTTTTTTCTTTCTACCTTTTTGAAATTCTATGTGCACGGGTATATATGTATATGCCCTTGTATATAGTTCTTCAAACGAACATGGAACGATGAACGCAAATGTTTGTGCCATACGAAACTGAGAAATGTTAAAAAGATGGGTGAAAGTGACGCAATACTGCTCACTCTCTGAGGCTCGAACATGCTGATTCCACCACTTCCTTACTTGTAGTTTATTGTTTCCATGATATTGACAGTGGGCACCATTTCGATTTTTATTTGCTTTTGAAAATTACTTTTATTACAGTAAACAAAGATAAAACTGTCACTTATCGATTTCAAGTGTTTGAAGTTGTAACAGTCGACATTATGAGGTTTGTGCCACGATAGTGATCTTGCAAAACTCAATGCCCTGCATCATTATTTTCTCACAGGATGTTTATGTGCATATGTCGACACTAACCGGAGCAAATTTAAAGATCTTTCGGCACTTTCATGTTACAGAATAGATACGCGATAAATTTTGCTATTTATGGTTCAGATGGACCGTAGGTTCGTAAGGCGACGGTATTAATCCAAACAAGGCGTAACGCATAAACGATTAAATTGGGCAATTCAAAAACGTGTTCATTTTCAATTTCATCAAGAATATTAACTGTAAATGATCAGAAGAACCTTAAATACCCAAATATTAATTCTATTTCAACTCCGAAGGTCATGAACAGAATTATGGATAATTTTTCTGACATGTGATGGGTAAAAAATGAAGTTTAATTAATGATTCATCAGTTGAAACGTGTTTCGACAACTCTTGACAGTTTCGTTCTTGTTTTTGTAGGCCATTAGGAATAGTTTGAGCTTCTTATGCTACAGATCGCAGGCGTGTTAGACGATAGGTTGAAGAAATTTAAGAATATTCTATTTATGGATTAAAACATTAGCGGCGGAGTTTGACATAACATCTTAAAAGGAAATAACAAGTTTTATATTTAAAACTAAATCGAACTGTCTATTTGAACATTATGGGGAACGAATCCATCGTGAATTATGTATAGATGAATAGAGATGCAAAAGACTTTAAGAACCCACCCAAACTTTTATTAAATTTCTAATCAAGCTTCTGATCGAATTCGAGTCGCGTGGCTGATTAAAATAATAATAAATGCGCTCGATTTCTGATCAAATATAACTGTTTTGTCGGCAGAAAATGGTACCCCAGTCAAGACTCTTCTTGGGGAGTCATATTTGATATCATTTGCGAGTCGGTTTCGAGTCATATTTATTATCGTATTCGAGTCTTTTTTGACTCATATTTCATATCGTTTTCGAGTCTTCTACGACTCATATTTCATATCATTTTCGAGTCTTTTTCGAAATATAATTACAATCGACTGCTTTCACATACACGTAAAAGCCAGAAAGTTTGTTTGATTTATCAATAAATTTTTTGATGCCCATCAATTTCTTATTGTGTATTTAATCATATGTTAGAAGGCGAGCTTTGAGCAATGATGTTTTCTTTAAATTCCAGCACCATGCAATATGCAGAATGTGTGCTATCTTAAGCTATTAGATTAGCTCAGTATAATAAACAATCGAAAATGTTTCCTTACTGAGAAATAAAGACGGTCCCAGAAATAACTGTCCTTTTGTTTTTTTTTATTGCAAAAAAACCAATTATGTTTTTTTAAAAATTCTTTCAGTTTATTATTAAGTGAACATTACAAAATAAATAAAAATTTTAATTACACTGAAAAAATACACTTAAAAAAATTTATAAACTTTTTGATTAAGGTCCTCCATTAGGTTTTTTATCGACCTTTCGTTCACCTTAGTGTATGCCCTACGCCATTTATGTCGAAATATTTCGATGTTATTCGCAGTTTGTTTGGTCTTCTTAAGGTTCATTTTCATTAAAGCCGAATATTTTTCGATTGGACGAAGTTCGGGGCAGCTCGGAGGATTTGCCTGGATCCTGGTACCACAGTGACATTATTGGCTTGGTACCAATCCATCGTTCTCTGGGCGTAGTGAGATGTTGCTAGGTCAGGCCAAAATAGTACTGAACCTTGGTGTTGACGTATAAAAGGCAGCAAACGCCGGTCCAGACACTCTCTGATGTAAATTTCGGTGTTGATTGTGCGATCCGTCACAAATTCCTTACTTCGAAGGCCACATTTGCAAATGGCCATGTATTTCTTTGGAAATTTGGTATGTTTTTCAGTGGTAAATTTAGAGGATGCTCCACCCCTTCTAACCGCAGTTTAATATCCGTGCCCAGGTAACTGCTTGAAATCCGCTTTGCAATACGTTTCATCGTCCATGATCACGCAATCAAATTTGGGCAGGTAATCGCGATACAGTTTTCGAGCCCTCCTCTTGGCTTCGGCGTCCTTTTCTTCTGACCTATCAGGTACTTTTTGTACTTTATAGCTTTTTAGGCTGTAAAATTTTTTAATCCGTTGAACACTTGACTTCGATGTTCCCGCTTTTGCTGCCATATCACGAACCGAAGTGCCTGGATTCTGAGTAAACAGCCGCTTAACGTTCTGGGCCACCGCTTGTTTCGCTGGACCACTTTTGCTCCCTGATCCTGGTGTTTTGATAAAGGGGTAAGCTGTCTGTATCGTTTTATGGTCCTACCGACAGTTTTTTCGCACAGGCCAACTTCCTTAGCGATCTTTTTGTACGTGGTGTTTGGATTTTCCAGGTGTTTGTAAATAATTGCTTTCCGCTTTTCTTCTTGTTGAGACGACATCTTTTCAGTAGCTCTTTTATTTTACGAATGAGTATTTTTTTTTTCTGCAATATTTATACTTTATTTGGGTACCAAATATGTTGCTATAGAGTTAATACTTTTTTATAAATAGCCTAAAAACAAAAGGACAGTTATTTCTGGGACAGTCCTTCATAAGTCCCGCATCATTATCGCCTTTCTCAGATTGGCACTGGCCCCGTTGAGGACAACAGAAAAATGTTTCCCAATTTTTCTTTGGTGAGTCCTTGTTGAGATAGAGTTGCAGGGCTAACGCGTAAAAGTTTACCCTATTGAAAATAAGTGGGACTGATAATGAATGTTTTTTCTGTCAGAGGTAAGAATAACCCCTAAAATGCAGAAAACTTTTTCTTTCCAAAAACAGTTTTAATTAGAGAAATTTTTTTATGTGTAGCGATAGGGTTTTGTGACCTAAGGAAGAAATATGAAGCTTTGAAAATTAATAAGGTCCAATGCACACACCTAGCTTTGAGGCCATTGCGCCACCTCTAAAATTTGCTTAATCTTCATCAAATTTTGCGCAGGTTAGTTTCTGATTGTTACCGATATTTTAAGTGACTGGGAACGAAGAAACTTCACAATCACCAAAAATGGCCACCTCAATATACATACACTCCCGCTCATTTGAATAGGTTTGAAATATTTTTCATTATAAGCATGTTTCGTTCAGGCTGTGTTTCAATTGTATGTATTTCTGTATGTGTGTTCAGAGGTCAATCATTTACCAAACAACTGTAGAAAAAATCATAAATTATGACCACTCCGTTTAGATGATATGGTTACTTTTGTAAAAAATTACAAAAAAAATCGTTCAATTTTTCGGCTCATTTGAATAGGTTCATCAGAAATAAAAATAAAATAAATATTTAAATATCAAATTTTTTAATATTTTTATTTTAATATTTGTTAATTGAACATATTTTAAAGCACTACTAGTGCGTGGATCCTCCATGTTTTGAAATTGTTTCAAATACTCGGTGTGGAATAGATTCGTATAACTTTTGCAGAAAGTTAAGCGAAATTTCTGCCCAAGCTTTTTGGATACCTTCTTTGAGGAATTCCGTGGTTTCATATTGCTTTCCCGTGTCATTAACTTTTCGTGCAAATAAGCCCCAAACGTTTTCTATGATGTTGAGGTCTGGAGACTATGGAGGCCAGTTTATTAACTGGACACCTTGGCTCTTAATCCACTCCTTGACAACTTTAGCAGTATGAATGGGTGCATTTATCATGCTGGAATCTCCAAGAAGAATGGTTCAACAAAAATTTCAGAAATGTTAAGAAAAGCATTTTGAATCACATTTTTATAGACTATTTCCGTTCTAGAAGTAAGAAAATGTAGTTCGATAGTTCCATAATAGGAAATGGCACCCCACACCATTACACTGCGACTCAGGTATTGCTCTTCCTTACGCAAGTCATGGAATTAATAGTTATGCCCATCTGGTCCTTCCAGATTGAAATTTTTTTTGTCGGAAAATACAACGTTTTTCCATTGGTTATCCCAAGACATGTGTTGTCGATAAAAATGCATCCGTGCTTCCTTACGAGCCACGTTAAATGGTGTTTTTTTTTTTAAGTTTGAGCCTCTATTAAATGTTTAGCAGCCTGTATGACGCGTTTAACGGTTGCTAAGCTAGCTTTAAACTAATTCTTTAATTTTTGCAGCGCTGTGATGAGAATTCGACGCCTTCCTTAGGATAAGTGTTCTTTCAGCGGCAGTTGCAGCTTTATGAGTTCTTCTTTCATGTTTTTTCCATAATTAACATTCTTAAAATTGTTTTTTTCCATTCAATACAATTTTGAGTCAAATATTAGGTATAATATAACACAGCAACAATTTGAATGATCATATTTCAAACCCCTTAGTGATTAATTGGCGATTGCTCTATATTTTGAATTTCCACCTTAAAAACGGATCGCTTTTGGAACAAAGTGAAGAGTCATTTTCCAGTTTTCTTTTAATCTTTCATGTGATCAATCATGAAGGGGCTCGAAAAAGACTCATATATGACTCTTCTCATAAAACAGTCTTCCAAATGTTGGGTAGGGCATAGACACAATTTTATCTCAAAATTAATTCGACCGTTCTCTACATCAAATGCAATTATGAGTTCGGAGAAGTCGTTCAGAATTCTGGCATATCACACATTATTATTGGCAAACTCGAATTCAAAGCCTCTTTCCTTAAATATCATATTTTGAAAATCGGTTTCAAGAGATGTTGAATCTATAAAAGGTATTTCCTTTTAAATAATTTTTAAACTATCGGGGCCCTACAGCAATTTGCACTTTTTTGGGAGAACTAGAGGTGATTGTTTTCAAGATCAATAACACTAGTTTACAAAATTTAAAAAAATAAATGTACAGTTGATCCCGCTCCACTTTTTTCATAGATTTTGGGTCCCTAAATCCGAAAACCTCATCGAAAATTTTTTGAATGGATTGGTTTTTGAGATATGACCATTTGAAACTTTGGCTCTTTTTTTTCAAAAGTACTTTCATTTGATGGATCATATCTCGAGATAGAAACAAACTACCTCGTTAAACGATGTACTAACTTAAAGAATATAAAATTTTAAATCAAAATATGTCCCTTTTTTATGATATTATGGTACAGTGTCAATGTAACATAAGCCAAAAGTTCAAAAAAATAATTTTTTCTATTCAAAATTAAGAAAAAAATATCATGTTTAAATTTAAAAAAATACAAATCCTAAGACTGTATTTTTTTTTGAAAAACCACACGTATAAAATGAACCCTTGTGAAGAAAACGTGATACCAACGAATAAAATCGATGGGTTAATATTGAAGTTATGCCCATTTATGTACAACTTTCAAAGTGCTTCTTTCGTTTACACCAACGAGTATGCTTTAACATTTTTAAAATTATGAAAGTGTCTTTATTTATTTTACTCAATAAAGTATGCTTTACATTTTTTAAGCTATCAAAATCAATGAAGCAAACGAAAATTAGAAATAGTTTGATGTTTTTTTTTGTCTTTTGTTCTCTTCGGTATTTGATTCGCGTATAAGAAACCAAATATAATCTCCCATCGTTCTTTCGTTCCAAAATACCTGGTAGCGAAAAAGGGGAAAAGTGGGTGAAAATAACGTCAAGAATTGGTCTCTAATTAAAAAAGAGGATGTGATTCTTCCTCCTTTACACATCAAACTTGGACTAATCAAGAACTTTGTAAAGGCGTTAAAAAAAGAAAGTCAAGCGTTGATCTACCTTAAGTCTTTGTTTAAACGTTTGTCTGAGGCAAAAATTAAGGAAGGAGTTTTTGATGGTCCACAAATAAAGAAATTGCTTGAAGACAACATTTTCCATACATATTTATCTCCAAATGAACTCGCGGCTTGGAATTCTTTTAAATTAGTCGTTTCTAATTTTCTTGGAAACCATAAAAGCCCGAATTTTAAGGCTATTGTAACGAATTTGTTAGAGAATTATGCAAAAATGGGTAAATACCTCATTTGTCGACTCCATTTTATTTATTCCTCCGTCTCATGTACCTTATTATCCCGAACTTTTAACAGGAGTTAATATGTCTCTAAAGATCCATTTTTTACACTCCCACTTGGACTTTTTTCCTGAGAGTCTTGGTGATGTCAGTGTCGAGCACGGTGAAAGATTCCATCAAGAAATGAAGACTATCAAAAGACGCTACCAGGTATTTTGGAACGAAAGAACGATGGGAGATTATATTTGGTTTCTTATACGCGAATCAAATACCGAAGAGAACAAAAGACAAAAAAAAACATCAAACTATTTCTAATTTTCGTTTGCTTTATTGATTTTGATAGCTTAAAAAATGTACAGCATACTTTATTGAGTAAAATAAATAAAGACACTTTCATAATTTTAAAAATGTTAAAGCATACTCGTTGGTGTAAACGAAAGAAGCACTTTGAAAGTTGTACATAAATGGGCATAACTTCAATATTAACCCATCGATTTTATTCGTTGGTATCACGTTTTCTTCACAAGGGTTCATTTTATACGTGTGGTTTTTCAAAAAAAATACAGTCTTAGGATTTGTATTTTTTTTAAATTTAAACATGATATTTTTTTCTTAATTTTGAATAGAAAAAATTATTTTTTTGAACTTTTGGCTTATGTTACATTGACACTGTACCATAATATCATAAAAAAGGGACATATTTTGATTTAAAATTTTATATTCTTTAAGTTAGTACATCGTTTAACGAGGTAGTTTGTTTCTATCTCGAGATATGATCCATCAAATAAAAGTACTTTTGAAAAAAAAGAGCCAAAATTTTAAATGGTCATATCTCAAAAACCAATTCATTCAAAAAATTTTCGATGAGGTTTTCGGATTCAGGGACCCAAAATCTATAAGAAAAGTGAAGTGGTGTTTCCTGTACAAAATGGCTGTAAACTAGTGTAATCAAGTAATGGAATTGGTGTGCCTGCTGCGACTTGTAAGGCTTTTAAGCCCCTTAAGCGTATCCATGATCTTATTCTAAATTCATGAAAGCATTAAGGAGAAGGAAAAATCCGATATTCTCCAAGAAGAGGGATCACTTTTATTAAATGTACAAAACATACATGCGATGGTATAATTTACATCGGTCGAAGTAAAAATTTATGGTCACTTAATGAGTACGCCATTTAAATGGAAAAACCTGGCACGTTTCTAGAAACTGAAAACTAATAGAGTATATATGTAAATATGTACAAGCTACAGTAGGAATTCAACAGCTGCATTTTGATAGTGCTAGTTTCCTATGGTTTTATGTAAGACAATTGCTAGGAAAATTTTCTAGGGCCTCACGATAGTGACTTAATACTGATGAATCTTACATTAATAGAATAACAGACATTTACCTTCTCATAGTAAAGTTGCAATTTTCAAACTTACAAACGCAGCGCAAAAACTAGCTACAGATGAAAGTGCACAAATAGTAAAAAAGTTCTAGCAGTTCAACCTTCCGCATCAGACACTACCCAAAATGGTTTCTCATCTCTATCGGTTGGATCCAAATATCGTTGGTTGGCTGCACTCCTTTAATATTCTCGGGAACTTCGAAAACTGATACAATTGATAGGATTTCTCCGTGTTTCTTTAGCGTTGCATATATTGGAGTTTAAGACATCTGATACTACTTTTTATATTTGGGATCAAAGCAATTTAACAGGTATAAATTATTAAGACTCGTTGGTCCGATTTATAAAATCAATAATCTTCCAAGTTCGTCAAACCTTTCAGTATCTTTTTTAAAACTCATTCCTTCTAAGGCGGATAGCCCTTGTCCGCCATTATGCCCTTAAGAAAACCAGCAACATTGACACACCCATTAAATGCATAATTTTATGGTTAGTCTTGCTTTGTCAGCTCTGTCCTGTGGATCAGCATTAATATTCGTTTGTGAGCTGTGTGATCCAAGAAATGCAATATATCTCTTTTGTAGCCTTTTTATTGTTGATGTTGTATTGTTGATCTTCTCTTTTGAGTTTTTTTTTTTTTTGTTTTTTGTTAGTTCTCCTTCATTTCCCTACCACGCACGTTGTCGAGCGCATTCACGTTGTCGCAACCAGCTTTTTGCTCGATTCAAAATGAAACAGCGGTTTTCAAGACACGAGGCCACATATTTTAACGAACTGAGTGCTGCGGTTTCGTATACATATGAAGATGCAGACAAAGTCTTTCATTCTCTGGCATTGGCTTTCGTTCCCTTGAAAATAGAACGAATGACTTTGTCTGTAGTAATTTATAGTTGTATCCTCATCTCAAATTCAAGCCTTCGGCGACGAAGTTCGCTGAAAACCTTGTGGAGATTTTTTCCCTCTTCGTTCTGTTCTCACCGCATTTCTAAAAGTTCAGAATATAGTAGGTACTGGTCATGTTTGAAACTCGCAATGTTTCTGTGTTACTGTCACTATACCAATCTTTAGCAGGGATTCTACTTTTATATCGATCTTTTAACATCCAGCTTCAAGCTATATAAATTAATACACAGATACTATTTATATAAGTATATAATTATATCTGCATTATGCAAAAGAATGCGAGAATACTAATCACTCCATTTGGATCATTGTGTAAAATTCTCAGTACATCCATTGGCATTTAATTAATTAACGACATCGCTTGCTAAAATTTTCTTAAGGTTAAACAAAAATTTTTATTAAGCGTAGTTTTTTATACATTTTCAAACATTATATATGTATTTGTACGGACCTCGTAACAGCTACAACTAAGCCATGTAAATATATATTTTAGATCAGGATCGAAAACTGGATTGTTTTGGACATGTCCAGCTGTCCGTCCGTCCATCTGTGGTCGGATTTCCTCCCAAACGACTAGACAATCGCGTCAAAAATTTGCACACAAGTATTTTGGGCCCCGAGAATGATCGTAAGTGAAAATAGCCGATATCTACCTGCTGCCAAGCCCCCAAATGGAGATTCTTCATAACTTCCGTACGGAAAGACACCACGTAGTGCGTTAGGGCGCTGCGCATATCAACGACGGGCTTAATCGAGCTTATCTTTCTTACTTGTTTGCTTTGTTGGTGGGTGATGCAAATGTGATTTCTATTATTAGTTACCTACTTTTTTAAGAAATATTTTGACGAAAATTGTGTGCAACTTCACCAATAAAAAAGTAATGAAAGTAAAAATTTCCTTGAATGTAATATGAAGTAGTGGTATTCAACTCCAACATAGTAGGTACAAAGATCAGAATACATTGTTGAAAATCTATAAGAGTTGATTGAAAAAAAAGATCGTTCTCTTAACGCGCCGTTTTTCTTCAAACAGAATGTATTAAAACGGTCCATATGAGTTCAAGCTTCAATGCGACATAAAAAAAATCTCGGAAGCTACTTACTTTCTGTTAAAGTCGGTTTTTGCTTTGTAACTTGTCGCACCCAACACATTCTGTGACCATTCTGTGCATTGTATATTGCGTACATACTCTGAATATATTGAAAAGAAATATGAAGTTGTAGGACCTTTTAAACGTATTCTGCTACAATTTGTTTTTGCTAGCGTGGTCTGAGGTTTATTGTAAAAACAAGCAATTAGCTTGAGAATGGACTTCACCAGGCTCTATTAAGGGGCACCTTCAGGACTAGAGTCTTTTATAAAAACTACTTTTAAATCTGCATTTTGGCGACATTTGTTGATATCTAAAACTCTTATACTAACATAACTGAAGAAACTAACAAACACTTGGGGTCAACTACCTTTGATAAGCAGAATTTGTTTCTTATCAAAAGATTATCGCAGAAGAAATTAAAGCTTGAAACAAAGCCAAAAAGTAAATTACAATTACAAATAAACAAGTGAGAAACCAGTTGGATCCTAAAATTAACGGTAATTCTTAGAATGGTTAATGAAGCTTATAATAAAATATGGAGTACATTTCTCCCATAGATTTCAATTTTTATAATCTTGCGATACAACATGGATTATTGGAAACTTTTAGCCAAGGACTTTGATTAATGTGCAATAATTATAAATAGTTTCCATACATGAATCAATTCCGTTTGCACAAAAATGTCTTAACTTTGCTTAATTGCTCAATTCTTATTCGATTGCTTCTAAAGTGATAATTTGGGAGACCACATATCGACACGCAAGATCGGGTTTAAGAAAGCGATTGGTTGAAGGAATGAGAAACCAGTTTGATATCCAAATAAAACGGCATGAGTAGAATTCAAGTTGTGCCGGCAACATGGTAACAATGATATACATATACTTGAATGAATTTTGAATAAAAATTAAAGTAGAAACTTATGTCGTTTAATTGGAGATCGATGTCTCTTTCATTTGGAGAGGCTGTTGCAATTTAAATATATCTCGAACGATATTGGCTTATTGATAGAGGCTCATTTGTTAGATTTCCTGATAAAATATGGATGTTAGAGAAACTTAATAGGAGTTTGTGTGACATTTAAAACAAACCTCTTTTTTGGAGGTAAAGTCCATATGCTAAAAGGAAAAAATTTTTATTGATATTATTTTAGAGCCATATATGTCGCCCTGTGCTTTATCTCTCCAAATTTTCCACAGGAGTTCGTTTGCTGCGCCTATTTTAACACTTCACATATTTTATTAAAGACTCGTAGTCTAACGATTTAATGAATGAAAAACTGTTAAGGTAGGTACCTACTATTTAAAATAACTTACAAACTGGTTTTCGTCGATACCACAAAGATTTTTGTTAATATAAATTTAAGTCAATACATCCAGCATTAAATTTCTCAACTGCAAGTGCCGTGAAAGAATTCAGTTAAATGTACAGGCATGAAATTTTCTGTGGGTTTCTATTAAAAACAAACGAGAATTTGAAAATTATGTTTGAATATTTTTTGAAACTCTTAAAAATTTCTTATTTTCGGTTGCCCTAGAAATAAATTTGAGATACCAGTTTTAAATCTCTTTGGCCCATTTGCTACTGCTCCCGTTTAAATTTTATCAGCACGATATCCTCTCAAAAATTCAAAATTTGCATGCCATTTTTATACCCGACACACTCTGTGTCGAGGGTATATTGCGGTTGTGTGTAACACCCAGAACCAGTCGAGATAGACCATAGAAAATATATATAGAAATGATCAGCGTCACCAGGAGATTCGATTTGGCCATGTCCGTCCGTCTGTCCGTCTGTTTGTATACAGTTATCTTATCGAAGGAGTTAAGCTATCTTGACAAAATTTGGTATGCAAACCCACAGGCACATGAGTAAGAACAAGATCGGACCATTTTTGGGGGTACCTCCAGTACTAGGGCTTGTCACAAAAATCCCAAAACTGCCTCAAAATCGGACTTTTTCAAAATATTTCAATGAAACTTAGAATTTGAGCGTTTATTGAAGCCTCCTATTAGGATTGCAAAAATAAATGGAAAAGTGGGCGTGGAAAAGCGGCGGTTTTCATAAAGAAATTTAACAAAAGTCGGCATATGGGGCCCCTAATGGCCTTAAAAACCTCTTGAATATTCTTTCTTAGTAGTCCTGTTTTTTGGGCGTGATTCAAAAATTATTTAAACATGTGTCTGTTTAGGGTATTTTATTGTCAGGCTCGCCTGACTATAACACCCTTACTTGTTTTTTTTTTTAGAACGAAAACTTTAATCCGCGCCTAGATTTTTTTGTAAACTATGAATTAAAAATTAATTGGTTTAAAAATCAAAAGCGTAAGATGCGTTTAGCAGGTTTAAAAAAAATCGTTGGAAGCCTTTTCATTCTCATATTACAGAGGGGGTCATATTTAGAAAAGGGTCAGATTTGCACCACTTTCTATTACTATTACTATTATCCAATATTATTTTTAAGCTCATAATATATTTGTAACATCGATAACTTCTCAGCAATAGAAGAATTTTCATTATGATATGAAAATATCTTCCATTTATTTCAGCTTACCTACTAATTAATTTAGATTATATTGGTATATTCTCCATGAAACTCTCCTTCACCTAACTTTCAATGGGGCGGCAAAAAAATTTTTTTCCCAAGAGTGGCAAAAAAGTTGGATCGGTCCCTACGTAGAAGTACGGAAGATGCCAAGCTTTCAGAACACTCGGTTAAGGTCTCTACATCCGATTAGCAATTGAGAAAGTTCACGATATGGTTGTAGCCTATCGCAGGTTGAAAATGAGAGAGATTGTGGAAGCCATAGGAACATGGCTCAAGGGTTTCAATTTTGAATGACCACTTCGGTATGAGAAAGCTTTCGGCCGGATGGATGCGGCGCTCCCGCATCTGCGCTATTCTCCACACTTGACCCCAAGTTCGCACACTTGAAGATATGGCTCCGAAGAAAGACTCCAATCACCAAATCACCTCACAAACAAATGTCTATTTTGCAAAAGCAAAATGTGTCCAAATTGAGCCCAATGCGCGCCCAAAATTGAAAAAAATTATGAAAAGTTAAATTTGACTTTTAAAGTAAAAAAATCAGTCTTTTCGATTTGGCAAAGACGGTGTCAAGGCAGAGCACATGACTAGCAGTCGAGAGTTTCGGGGCTCAAATCCCACGACGAGGGAGAACAAAATCGAAAAATTAACAATTTTAAAAATAATAGGTATTTAGAATTTTAAATAGAGAAAAAACAATATGTTTATGATATTAAATGTGTTTACACGGGCTTTTTTTAAAGCCGGAATTTTTTTTTTTTTAACTTTTCTCGTTTTGGGTTTATTTTAAAAAATTCGAGGGCCGATAGACTCAGAAGCTACTGCCTCTTTTTTTAAAGAATAAGTCTTAATTCATTAAAGCGCAATACTCAAAAAATAATAATAATACTAAAAAAAATAAGAATAATATTAAATTCGAAAGTGCTTTGGGCTCGTTTTTTGAAAATTTTTTATTTTGGGCCCCATTTAGGCTATATTTGGGCTTGATTTGGGCGCGCATTAGGCTAAATTTTGGCCCATTTTGATTTTTTGGGCTCAATTTGGGCGCGTTTTTGTTAGATTTGGGCTTGATTTGGGCGTGCATTGGGCTCGATTGGGCTCGATTTTGGGCGCGTTTGTTCACTACTGAAGCCCTGTTTGGGCTCGATTTGGGCGCGAGACTGTTCATTATTTGGGCCCGGTTTGGGCTCGATTTGGGCGCGTTCTTTTTAGATTTGGGCACGGTTTGGGCTCGATTTAGGCGCGATACTGTTCATTATTTGGGCCCAGCTTGGGCGTGCTTCGGGCGTGCAAAATAAATACAAGTATATTTACTCGGGAAAACCTGTGTTTCATTCAAAAAGTCGCGTCCTTTTTCGCCCGCCCTTATCTAATGGACATTATTAATATGCATGTACATTTCTCTAAACATTCTGGGTTTTTAAACATTAAGGTCTCACAGTTCGCTGACAATATATTGATATTAGTGCGAATCAAAATTACAGAAATAATCGAGATCACAAACTGTTAACATTAAACAACTACTGTAATCACTTTCAAATAAAACTAAGCACTAGCAAATTAGATTAAGAGATTTTATGCAGAATGCATCAAACCAAAAGGGTGTCAGGCACAAAGCAAACCAAATAAGCTTTTTAAAAAACAATGTGATCTTTCCGAAAACACACTTTCTTTAATCTGCGGCAATGTGGAATAGTACGTTAAGTCGACATGAGCGAGAAATGAGTTAATGGCTTTGGAGGTATGAGTAATGATGCCATATTTTTTTCATGAAAAAAGGGGTTCCCTGAGAAATGTTATGATTTCGCGGGATTTCGAGGAGAAAAAAAGAGGTTAAAAAAATATATTTATTTCCGTGTTTTATTTAGAAAAACAAATAAGAAAGCCTAAGTCGGTCAAGCCCGACTTTGAAATACCCAGCGTCCCGACATTATTGGCGTACTATGTTACGAAAAATCTCCATTTGTGGGCGTGGCAGTGGGCGGGCTACATAAATTTTCTTCCTGCACCTTTCGTTCACCTTGGTCAACCTATGTTGCGAATTTGAAGCTTCTACGCCTTTTACTTCGGAGGTTACGATAAACGCTTATTTATGGGCGTGGCTTGAGGAATACGGCGTCTTTTTTTTTTCCAGGATATGTCCCTTTACGTAGTTTACCAGTTAACCAAATATCAATGAAATGTGTTGAGTGGTTCGCAAGTTACAAGCATTTTACTGATAACACATTTAATTCATTTATGGGCGTGGCAGTGGGCGGATGTCTCCCATTTTTACTTAGGATCATACTCGAATCCCGATATACCTGAGTGCCAAATTTCGACTTGGTTGGTCCAAGTTGTCTAAATCGATTCAGTTTTTTATCTTGATCAAGAATATACAGGGTGTTTCGCATAAGGATGTATATCCGAAAGGAGGTGATAGGGGTGCTCAATATCGACCAAAAATCGTATGGTAGGGGGGGGGGGGGGGGGTGGAAAATGCTCCCCTAAGGAGTTAGAGGGCCTTAAAGTTTTTAGGCAGTAAGTCGAGAAAAAAAATTCTCCCACGATAACGGTTCATCGTAGAAAAAAAACTGTTAAGCGGTTTGAAAGCCAATTCTATGGGCTTTTAGGCAAAATTAAATTCATGGTAAGAATTTAAGCCAATGATGGTTAATTAAGCGGTCAAAGTCAAAAATTCTGAAAACAATTCTATTTTTTTACTTTGAGAGCCATTTTGGTATAAAAAAGGTCCTATTAACACATACTTTTCTAATTTTTTTCAAAATCCTCGATTAATTTACTTCAAATCTGTTGTACATTTGTCATACCTTATTAGCGGTTTAACCTCAGGAAAAATAGGATTTATAAACAAACTTGAACTTTTTTAAAAATCAATTTAAATAATCTCAGCAAAAAATTACCAATTTTTCCAGTTAAAGTTCGTATAATTTTAAACCAAAATTTGTGTTAAATAAGAAATTGCTGGCTGGCCATTGTAAGCCAAAGATTGCTCTTTTAAGAATTTCACCACATAAAAAAAGTTCAAGATAGAATAGAATAGAAAATAGAATTGTTTTCAGAATTTTTGACTTTGACCGAAAAAAGGATTTAATTCTCATTCATGGGATGGGTTTTTCGAGAAGCAAAAAAGGACTATCCCGCGAAAAAAAGGATGGATGGCATGGTTAGGTATGAGGAAGCCAGGGCGCTAAGGCGTGTTCAATCCATTTTCAAATATCATGATTTTGTAAGAAGTTATGTGCAATTGAATTTAAGCTTATGTATGTAAGTATTTTGAAAAACTTGTACTTTAGTCAAATCTTATGTGCACTTCAGTTGGATCGCATCCCAGCTAGCTAGCTAGCTAGCATTTGGAAGACTGTTTTATGGGAAGATTCATTTACGAGTCTTCTCCGAGCCCCCTTGATGATTAGAAAATGATTGATCACATGCATGATTAAAAGAAGACTCGAAAAAGACTCTTCTATATGTTTTATAAACGAGTCGCATTTCAATAACCTAGATGAGTCGTTTTCAAGCCTCCTGGATGATTAAAAAGCGATTGATCGCATGGAATACGCATCGAAAACGACTCTTAAATAAGTTTTGCAAATGCACCCCTGAGGAGTTATAAGGGAAAGAAAGAAATTTGCAGATGTTTTAGAAAAAATTTTTTAACTTCTAAATCTTGCATTTCAGGCAAAAAAATTTTAATGCAGTTCGACAGAGAATTGTCAGGCCTTGCTGTGCGTAAATAATTTTCTTATACTTATTTGCAGTTTCAAGAGTATTTGTGCCATCAAAGTGAAACTTTTGATATTTTCTTTACATTTTTTGACTTTGAGAGCCATATTAGTTTGAAAAAGGTCCTATTATGTTAACACATACTTTTCTAATTTTTTCCCGAATTTGCACTAAATTTTCTTTAAAACGTTACTGCATGTGTCATATTTATTTTGCAGTTTAACCTTAGAAACTCGAACAAAAAGGATTCGAAAAGATCTTGGTTTTTTTTTTTTTTTTTTTGTTTAGTTGATTGTAAAAGTCGGATTATTTTGAAGTTTACCTTAAATTCCAAGGCTATAGAGATGGGGGTGGAGAAGGGGAATTTTCCGTCGGGCCCGGGCTATCTAAAGGGGCCCACAATTGGCATGGGAATGTATTGTTTTTGGCCGATCATTTTTGTGAGGGGACCCTGAAAAAAGCCCCCGGTCCCCAAATTTCTCTCCTCGGGCCTGTTAAATTCTATTTAGTGCAATTTGGTTTCATTAAACCATACATTCGCTTAATTGCAACAAAACAATTTCGCTGTTGAAAAGGATTAATTCTGATTTTGAATAAGTGATTGAAAACAAATGAATAAATTTTAAGGTTTTTATTCGAATTCGGATTCTACGGCATGTCTAAATATTCATATTTTTTAATCACAGGTAAATATTAATATAAATGAATATTGTAGAGAACAACTAAAAACATTGAATAAGACAAATGTATGGTTGATTAAATATTTGTTAATAGTGAATCTTTATTAGTTTACACATCTACAGTGAGTTCAAACACTCACTCGTTTTTTTTTTTTTGTTTCAAATGACCTACCGAAATCAATAGCTAGTTTATAAATGAATGTATGAATGTCTTTTGAGTTATTGTAAAAATATTTTGTGCCCATTTTGAAAACAATTTCTATTGGAATTGCTGTCGTCAAAAGCCAAAGACAGACTAAACGCAATCGCGGCAAATATTATCATGTATAGAATATTTCGTTTTGAAAAAAGTGAATTTGGTAGTTACAATGGTGTTGGAAGATACGAGGTATTAGCAGGTAGGTGCCCACAAAGGATGAATATTACGATTAGAACGCGGATTTAATTCTAGGAATTATTAATCACATAAAAATATTCTTTCTGTTTTCGAACAAGGGTAGCCCTTAGTTCTGTTATCAGGTATTTTTGTTCTCGTGAAATTGTTTTTTTTTTTTTACTCTGATATCGAAAGTCTAGCGGCTATCCGCAGCTACGCATGCGCCGAATGCGGTCGATTTTGTGTGCTAAGAATGGATAAAGAACTTGATGTAGTACCATATTTGTAACTTTCGGGGCTGGAATTAAATTAGAATTGGATTTTTTAAACACTAATTACCTTTTCCAACTTCTGCTTTTTTTTTGGATCTATTAATCCTGTAGGATAGTTTTAAAATTAAACTGGGCAAAAAATATTCTTAAATGGAGTAAGAATTCTGAAATTTCTCTCAAATGAGATTACAGTATCTTGAAATTGGAACTCAACAGACCGCGCACCGGGACCCGCAAGAATCTATTTTGCTGAACCCCATTTATGTTTAATTTTCTATCCTTAGTCTTTTCCATTATTTATTATGGAGTTAAAATATGTTTTTATATCAATATAAGTCTAGCTTTTTGTTAATTGAATTAATATTAGTTTTCATTTAAAACGTAACGGATTCGTATATTAGACAAATTTTCAAGTGGTTTAGGAAAACAATATCTTTTGCTAATTAGGTTCGAGTCTCACTATTGGTTTTGTTGTATTCGCTTAATATTGGTTTCTTTGGTCAACGAGGACAAACTCCGGAATTTTCAGAATTCCAATGACCACATTTCCAGAATACCTGGCTCCTAATGGCTTCCTACTTTATTTGGCTACTAATAGCCAGCTTTCCAGATTGCTAAGCTACTAATAGCCAGCTATATTTATGGCTCGCGTCTGAGCTATGTATTTACAACAAAAGTTCGGGTCTGCGCTAAGCCAAACTGTGTCTAAGCTAGGCATATCTTGTACATTTTCCCCTAGCGGCAACCTCAAAAAGCTAGAGGTTCGTGCGTATTCTAAAAGATCTATCTAAATTTTGTTTGAAAAATGAATAAAATATAACAAAATATATTATACATATGTATATACCCAGCAAACATTTTCTATCGCGGAACAGTGTTCCGCGACTCGCCACGGCGATGTTTAGCTCGCACGCAACCGTTGCTTTGTTATCGCGGAATAGAGAAGCTTGTTAGGCAGTTGTCCGGTCGCCCGACACTGTTTTGGAAGAGCAATTGGCGATACATTAAAAACATCGCGGAATAGTCCCATAGACGATGTTTCAGCAAATGTGTTCCTTATATATTGCTGAAACATCTTCTAGGCCAATTATATATATATATTTTTTTTTGTTATTTAAATTTTATTATAATTTTACGCATAAAAAATTATAGTAATTCAATAAATAATGAAAAACTTATTCTATTGTTTTTTGTTTAAGATCTCGCTTTTTAATGCGGCTCTTGGCATGTATTAAATGTTGCTGCAGAATTGAAGAAAATTTTTTTTCATCCGAAGTGGAAAATTTTTGGAAGCAGGCACCTGTATTTTAAAAAATTATATTAACTTCAAATTATATTTAAAAAGGTTAACAAAAATTGTGCCTTTAACTATTTGGAGGAAAAAAATACACCTTTATCCTTTGTATCCTTTAGAATGTATACACTCGTCGATCCAAATCCTTACAGAACTAACTATCAAAATTTATTTTTGATCTAATAACAAAATCAAGAACTACTTGATTGAATAAAGCAAAAGCTACAATAACACAAGGTATATATTAGAAAAAACATTGTATAAACCTGTTCCAAAAGTAACTTCGGCAATGCTTGTCTGGAAGATGAATACGCAATGTATTGCGGATTGCTCGCGTAACGTTCGTCAAAGCAATATATTTTTTTTTTACATATTCTTTGTTGGTAGAGTTGAGAAAACATCGCCTTTTGTTCTTCTAGAAAAGGTCGCGTAAACATATTCTTGGCGAACGTTCGCTAAAGCATAGGCTAAATGTTTGCTGGGTAGGTATATTTATATAGAAGTAATTTCATAAGGCCGTTCATTTATAAGACGACCACAAACTTTGACAAATTCTGCATAAATTATGCACACCCTAACATGAAAATTTCCAGCTAGGCGTCACGAGTGATTTTTTTTTAATCCCACGAAGGAAAAAACGACCCTAGCTCATTCCTATAGAAAAAAATGACCATAGCTCATTCTCATTTGAATGAGGTTTATAATTTGAACGTATATATAAGCCTCCGATTAGGATTGCAAAAATTAATGGAAAATTGGGCGTGGAAAAGGGGCATTTCTCATAAAGAAATCTATCAAAAGTCGGTTTATGGGTCTTTAACACCGGGCTCGCCTGACTATAACACCCTTACTTGTTAGTTAATTGTTGCTATTATAATTCGGCTTGATGAACAGGAATTCCTAAAAGTATACTATACATTTTTAAAAAGATTTTTATTCCAATTGTCATGCATTTTTCTTACAAAGTTTATGATATCTTAAAAGTGCTATGACGGCCGTTTTTTTTTTCATGATATGTTAGAACTAACTAAAAGCTTTAATTTTTTATTTGAAAATAACTGCTCGTAACTCACATTAGTTCTATTCCAACAAAAATAGCAAATCCTGTAGTTTTTTGAGTTATTTTTATTTCAGCTTAACTTTTAAACTACTTATCGTATCTTACTGATTCCTTCAGTAATTTCATGAGTAAATGCTATATTTTACTAAAAAAAAACACAATTTTTTGAACAAAAGCGATTTTATTTTACGTTGTTTTCTTTTGAGCTATTCGGTCATTTGGTTTAAATGCGAATAAAAAACTTTTTATTCCATTATTTTCCCGACGTTTCGCTGGTTCTTTTCCAGCTTTTTCAAGGGATACTTTATTTGAATAAAAGTTTTTTTCTTTACATTTTAAATACAAATTTTTAGTTTTTTGTCCAGTCACACATTGTTGTCAAGAATATCAATTTATAAATTGCAAAAATAATTACTTCGTCAAGAACAGAAAAAATATCGCAGAAAATCATATTATTGTTAAATCACAGAAACTAAAGCGCCAAACTATAACTATAACTATAATTATTTTACATTAATGCCGCACTCAATTTAATGAAAATCTAAGTCAATTATTACCCTTGCATGTTTATGTGACTTCCAACGGGTATAAAATGTATAAATATTACCTTTGGAAAGAAAAGCTTATGGATTGCTCTTATTTGGACAATTTTCTAAAAAAAACTGCATCATTACTTTTTCGAAATCATATGGTCGAAAAATTGAATTTTTGCCGCTGACTAACCACTGTGGAGCGGTGAGACTTTTGGCTATTTCGAGAACCGTAGCATATTTTGAAATGAAACATAACTTTTCTAGTGAATTTGGGGTTAGAAAGGACGACTCCGGTATCAAAACAATTTTTTTTTAATGTTTTGGTACCTACTACATTTTGGAATATTCTAATTTTGGGTCATTTGTCCGAAAATTGGAGGAAAAATGGCAGTAAAATGGAATAATTCTTGGGAGTAAACAAGTTCTGACTTAAGTTTTTCATATAGAATACAATCATATATAATATAACGGTATTCGGGAGTGTTCGGGTGCCATTTTCCGCATCGACAGGCAAACAATCGCCAGAAAATGATAAAAATTGTTAAAGAAAAGTAAAAATTTAGTACTATAATTATTTATAAGTTAAAAATGCCAATGATATTGACAGCAACAATAGTGAACAAAAAACCAAAAATATTAAAATGTTGTAACCTATTAAGTGGATAGTTTGAATTAAAGTTCGGCGTCGCACAGGGCATCAGTGGAAAAAATAGGATTTTTCAACTTTTAAATTTCAAAATTTTAATGATTCACTTTTGTAAAGAATTATTTGGATATGAGGAATTCAACATTCTTTTTTATGAAAATTGAACTTTTTTATTTAAAAAAAAACTTACAAAAGTCAAGGGAATGTTTTTCATTAAGCTTCAGATTAAAATTGTAGTCGAAATAGAGAACATTTTTTATATGAAAATCCAAAGCTATTGCCTTTGTTTTATTTTTTGGTAAAAATATAGCAATTACTCTTTCATGTAAAAAACAATTATTAAAATTGGAAAAGTAGAATTATTATTATAATTTGCCAGAAATTAGCGTAAAAAATATCAAATTCTTATTTTTTGTTGGAAAAGCTTTATGTGCTTTGCCTTGCTTAGCCCTCTTACTATATAAAAATGAAAGGTAAGAGTCTATACTTTCAATCTAAACGAAAAAATTCACATTCTAATACCTTTTCTGTAAGTAACACCGATTTGAATTTCAAAAGTCACAGCAATATTTCATACAAAAGCTCAATAAGACAAAAAATGGGGCATACTTTTAGGTCTTACGTAATTAAAACATGGAACGATTTATAAATGAAACATTGTTTTTGTTTACGAATATGTAGGCGTAACGAAATTTAATAACATTTCAATGTAAAAAAGACATATTTAACATCAATATCTTTCTATGACACACTTTAACTTGGCATGCTTTACTAGAAAAGCGGAATGCATTTGTGAGATATTTTCGGTGATTTCGAAGGCTAATATCGTTCGCGGAATGCTGTTGAGGGTATTATCTTCTTTTGAATGGAGACAACCAATGTTTAAGCTTTGGGAAAAAATTGAAATTCTTTAATTTATGTGAAAATTCCATATAATGCTAGATAGGAAATAAAATCATGTAAATATCCAACTTTCGATGGGCGTTAAACCCAAAGTAGGCGTGGCAGCCCCAATATTTTTAGCTTTTTTTTGAGGAGAACTCAATTAAGAAGTGTCCCGAATTTCAAGTCCCTAGGTCTAAAAATAAAAATTTTGACTTGTGCATTTATATGGGAGGTGGGCGAAGCAGTGAGCGGATTTCCAAGATTTTTTCAAAATATCTTAATTTAGCCCGCAGAAGTGTTTCTGCAAAGTTTCAATGCTCTACGCCCACTCCTTCAATTTTTTTCCAAAAAATATATGGAGCGGCCCCACTGTGCGTCGGGCGGCTTTATTAGCAACCCAAAGTAGTCCTTTCTTCTGGTTAAATGATGGTTATGGCCATCATTCGCGAAATTGCCATAACTCTAAGTTTTACTCTAACGGATTGTTTATTACGCTACCAAACGCTTTTTGCAAACTTTAAGTTATTAGTGGGACTCATGCAGCTTCGCAAATTGTGGGAAATGAGAAATTTGTCACACAACTATCAAAATTTATATGAAAATTTACGATGGGAAAAGTTGCGAAGGCATTTGCGAAGCTGCATGAGTACCACTATTGACACATTACTTTCTTCGGAGGCAGTGCGAAGTTCGTCGGACCTGCGGGATATTATCTCTCACATCTTTCGCGCATAATGAATGCAGAAATAACGGAATTTTAAAATGTTTCTCTAATTGTTGACATTAATATTATTCTATTGCTTCGACAATAATCTTGAACAACATTTGCGGCAACGAAAAACTATAAAAATTATTGCTCGGAAAGCAAAAAATTTGGTCGTGCTAGTGTAAACTGTGAAACAATATTCCCGCTGGAGGCATATAAACCCTGCAAAAATGAGCCGGTTAGTTTCCTAACAAGGACTGGCCTTTGACCGATCCAAACCCTACCGGTTAAATTATGGCAGTTCGTTCCATCGAATTCGTCTAGCCGGCGGTCGGTAATAAACGGGTAGCCTGTAAAAGGCCCTTTCATCAACTTAGAAAAAATATCTTTTTCATCTTTCACAAAGCAGTGAAAAATATGTTAAGTGTTACCTTTTTGCTCTACTTATAGATATTGTTAAGAAAACTGCTGCTGTGAAGAAAAAAAACTTGAAAATGAAAAAAAATTGTTAAAATAAATAAAAAATAAATTGAAAAAATTTCTTAAATTTTTTTATTCCTAATTTGACTAGCCTAAAACCAGCCAACATTATGAAAATTGACCCAAACCGAACTGACCTAAGGCCAGCCGTTTTGCGGACTAGTCCCTCTCCAATGCCAGGCCCATGTTAAAAAGGTCAGTTGAATACATTACAAGTGGAATTAGGAAGGGACTAGTAGTGGTAACATGAGGGACTGACCGAAGGCTACACTTGAGTGAGTCCATATTTCTGCAGGGAATGTTGACGAAAACTTTGTTGAACGTGTACAAGCACCTTTATTTTTTGAAAAATTTTTACTTGGTACAGACGTCTCGCAACTTCGACTTTCTTTCCTAAAACGTTCGGGCGCATACCGAATCTTGGGCGTGATACACACTCGTTCCGGGTCTACATAAGTTTACTCGAGATTGCATTACATATTTATAGTTTTGCTTTACAGAATTCGATCCACATGAGAGTCAAAGTTTCTGCTTTTTCGATTGAGTTAAATTTTTCAAAAAATTGTTTTATGCAATATACATATCGTCGGCTAAAAGTGTAAACCTGCTAAGTCCACTTTTAACCGATTTTGACTTTTCAATGTCATTCGAAAGAAAAAAGCACACTGCATCGTCAGGCAAAAAACCATCCATATTTTGGGTTTCCTTCCAAAGCTTTAAGTCTTGAAAAAAAAAAAATTAATTTTGTTTACCCAGTAAAGTTTGACAATTGTTAGTTAGCAGGTGTACTAAGATCAGAACCCGAAGTTTTCTCAGTCACCCCCTCACATTTCACCGCACTTTATTTTCCAATATAAAAAATAAAAATAAAACAAAGACCACTCATCTTCGATGACAGTGTCATTTGAAATGGGACATAATTCTACTTTTTGCTGCATATCATTCTGCAACTCAACAAAAGATTTGAATAAAGCAAACGTTTTTCAAAATACATACCGACAAAAGCTAAAAATAAAATGAAAATATCTTCGTACAAAATCATGACCTAAATATGTTAGGAAAATGGATCAGGGCCCAAGCTTCCTTATAGCTTCAAAGCCATTAAGCCATATCTCGCTTATGTCAAATTGAGCTGCTCTTCCATAATGCCACAGATATATATGTTATTCTTGATCAAGATCGAAAACTGAATCGATTTAGACATGCCCGTCTTTCCCTCCGTCCACTCGTCTATCTTCCCGTCTTTTCATCTGTCTGTTCATGTGTGGTCAGATCTCCTTCCAAACGGTTGGGCCCATCACATCCAAATTTAGCACACAGGTATGTCGGGCCCCGAAAATTTAATTATACATTATTTTAACTTAATTTAGTTTAACGATGACTGACTGAAGCGACGATTCCAGACTGTAGACTACCGTAGACTCTCAGAACATTGGTTGATCAACATCTTTTATAGTGAAAACGCTGCCTCTGCCCTCACTGATCGCTGCTACCATAACAGTGTCGTAGGTCACTAATTTTCTGCTGTGTTTTTGGTGACACATATCCAACTCAGCATATTTGGGTATTTGGTCACCTGTGCTAATGCAATATGTGTCAAAACGCCAGCTTGCGTTTTCGCTTCGATTACTTAAGCTCTGCTTTGCTTACTTCGATTTATTGATATTGCTCAATCGGTGCGCGTGTGACATAAATTTGGTGTTTATGATCTGATTTCTTTCTTGTTCTTCTCATTGCTTGCAATTGACTCACAACACACGTAACAAAATGGGCGCCGCCCCACAGCCACGCCCACATAAGCCCGCACTAAAAGTATTATTCTAACGTTAACTGCGTAGTAGGGTGGACCAAAAATTTATGGGGAAAATTATTTTGTTTGGGATTTTGCGAGTCACCCCCTTCAAACTTCGTTAAATTAAAAAAAAAAAGGTTTAGCATTTTCTTGTTAGTTTTGTGAAAAAGTTTTTCTCAGTGTAAAAATTAAAGAAAATATTTTTGGATTGTTGTATTAGGAATCAGCCAACGTTTGTTTAATCTTCTTATCTGAATTAGTTTTGGAGATACTAGCGGCACACAGTGTCGCGAAGTGGCCAAAAATACCAAAAATTAAAGTTAAAATTGTTTTCAAATTTTGAGTATTAATAACAGGTTATACTTGTACTAAGAAAAATTAAAAATAAATATACTAATATGTTGAACCGTTTAAGCGTACCACGCCTCTGAAGTTATTAGCAAATCCGTAAGCTATAGCGATTTTAGTGCAGCGGTCTGCATTGAAAAAATAACCCTTTTAACTTTTGCCAGTATAGTGAAATCAGATAATAAGACGCAAAGCAAAACTGAATATAAAATAATGGCTTATATGTAAAATTATAACATAGGTTTTACATGTTAAGCTGTTTTTAATATTTTGTTTATACATTAGAAATCCGTTAAAACAATATTGAGGGGAGGAAAGAAAACCTATCGTTATAACCGATAGTCGCTATATCCAGCACCACTATCTGCACAGGAATTTGTTTTAAATAAATTTGTTTTATTTAGGGAGATCTCTCTATGTTTGCGTTCATTTGTAATAAATAAAAAACTGCATTAATAGGCCTGTGATATTTGCAGGATATCTACATAGGTATATGGGCCAAAATTATTTTTAATGCCTAAATTTTTGTCTCTGTCAATGGAATTCAGAATTACTCGCAAATTACTGTCACAGTCCTACACACTCTGTGTCGAGGGTATATTGCGTTTGTGTGGTTGTGTGTAACAGCCAGAAACAGTCGAGATAGACTATACCAAATATATACATATATATATATATGTATATATAAACATGTCCTAATCTAATCTCCTGGAGCCGCAGATTATTTCCATACCAATTTCTAATAGGATATCTCGACTTTAATTCAAAATATCCGTAATTTTGAAAATATGATTATTGATTAATCAAAAAATCGATATCTTGGGAGTATGATTTTTGATTTAAAAAAATTTTTCTTTTCATAAATATTATTATATTTTCAATCCGAATTTTTAGAATTTGATTGATAAATTTTTCATTATTCAGAAATTTTAGGTTTCCAATTTGTGATTTCTTTTTATTCAACAATCAAGAATAAAATAATTAAAATTTTTGGCCAATCAGTAATTAGTCCCGATAATATTGCTGAAAATATTATTACTGCCGATCCCTGGGCAAAACATAGTGCGCCAATATTGTCGAAAAGCTGGGTAGATCGGGCTTGGCTGACTTTAGCTTTCTTACTAATGTATTTATAAATTTCGTATTGCATGAAAGTATTTTTAACAATGTAGTGAGTTCTAGCAAGTGACAAAAATTAACCCGGTTCTGAATATTATTAATTCGTTCATGTACTCCCTTCTCTTATTCTGCACCGTTTAGCTACAAAACAGTTCATTTTAATTCGTTTTAGATGGCACATTTGCTACGGAATTAAAACGCCACCAAAAGCTATCAACACAGCATTTGAGCCAGAATTTTTGTCATTTTCGTCCTTGCTACGAGTTAACTCACTTTTCTCAAACTGGACACATGTGCAGAGCTAACATTGGAAACTCCACTACCAGGAAACGCCGTCATCATGAGGATTGTAAGGGCACATGTGACTTTTCGAGATCTTGATTAGAGATTTGAAATATTTATGTCGCTCCAAGCTCACTTTCATGAGTGTCACGCTAACAGGTAGAAAAATCCATTTGCATTCTCATGCAGACATGCACATCGCCGGCCTCGTAAGCATCCCGCAAGAAAATTTGCATGGAAAACAAATAAATGAAATAAAAACTCTCATTTCTGCATTTTTAGGTTATGAAATTAACATTTTCAGCCATTCAAGGCAGCAAGGAGGACTGAAAGGGCTCTGTGCTGAGCCAGCTTCATTTCTCTGCTTCAAACAACCTCATGAGCTGCTTGGGACAGAAAAACGAAAGAAATAAAAAGCTTGCAAATATTTGAAAATACGAACGAGAGAAATAACATTGCTTTCCTAGTTTTTTTTTTTTTTTATTTTGCATCGAATAAAGACCGCCCTTTCTTTCTTCCATTTGCGATTTTGTTGATTTTAGCGACTGAAGCAAAAAGGATGGCAGCAGTGAAGTCTGCATCATCGACGATTTTAACGATTATTACCAGCTATTAAAAATAAAGGCCAAACTTTTACGTTTAAGCTTACTTGCGGGACTTAGTTGGCACAAGTTTTTACCCGCTTCAAGAATGGAAAATGTTACTGACTGTTTGTTAAAGAAAAAGTACCTAGTAATCCCATAATACCAACGGGAATTTAAAACCTAAATTTGTTTGATTTTACGGAACACGTATGCATCTTAAAATATGACGAAGAGATATTAAAACACGGGCGATTTCGTTAAACTTGCTAGCATTTAGTATGTGTATCTTACATCTGTTGCACTTTGGTTTAGCTGGCTTGAGTCGATTTATGTTTAAAATTTCAGAACAAATTTACTTTATGGCAATTTCTGGGATCAAAAATTTAGCAGATCGCTCAGAAGTAGCAGCAAGACAAAACAAAATGAAAGAACTCTGTTCCGTTAGGAGAGACCTGACTGGCCACATTTAAACTAATCAAAAGACGGTCAAAGTTGCAAATGGTAGTTTAATTCCGAATAACTAGCAACAAATGAAAAAAAAAAATGGAAAATTTAAAACAAGTAAGGGTGTTATAGTCAGGCGAGCCTGACTGACTGAGCCTCGAATACCCGACACAGATACACATGTTCAAATAATTTTTAATATCAAGAGGTGTTTAAGGCCATAAGGGGCCCCATATACCGACTTTTGTTAAATTTCTTTATGAAAACGCCCCACTTTTCCAATTCTTTTGAATTCTAATCGGTGGCTTAAATATATGCTCAACTTCTAGGTTTAATTGAAGTATTTCGAAACAGTCCGATTTTGGGGCAGTTTTGGGATTTTTGTGACAGACCCTAGTGCTGGACGTATCCTTAATAATGGACCGATCAAGAAAATTTTTAGGCGGGATGTTTATGGCTACAAAGGAAGTATAAGTGCCAAATTTCGTTCAAGTCCCATTTGAATTTCGGGTTTAGGAGACAATTTTTGGAAATAATATTACTGGTCTTTAAATATGATCAAATATCAAATTTCGTCAAAATTTCTTGAAAAACTTCGAATTTAGAGCAGTTTTTGTGATTTTCGTAACAGACCCTAGTACTAGAGGTACCCTTAAAAATGGTCCGATCGGGTCCATTCTCACAGTTAATCTTACTCATGTCCCCGTGAGCACGCATACCAAGATAGCTAAACTCCTGCGATAAGAAAACTGTATACAGACAGACGGACATGTCTTAATCGAATCTCCTGGTGCGCTGATCAATTCTATATACATTTTGTATGGTCTATCTCGACTGGTTCTGGGTGTTACACACAACCACACAAACGCAATATACTCTCGACATAGAACACAAGAAAACCTCCTTGGTATCACAATGGGCCTAAGTGGCAGCCACTTCAACCTACCTACCTACCTTTTGGTTTTAAATGATCTCAAAAACGAAAATGATCTCATATTGTCAATTGAGAACTGTCTGTAGTTCGATTTTCTCGAACGTTGATATAACAAAAAGTAAGGAAGCACTTGAATACCCAGCGTCCCGACATTATGAGCGCACTATGTTTTGCTTTTCTATTTGTGGGCATGGCAGTGGGCGGGCCACATAAATTATTTTCCTACACCTTTCATTCGCCTTGATGAACCCATGTTGCGAATTTGAAGCTTCTACGCCTTTTACTTCGGAAGTTACGAAAAATCTTCATATGTGGGCGTGGCAGTGGGCTGGCCACATAAAATTTTTTCCTACACCTTTCATTCGCCTTGGTCAACCTATGTTGCGAATTTGAAGCTTCTACGCCTTTTACTTCGGAAGTTACGAAAATTATACATTTGTGTGCGTGGCAGTGGGCTGACCACATAAAATTTTTTCCTACACCTTTCATTCGCCTTGGTCAACCTATGATGCGAATTTGAAGCTTCTACGCCTTTTACTTCACAAGTTACGATAAGCCCTTATTTGTGGGCTTATTTGTGGGCTTATTTGTGGGCGTGGTTCGAGGAGGGTGGCGTCCATTTTCTTCTAGGATATGTCGCTTTTTGTAGTTTACCAGTACACCAAATATCAATGGAATGTGTTGAGTGGTTCGCAAGTTACACACATTTTACTGAAATCACAATAAATTCATTTGTGGGCGTGGCAGTGGGCGGATGTCTCCCATTTTTACTTAGGATCACACTCGGACCCTGATATACATGTGTAACAAATTTCGACTTTATTGGTTCAGCAGTTTCGGAGGAGATCCGACCACGGACGGACGGACAGACGGACATGTCTAAATCGATTCAGTTTTTGATCCTGATCATTTCTATATCTATGGAGCTTAATTCTCCCTGTAACAAGATTCGCACAAAACTAATATACCCCGCTTACGCTGGGTATAATAAAAATCTAGCACGCGCGAATGATATATCTTGTTAGCGTACCGGAAGCGTTTTTACTTAGCATTCTGAAAGGCCCGAGTTCGAACCCTGTCGCAGGCGAAAAAAAATTTTGGAAAAATTGGGGCTTTGAAAAGGTAAGGTAAAGTTTGAACTTGGAAAAAGGAAAAATTTATCTACTCTGGAAGGAGGAAAATGTGGTTGCCAGCGATAAAGTGAAGTATCGATCCTGCCTTCAAAAACCGTGTGTGGTCATTAGGCGTATCACCAAAATAAGTTCACCTGTCACCAGCCAATTTCGAAAGTTTATTAGAAATAATTTAAAATGTAATTTAAAAAAAAATTTACTCTGTAAGCTAGATGTCGCGATTTCGTCCTGGAAGTGGTGTTTTCTTAATATCTCTGTTATTTGATGTACGAAAAGCGAAAAAATATAAAACGAAATTTAAGTTATATGTTTGAAAAAAATCTGAAAGTAATGATTATTTTCTGAGTTTTAAATAAAAATGTCAATTTGAGCAAAATGAAAGAAAAAGAAATTTAAATGAATGATTATTTTCAGTTCCTGGAATAAAGTAATTATTATTACTTAAAATATTTCTCCATATTGCGTATCTCTTAATTGCGAAGAATGGCAAAATTTTTTCTGTCAATTGAACTGAACTGTCTCATTATTGAATCAAACTAAAAAAATGAAGTATACTTATCGGCGTTTTTTTTTTAAATTAACATGGGATAAAATACTTATAAAAAATTGTCCAACTTCAAAGCCTTATAAATTTTGTTTCTGTCAACCGGTTTTAAAAATCTATAATCGTAATTGAGCGTTGTTTTCTCCTGTCCAAGTTCAAGTAGAAGGATTTGAAACTTTCATGGACTTTTTTTAGGGCACGTTGTGGAATCAAAACGATCATGAGATAATATATTTATTATTATAGCAAACTTACAAATGAACCGATTTGCTTCAAAGAGGATTTTTTTGAAAGGGCAGCATTGTCTTCTTCCTCATGGTTAAAAACTGGATACGTTCGATCACACCATATCTCCCTAAAATAATTCTGGATTGTGTTTCGTTGGTTTTCTTTTAAAGATTGTGGTATGACCAAAACTAACTGGGAACATAATGTATCTAAAAAATTATATTAAAGCTGAGAAATTTTGAGTTTTATCATTGAAGTCGGAAAAATTTAATATACATTTATTTTTCAAACTTTCAAACCGCTTGCGCGGCATGAAGATGCAGTTTAATTTGAATTTTTTTTTACACCAAATTATTTTTTATAGGTACATAAGACAACAAAATATAACAATACCAACGCGACCACAGAACATTAATTTTTTTCCATATATGGGCGACCCCAGCCTATTATGCACTTTCAATTCACATATGTATTTGTATATTATATTTGATGTCATTTTACATAAAAAGGTCTAAGGGCAAATATTACGACGCCGTTTAAATCGTTTTAAAAAAAAAATTTGATTTTTTTGTATGGGATTTGAAAGTTTTTCCATTCAAATATTTTTGCTTGGTAATATTGGCCCTTAGGAACATAGGTCCTTAAAATGTTTAAATAGCTTTTAGCAAACATGAGTCGAATTAAGAATAAAAATTTAACACTCCTTTCATATATTTGTGCACATTTTAAAACGTTATGTTCAATTAAAAATTGCATTTGATGCTGTTTAAGAAGATATAGAAAAATTTTGTAAAGGGTAAAGCACTATAAGCATAGTAATTCCGCCCCGAAGCCGATATCAACTTTAGCTATTTTACTGTTTAGATCAATGCAAAATATTTAGTTCGCTTCGAGTTTTGGCTCTCTATCCTTTATAGTCCTTGAACATCCTTGGAAAAATAGTTTTTTTAGAGCGATTTAAAAAAAAATCATATCAAAGACAATTATAAAGATAGAATGTTCTTACAAAAACCCATATATAGAAAGTACGCAGAAAATATTACAAAAGTATCTTTTACGCAATTTTGCTAAAACCAATACATGCTCCTGTGGAAAGATATTTTTTCATGAAAATTTTTTTGTTGTTCGAGGTATGCTACTAGCTTAGGGGCTCTCTCCAGTTCTGTCAGAAATGAAACAGAAATGAAAAACTTCATATAAAAAAACGCTTCAGAAAATTTCTGATTCATTTCTGAAGCGTTTTTTTATATGAAGTTTTTTATTTCTGACAGAACTGGAGAGAGCCCCTAATTAAAAACTTTCAAAAAGAGAGTTTTATACCAAGGTTAAGTATGCTAGGTTTCAATACGCTCGCTCAGTCGGGTGTAACGTAATTAAAAATGGCAAGTTAAAAAAAATAATGCACACTTCTCGGGTATACCTGTGATTGATATGCATCATTATGATTTTTCCATATAGTCGTACCATGTGAAGTTTTGTAACAAACAACAAAGAAGAATAAAAAATTGCTTAATGCTACATAAAAATCTAACCACAGTCCAAATTTTCCTTAATTCCACTGAAAAATCTATTCCAAATAAAAGGATATTTTCGACTGCGGCCCCAGAAAGGGTTTTAAAGCTTTGTTTACTTTCAATAGTTATTATCTAAAATCACTGTAGAAATCATTTCAAAGGTTCTTGTACCGAAGTGTCCATGAGATATCTTTAAAAAATATTTTTTTGGTTATGGTAATGATGAAACAAACGTTGGTAGTCTTGACCGGTTTGATCCCTGACATCTTAAGGAACGAAGGCTAGCAATTAATTAACATTAATAGTAGAGACTTTATAGGTATAGATCAAACTATTAACCCAAAACATATAAATAATCCTTCATAAGAGAGTTTTCGGGGAACCCAACAAAATTTAGCTCATGGAGGAAAAGTGTCGAACGAGTCCTCAAGATCTTCTACAGTGATTTTAGATAATACCTATCGAAAGTAATCAAAACTTCAAATCCCTCTCTGGGGCCGTAGTCCAAAATATCCTTTTTATTTGGAATATATTTTTCAGTGGAATTAGGGAAAATTTGGAATGTGTTTAGATTTTTCTGTAGGTTTAAGCAATTTTTTATTCTTATTGTTGTTTGTTACACAAATTCACATGATACGACTATACGGAAAAATCATATTGATGCATATCAATCACAGGTATACCCGAGAAGTATGCATTATTTTTTTTAACTTGCCATTTTTAATTACGTTGCACCCGCCTGAGCGAGCGTATTGAAACCTAGCATATTTAATCTTGGTATAAAACTCTCTTTTGGAAAGTTTTTAATTAAGCTAGTACCATACCTCGAACAACAAAAAAATTGTCATGAAAAAATATCTTTCCACAGGAGCATGTATTGGTTTTAGCAAAATTGGCTTAAAGATATTTTTGTGATATTTTCTGAGTAATTTTCTATATATGGGTTTTTGTAAGAAGATTCTATCTTTATCATTGTTTTAGATATAATTTTTTTTGAAATCGCTCTAAAAAAACATTTTTTTTCAAGGATATTCAAGGACTATAAGAGATAGAGAGACTAAACTCGACGCAAACTAAATATTTTGCATTGACCTAAACAGTAAAATAGCTAAAGTTGAAATCGGCTTCTGGGGAGGAGCCACTATGCTTATAGTGCTGTACCCTTCACTCTCTAATTTTCTGTTATCAGTGGCTTTTTAAAAAAATTATTCGATTTTTTTATGACAATTTTATGCCAAATATTCAAGGAAAATTTCAAAAAGTTACATTTAACAATTTTTGAGAATTTTGAAAATGAAAAAAAAAAAATGCCACAAATTTTACTATCACCCTGTAAAATCCACAAAAAAGTTTCAAAATTTAGGGTTGATTTTTTTCGTTACACATTCCCTCTCCCTTAATTTAAATCGAAATCGGAGAGATGGCCCGCAAAGATCACACTCCGTTTAACTGGAATGTTCCATATGTTGTTAATATTGTTGTTTTTGCAAAGCTTGTTGGATAAACCAAAATTAAAAACTTTGCTTTCGTTATGAAGATCACTGTACACGTCGAAAATATATACGTAGGGTTATTTGCATATTTTTATGGTATTTTGTTGGAATTTTCGAGCCTCTTCGTTTGTACGACCTTAAGAGTTAATCATTGGACGAAAAAGAGTGTCAGAGTTTTCAAGTAGTCGAGTTTTCAGATGTTCGAGATTTTGCAAGTCCTCTGTATTTGAGAAATTTGAGTTCCAAATTATCTATGGTACTTTTAACAGCTTAAATCGCGACTTTCTTAAAAATTGGCCTGATGGTAGCGTTTGTTTTATTTATTAATTTTCAGCAGATTGCAGGTAACTTGATAGTTCTTTAGTAATTCTATTGAGTTATCATGTAACTAAGAGAAAGTGTATTTAAAGAAGCATCGACTTACGAATGTCAAACGTGAGTTACGACGTGAGTTTGAATACCATTTGGCGAACTTAAAATGAAAATCTCATGGCCGTACTGGTCGCGCGTAACAGCTGATAACAAATTTAAGTCTCCATAAGGTTTCTCTTTTGATCGATACGTTATAATTAGTTCTCAACATAAAGATATTCCATATAATCGATATTTCTTATAAAAAAAGGACCGTAACAGTTATGGGTAACTTGTAAAACTAAAGTTGATTTTTAATAAATATTGTGGGATATATTTCCAGCTTCTCGATGATGAATACACTAATCTTCAATCCATATATATATGTATATGTAAAAGCGAAATACCACAAAATCTCAGGCCCTAAAACAACGTTGAAGTTCGGCCCATGTGTTTCTTATAGTTGTAGATATCCGTTATATGCCATTCAGACGACATCGAAATCCCGGGATTTCGACACTCTTGAGGATTTCAGTGGATATCCACTCGAAATTCAGGGGATTTCCCATTCAAATAAATGTCAAATGAAATCTTCTCAGAAATTGGATTTCATCGAAATCCTAAGGGAAATCCGGAGCAAACTGAATGCAACTCTGTGTTTTTCAATAAGTATCGATGAAATGCTGCAACACTACTGTGAAATTTTGAAAAAACCAAAGTAAACAAACAGGCAATGCTGCCAGACGCAAACAAAAAATGCCCTACAAACTAAACAAAATCCCTGCAATTCTGTACGTTTTTCCCTACCACAAATATCGTTATGTTTTTTTAAATAATATGCCTCTTGCCCAACAAAAATGTATGAGTGGCCATGAATATGGTAGGCTAATATTTTTGAGAATCTTTCAGGGTAGTCTGGAACTTCGACTCGTACTGAAGTCATTTGAAATTTTATTTTTTGTTTTCAAAAATAAAAAGTTTCTTTCGAAAATTCCTTTTTTTGTTGTTGTTCAAGTAAAAATTATTTCATTAAAAATATGAATTGGTCTGATCTTGAAGCGGTTAATAAAATAATTTTCAATTTATTCAAAAAGGCCTATACAAATACTATTTCAATTTTCAAATTTGTAGACTATCGACGCTTAACGACAGCTTCTATCGAACTTTTTCACATAAACACAGGTTGGCATAGTTTTTATGTTGTCTTTTTAATTTTATGACAACCAAATTAATACAAAATTTATTAAGTATTTTGGAATACATCACAAATTCCGTACATTTGCCGATTTTAAGAAATCTGTTCTTTTGTCCCTACAAATGATTTTTTCTTTAAAAAACCCCTAAATATTTTAAGGGAAATTTCCCTACAATTGGCAGCACTGCAAACAGATGAATGGCTGTCAAACCAAATCCTCTCAAACGCGATATTGGCGTGTGAACGCTTGAATTTCGATGTGGATTTCACGAAATCCATGTGTCGAAATTCCGGGATTTCGATGCTTGTCTGAATGGCATATCAGTAATGGATTTAACGAAACTGTAACCATAGGGGAGTAAAACGGTGAAAAGTTTGTGTACCTGACATAAGAGAAATGTTGTTCAATTTTGTAGACACTTGCATTTTATTTTACCAATTAATGAACTACTCTGTCTGGCGAGACGGTCAGAGAGGAATAAAGAATAAGGGAGAAGGAGAGTGTGGGTAAAGGAATAGTTGGTGGAATGGATGAAGAGAGCAAGGGATAGATAGATAGATAGAGAGAGAGAGAGAGAGGGAAAGAAGAGTTTTAAAATTATTATTAATCTAGATTCTAATTAGATTCTAAAAGCTTGAAATTGCTTTACTTGAATTTCTGAAAACTCTTACCTAATGTTTTTGGACATATTCTTTTCTTCGGAGACGGGATGAAGTTCGCAGGATCAGCTAATAATCATAATAAAATTTACATTCAGATTTTTTCAGTCAGTTTTCATTGATAACATTTATTAACTTATAGTGTCAAATGAAGTAATTAAAAATCACATCTTTGTCGTTTCTTGTCATTCGTCAATATTTAGTTTGTTAAAATTAGTTGGTATTCAGCTGCTATCGTGCGAAGTCCCCGGTCATAGAAAGGGCATAGCTTGAGACTCCTCTTTTTAGTACTAATCGCAGGCAGACGCAATGTCCCTCACGCATGATAGTGTCTCGATCTCTCTGAAATTTGTAACCACACGGGATAGCAGGCAGGCTACCATGATTCTGTTTGCGGGCCTGTCGCCACTTTCTAAAATTAGGCTACCAGAGGCATTTAGATATTTTGAGGGTATTTTTAAGTTAATGTCGGGAACACCTTATTACTTTTGAAAGTTTACTGTCAAACTTCAATGTCGTTACTTGTATGCTTAAGGTATGTCAAAAAAAAAATTCACTAATATCCTGTTTCGACCAGTTAAGAAAAAAATTTCTTTCAAATAGTAACAATCATATTTACCGACCATACGAATGTGAAAATTTTTTCATCAATTCTGAAAATAAGTATCGTATATCTGTCATAAATCTTGTCTATTTTCAATGTATTATAAACATTTTGACGTTATGCATCATGAAATTGTTGTCGTTCGAAATGTTGCCCATATATCTCTGGAAACTTCGAGACACCCATAAGTTTCACATGTTTTGCATTGAGAATCCATGTGTATGATACATAATCGTATCTTAAGTAGTTTGCTCAATATAAAATCGATTTTTACGTGTTTCTTCAACAAATTCTGTTTGAAATATGTCGAAGTATTCGAAAATTGACAATGTACAACAGTGGCGTAGCGAGGGGGGCGGCATGGGGGTCTATCATGCACCGGGCGCTACTCGTAGGGGGGCGCCAAATGATCCTAAAGAAAAAATGAAAAATTTACCATTTGTTTTTCGGATTTGTTTATTGTTAAACAACACCTTAACACATTAACACCTTAACACAAAGACATCGATGTCCGGGCTTAGATTGGGAAAAAATGTTGCGGAAACATTTATTTTGATCCCTCATTCTTTCCCATGTCAAGAAGCTAGTGTTGAAAAATGTTTCCGAAACATTGTTTCCCAATCTAAACCCGGACATCGATGTCTTTGTGTTACGAGGAGTAAAGGCTCAAATACA